>OV121090.1:36979532-37579532 GCA_921293015.1 Phorcus lineatus | reverse complement strand
TTCATCTGCATGTTAAGGCTAAAAATCTTAGCTATATGATAACTGTATGTGTAAGGTTTGGGTATAGTTCTACAATGAAATCCAATGCTATATTCCTTCACTTAGCTAGCTCGGCCAGTGCTTGGAGTTTCACTGCAGTGTAAGGCCACTGTGACGTTTTTCCTGCAGTAAAATTGTTACTGAGTCTATAAAGTTTAATTCACCAAATAGATGTATATCAAATTTAGAAGTTTCAGTCATTATATTATAAAGGAGACATTTTAAACATCACAAATATGTTGATCCAAGAACATGAGTATACCACTATGAGAATCCTTATGTGTTTGTCAAAGCAAGGTATTATATACATTTATACTAGTTATAACTACCAACTGAACATTTTTCTTTTTAAATGCTTTAGATAAGTTCTAAAAATTGCCTTCTCTAATTGAATCTTGTCACTGTTTTGACAAGTTTTGATATTGTCACTCTATTAATTGAAATGATTGAAATTAAAGTTACACTCTGCATCTTTATCCTTATAAAAGGACACTTATTATCTAGTAAGGTAAAATTATGGGATTCCAACATCTGTGCCCCTGTATCTTTGAACAGATTTGAAGTGAAACGAGTCGCACCTAAAATCACTGTGAATCTGCTGTACAAACAAGTGATACTATCCATTGATACGCACTTTCGCGCAAACATTGGATATTTTAGGGCACATAAGGCCATATGCATTCACTTTAGCTTTCTATAGATGCAAGAAATTACACAATATTCTCCATAATTGATTTGCAGTTCTTAATATAAATAAGACGGCCGACTGTACCGCCCTAACTAGATTATCTTTAATCAAGGGATAAACTATTCTATAATTAATTTATATCTCTATCTTTGCCGATTTCTTATAGACCGATACAGTTCATGCAGATTTAATGCAACGTTGCTTGATTTTAGAAAATTATAACTATGAATGTTTAGCTGTTTTGCACATTTATGTAAGATATGCCTTTGGCTACCGATCTTGGGAGACCTTTTCATGGAGTTTTATTGTAATTTAAACTAAAATAAAGTTAACCTCTGAGGTAAGCCAGTATCTGCATTTTATTCATTTACATCATAGAATCAAATTACTTTGGGCCAACTTAAGGTTCGAAGATTTCAATATATGCATGTTGAATCATAACGTAAATGCTATATAGTTACTTTATTAAAGGGGCACAGAGTGTGTCATTAAGGTCAAATTTTTCAAAACCTTCAAAATGGTCTTATTATGTCGATAAGTACTGGCTGTATATGGAAATTACCATTTTAACGCTTATCAGTTAAGTATATTGAGAAAATACAGCTTAAACTCGTGATTTGTGATCGAAAACCGGACAGTGATGCGCGTCAATGACTCAAACGTAATTTCGGAAACTTATCTGCAGCAAACACAACGAAAACAATGCTATGCTGGTGTTAAGCATATCAAATAAGTAGTAAAACTTCAAATCGGAAGTAGAATTTCATCCTCGTAACATTATATTGCCGTTTGTCGATAATTATTTAAAACAAGTAAAGATAATATTTAGGGGAATTAAGTAATAAAAATGCTATTATTTCGAGATGATTTGAACTTTACGCATGAGACATGGTATAATGGTTATTGATTAAGTGACACATCAAATTTTAAAACATTCTCTGTGTCTCTCTAAGTTAAGACAAGTTGTGAACTATGCCGCTCGGTTATGACTTATGATTACATATTTAGAATTAGTAACATGTATTCACGAAAGATCCGGTTTGAAAAAGAAGAATAAGATCTTATTTACGACTATATACAATACAAGAACTGACGCCAACTTCAATACAGAGGAAGGCAACGCAATACTAGATAACAGGAAAGGACTCGAAACGCAGTTAAACTAATCAAATCATATATTTTTGTATTCAGCTTGTGGAAAGGGGTTGAACTGATAATGAGTATCGTAAAAAACACGTGATGGTTATTTTCTCAAAAGATGATGCAAAAACCAACCAAGTAAATCGAAGTTGAAATTCGATAGGGAATTTTACCTGGTTAGATTTCCATGACGTGAGAATCGGAAGAAGATGAAACATTTTCCCAAAAAAAATTTCTTAATGTGATTTTAAAAAAGAAAAGGAAAAACACACACTGATAACAAGAGTGAACATTATTGATGAGATGCCAGCACATACCCATTTGTTAACCTGTCAAATTGAACTTATCAAATTTTTTCATCGTTCAGATTAGTAAATGGAAGATTATTCTAGCCGCAACAAAAAGTAAACATTAGACGGTTAAACATCATTAGGGGTAAAGTGTTAAATATCATATAATCAATGGAAATTAGAAGAAAGTACCTTGATGTGATTAAAGTCATAGTCTCATTTTTGTAAGGCAACTAAACTGAACTAACTATTCTTCACGAACAAAATCTGACCACTAACACAAATATTTCCTGTTGCATTTGCAAAGATTTTCATTTTGATGCCCGTTTTACAGTTTTAGATGAAGCAGCTTATTGGCGTATGCCGTTTCAGACCGATGAGGTACCGAATCAAGTGCACTCCCATCGCGAGTACGAAACACCGGAAATCTAGTAATCGCAGCGCCGATACTTATGACAGACGAATTCTTTATTGAGTTTACCACTTTTTTGTTATTTCTGTATTTGAAAAAGCGTAAGCTATTAGCTATTTTCATTGGATATTCAGTTGGGAAATTTTATGTGTTCTTCGTCACAGCCTTAGCGAAATGACGTGGTAAGGACTAACGCTCGCAAAAGACATAATATTAGGGTAGGGTAGGGTAGTTTGAACTTCATTATTGAGGGCCAGAATGCCTGCAGAGTTCTGAAAATTGTTGCAAACGTCAGGTGAAAGATTTATGTGAGTGATGAACTATCCTGCATTTATTACAATTTGCCTTGCAAAAATGAGACTATGACTTTAATTGAGTCTTATCGGCTCCTAAACCTCTGAAGGTCTATCAACTGTTATTTAACCCTTTCATCATTATTTTCTTTCCGATAATTCGGCTGACGTAAACTTCTCAAACGTAATTTTATACGAATTAGTTTTCATTTGTTTCAAGACTAATTTCAACCAGCAATAGTCATCTAGCTCTCTAGCGTGTAACGAGAACGTGTTGATGACTTTTATCATGTTTCTCCATGCCGCCTGCCCTTCCGAGAAGCGCAATCTGATAAATCTAATCACAAAACAAATGCTGAATAACAACCGATGGCTTTGTGTTACGAAAGAAATAGGAAGGAATCAGGACTGAACGAATGTCAATAATTAATTAGATTAGGAGATTTGATTAGAATTAGGAGAAAATCGTTCATTAAGATATTTAAAAAAAGATTTTATCACATAAAAAAGTATTCTAAATGTTGCAAATTTTGGATATTAAAGAATTTATTCTTCCCTTGAATTCATATTGTTGTCAATTGTCTTTGTCTGATTAATCTTTCTAATCCGAAAGAGAAAAGGTTAAGCATACTGAAGGAACTAAAATAAGAAACATGCAGTATAGAATTAGGTGAAAGGATTATAGATAACGGGAATCGTTTATTGTTTTATTTTAAAAATCAGTTTTTTGGCCCTAACAATGTCATTAAGAAGTTTAATTTGAAGCAAAAGTTCATTTCAATTGAGTTATTAGATAAAAATAAACGCTTTGTAAGGACAGTGGCTGCGGGTCATAAAGACAAAAACCGGCTAACACCCCCGCGTAGGAGGTATCCTACGGCAGATATTGTTTTTACATCGGGATTCTTCTCTTCACACGGAGCAACTTCTATCTGTAGGCGTTGTTTCTTTCAAAGCGTTCAATAGCACATCAACCATGTTACCGTAACTCAATTTACTTTTACTTTTTAATTTTTTTAGTCAAATTCAGTTTGAAAGAAACGTGATTAGATAATTTGACATTTTTCACTGACAGATATTGTTTCGGTTCGTGAAGCTGGATTAAAAAAGGTTACCTTGATTTTGTTAACACCCATCGTTATTTCTAAAGTTTTCATTATGAGTTTGAGCAAAATGCATGGATGATACCCAAATAGATAACGATCAAACGAGTAATTGATTAGGTTTGATACCAACTTGTTGATGAGTCATATTGAGATATTTCGTAGGTTTTACCGCCAATTTGAGATTTAATACGGCTAGCGTCTATTGGGAAAACAGACCCACCTTTTTGGGGTTTTTTTTAGAAATCGGCAATAAAATGGAATGGCCCCTCTGGGTAAACTCCCCCCTTTCCACCACCCATCAACTCCATAACTGTCACAATTCTTTGATCCGCCATCTCGAAAATCTTCTTTCATTTACTTTTACCTAATAATTTCTGTGTTTTCTACTAAAAAAAATGTCCAAAATTAAAACTTGTGACTTATTATTAAGACTTGTGGTGTAGGTGGTCAGTGGTTTAATGACTTATGTACAGTAAAGCAGCATCTAATATTTTCATTGTTTTGTTTTATTTGAATAACGAAATCTCACCCTTTGTTGTTGTGTATGTAATTTAGTTAATTAAAAAAAAACAATAACCGGGGAAATATTTCTTTAATGTTTTTTCTCTCTGAAAAAACTACGCAGACTGGTGATATGCTTACATCTTGCATCTCATATTACAAAAGATTACGCTTCGCATTTCGTTGATTTTTTTCATTTTTTTTCTTAGATACCACAAAAACCCTCCTTCATGTAAAAAAAATAAAATTGTTCCGTCTTAGGTTGTGGGAGTTTAAATAATCTATTAAAAAGGACAACTCGCCCACACAATCGCAAGTATTTTTCAAAACTTAATCAAAACATCTTAAAACTAATTGGAGCTTTTTCATGCGCTGTAACAGGAGCACGATTCAAACTTTTCTTCTTGAGATATAAATCATGTTCAGAGCGTTAAGTTTGAAGTGCATCTCGAATAACTGCTCTTGTTCAATTCCTAAATCCGTACACACCAACACCCCGACGTGTTCAAAATCCAAATTATTGATTCACAACATTTAACGATTTTTTTAAATCAAAATTTACGATATATTGCTAGATTATTGACGGTTGGTTGTTGTGTTAGTTACTTGCAATCTGGTCATCATTTCTGGTCTGAACTCTAAATGATATAATGTATGTTTTATCTAAAGTACTTGTCCATAAGACAGAACGCTAAAACCGTAACGTTCTTGGGCCCCTTTCACATATAGCACTACTTAAGGTGATCGTAAGTCACTAAGGTAACGTCACTAAGGTTACCTTAGTGCAATGTTAAAGAATGGGAGCTAAGTTTAACCTCAGTTAAGGTTGTTTTGTGAAAGGAGACCCTGGCGATTGGGTCTTGCAATCAGTTATGTCCATCTCATATTTAAAACGCGGCACTTAACTTGTATATCTATACCGAAATGCCTAACATATAACAATAATATGTTTATAATGAAATACAGCAAAGCTCTTAAACATCTATCGAAGCCGTAAAACCATCCCAGTGACATGTTAGTTAGCTGTATGATCTAAATACATCATCCCAAATCTGTCATAATGTCTGCTATGGACAGAAGTCAAAAACTATGTATTTGGCGCTCGAAAGCCATAGTTCATTATCCGGTCTACGATAAAAATGCACCTTTATTTTTTTCACTGTGCTGAACTGAGCCTTGAAGGGTTTATACAACTTATCATAAGGAGGTAAGTTTTCAGCCAACCAGTAATACTCGCTCGTTCACTAAGAATAGAAACGGTGATTATGACCCTGCCTCAAGAAGTCTCAAATGACGTCATAATCGCCATTGCGTCACAATTAGTGACGTCATAAACGCGATACATGGTTTCCGTTTCGATGAACGATGTAAACTGCTTGCAGAAAAAATAAGGTGAGAAATGCAATACGTTGTTACAAAACCTTCCGGCAAGTGTTTATTGTATTCAAACGGTTTTGTAAAATAGAGCATAACTGTTTTATTTATATAGATAAAGAAAGAAACATAAAAACACTCCGTATAATGAGAAAATCAAAATTTCGAATGTTCTAGTAATAAAAATTCTCTCAAACGCAAATAATCTTTCTGTATTTGTTATTTTTTGCAATCATGGAAAAACAGAAGACAGTCTTATACTGACACCTCATCCGTCAAAAACAGTAATCAAGTTAGCGGGTGAATAGTTCGGGTTTTTAAGACCTTATTTTACCAATGGTAGTTTCTCATGTATCATAACAGTGTAGGAGGATTGCTATTATCGAGTTCACGATTCCACCGTCAAAAGGTATTCATTAATTTCAATTTAAAGGGTAGGTGAAGGATACGGTTGAAAGATATGTGTAGATACATAAGCTTTAGCCTAGAACATGAATTAAGGCATACCCCTAATGATTATGTAACACACTGTTTTCCCGACATATTTTGAACAATTGAAATTTTAAAATAATTGGATTTAACATAAATCAGAGATTTTGTAAACAATGGTTTTTACCACATGATTATAACAATTTTCCCATATTTACAAACTTCCACAAACTTTCTAATCAACAAGACACAAACGAACAGTTTACTTTCTCACATAAACAATGAATGTCACCTACACACGTATAAGTACTTTACCTTCCCTAAGCTTCGGAAAATATTTTTTTTATTTGAAATAAACGAGCAAACGAGGTCGGTGTGATTTTCTGAACGACTCTATGTATTTCTGGAGATGTTTATTTTAAAGCTTATTCGGTAGTGATGGCGTATGATTTGAACTACCTTATTAGTCATCTTCTGAGTTGTGGAACACGACCGGTTGTATCTTTTGATGGAGCTCTCATATTCAACATGAAATGACCTACCTTTAGAATCTGTTGACAACAATAAGTATTCTATATTTGATGTAACTTATTTGTTTATTGACCGTTTATTTCTCGAAGTGGCATTGCACAAAGCGATCACAAACGCGTAACTTTTTTTACAAAGAGTTGGGCGTGGCTAAATATGATGTGACGTCATGAAATTAAGTGTATACAAGTATGAACTGAAATTCTATTGCAGTGTTCAGTGAATCATATATACTCAAAACTATTGCTATTTATTTATGTAAGTCTGATTAAGAATGACTGCTGACCTCAAACGCTTGTGCTATCCTCTGGAAATGTATGCTTTTCAAATAATCCTCAACGTAATCTTCGCATGTCATTTGTATCTCCAAAGAAACTTTATCCAAAAACTGTCTACCACTTTCCTTCTCGTAGGCTTCAATAGTTGATGCTGTTTTTAAAGTCTTATACCTATCAAGGTACAACATGATAATCAAATATTGAATTACATTTCTATGGTTTCTCTCAGTCTTGCCATTATTCGGGTTGTAAACATGTATTAGAGGGTTTAGTATACTATAGATAGCCCGAGAGATTTTGGTTGAATGCGGATTTAGATTGCTGGGTCAGCAGTGCGGAGATTATCATCGGTCAATCTTAACAAGGTGGTGATAAAGAAACGGAAAGTTGCCGATAGTGGGAATGAGACGTTGGTTTGTGTAAGGAAGGATTAATTCCGTGTTGTTGTTGTTCAAGAGGACGGCGTTGTTATGGATGACGTAGTAATAGTAAGGTTATTAGTGGTAGAAGTTGTATTTGATGGTCCTCGATCACTTCAGTGTGGTGCTGATGCCTTAACATTTACTAACTGGCTGTTTAATAAAGGTTTCTCATGTTAGTACATCAATAACGTGAGTCCATTGTCAAGTCTCTATGCTGCAGATTCAGTTAAAACGTCACTGCCATCATGGCTGATGTGGATGTGGAGACACAGACAGCCGAGAGACCGGATGTGAATGCCGTGACGGATGCCCTGAGTCAGCAGATAAACCAGCTTATTGGCGACATGAAGGTAGTTTGGGGTCAAAGTTCAGAGAAACAGGTTCAGCTTGATGCCCTGGAGCAGACGATGGACAACTCAGAGCGCGCTGTCGCCGCCCTGGAGGAGCTGATGGAGGGCCTGGGGAGAGAAATAACTGCTTCTAACGCCGAACTTGCAAGTCTTGACGACCTCTACAAGAACCTGCAAGAGCAACAGGGTCGGTGAAACAGGACATTGAAACTGTTGTTGTTTATGCAATGACATGTTTGTATCCATTATTTAATTCTCGATATGGACATGCATTCTATATGTGTTTCAGTGTTGTAGAATATAAAGGACAACCTATGTCTTGGTAGCCTACAGCAATCAAAACAAACCTAAAATAACCTAACCAGCCGAACGTTTCCTATATGAACTGATCTATCAAGTAAAACGAAGTTTTAGCAATCTAATCCTTTGACATCCTCGGTCACCCATGGCTAAATGTTCCGATATTCTTCACAGTCACCCCTGGGTCTTTTCATGAGGAAATTACTGTACCCTTGACTTAAATGAGCCAATAAAATTTCTCCGTCGATTGGACCTGCAATCCTCTCAAAAGTCGTTTAACATCAGATTTGGTCAAGTATGTTGTTGAATGATATTTATAGATATTCTAAATGAACAAACTTTGAACCAAACTGACCCTTTAATGAATATATAAACATAATGTCCTGACAGCCAAGCTTGACGAGGCGGGACACACGCTGTACCAGAAGGTAAGCGTCCAGGACCAACAGCTGATGGAGATCAAGGAGGCCGGACAGCAGCAGTACAATGACATCAACCGGGCTCGCTTCCTCAGGGGTAGGTTAGAACGTCCGTGTAGTTTAGATAGATATCCAAGATGAAAACGTTGTGCGTTAAATGAATGACTCTGTGGTCCCACGAAATGTGATATCATACAATTATAGACCCGTAATGAGGTCAGTACCGGTTTTTATAGACCCTAAGAAAGCAATATCGACTGACGACGAAGTCCGATGGTAATTCTTCAAGATGATTATACAACGACGTCCTGTATCTGCTGTTTGACGATAGCATGTACTTTTTAAAGTAACTTTAGTCAATATGACTTATGGTCGAACACAGGCTGAGGTCAATATGCTTTTCTGTCAACAGTCACGTGATCGACTCTCGACCAATCGAATGAATAAGCTTGCACAATAAATACTATCATAGTTTCTGAGATTTGTCAGGAGATATCACAGACACTTTGTCCAATACGACTCAGAAACTATGGTAGTAAGTGACCAACACCTCACTTGATCTAGGTAAAATTAACAAAAAAATTAATAACTTGTAAATGATGTAAATTCTTTAACCTTTCTTGTACCCCTTCACTGATGTCTAAGAATCCTGATAAAAAAGAAAATGAACAGGGCCTGCTTTCACAAACCGACTTTAACTTAGGCTAACCTTAATCCGTATTCTTTAACATTGTACTAAGATTACCTTAACGACCTTAGGATTTTGTGAAACGAGGCGCAGGGCACTTTAATACATGGTTGCTATGGACAACGTTGTCTACATGGGATGTAAGGCAACATTAAGATATATTCAAAATGCGTTATAATGACGAAATGAAAGTAATAAAAAGCAAGCTGAATGATAATTGCAAAGCGCTCAGAATCGATTACCTTTGCACTTCTAGTTTTCCTTTTTCTTTAGTGTGTTTGTAGCCGGTATGGGGTTTGTAAATGAACTGTTTCCTGTGGTGTATGGAAGAGATTTCCTAAGTTTAGGTTTCTCCAGTTGACAGCTATCTTTATCAATATACCTCCGGATGTACTAAATGTGTTTACTATTTTATTGCCGGTTCAATACGGGAATCTTCGTATATTGATGTTGAGGCGATTCAATTAACTGCGGTCAGTGATGTAACCATAGATGTGAAGACCCCGTGTATACTTCAATTCTCTCAACAATATTTCTCGTATCAGTCATATATCGATTATGAACAAGGCATGTTTTTCTAATTCTACACAAGACGAAATCCGGGACGAGTTTTGCCAAAAGGAAGAAGAGCTGAAAATCGCTGAAGATCGACTGCAGCAACAGAACGTGGAGTTCTTCAAACAGTTTGTATGTACTGGACTTTATAACTGTTACGTGCATTTGGCATGCAAGCATAACCTGTTTATTTAAGAAATAGATTTCATCATGTGTTTGTTCACTGGCTTATAATCGGTTTGGAGAGTACATTTTGAACTGGTATAAGTGCCGGAGTTTGTCGACGCGTCTCTTATTAGATATCACTAACAAAAAGAAGCTCGCAGAAAAGATCATGAAACGTATTTAATAAATGTTTTCATTGAACTGTTATAATAAATCTTTCAACTCAATAATGGATATTAAGTCTTATCTGAGCACTTTAAAATGATACATTGATAATCATGACCTACACGTGACCCCATAGTCTAATTAGAAGGCAGCATTTTGGGTAACCTCCAAATTGCGTTGTGTATAAAATAAATATATAGATATATAATTTATCATCCAAAACTGTGTTCCAGGAGATATCGCTTGAGGAACATCAAGCGATATCTCCTAGCGTTTTGACAGTAGATTTTGAACAATGCCCTATTACAGTCACGTTCATGACATCACAATTATTTTTCATCATCAAGTACTGACATCACAATGGTATGACGTCATAAACATAACGACGTAACAATGCTATGACATCACCACACTGAAGTTTAGGGCTGATGTAAATTATACCGGTCACATGACCATGTTAAGTCCAAACAGAAGGGAGCATATCACTTTAATTTAGAAGCTTGAATTTATATTGTGATATTCGGAAATTCGGAAGCCGTTTAACACACATAAAAAATTGTTTTTATGCCATCAACCTGTCTACAATGTTCCGAGGAATTTAATCTATTGTCCCTTTCAGGTTACTAACCCGTTTGTGTTTTGCTACCCAAACGGTCTGACAAAAGCTCGAAAGTTCGAATAATCGCGTTTTAAAGAAACGACATGTAGATCGAACGGTTCAGAGGAGTCACTTGCCAATAGCTCCAGTCATGGAAGACTTTTTGCCAGAAGCCTTTTTTTTAATTGGTTAAGCTAGTTAAGCTTACGTTAGGACATGCCGAAATACGGACTGTTCATAGAGCCTTGAAGAGCGGAAACGACCCCAGTGAAATGAGATCGTATCCCGTTAAAGTAAATATTAAAAAAAAAATTATTCCACGGAGCACAGTTGATTTTGATGAGACTGGGCACCAATTAACTGTATATAACTGTAACTTGATCATTTAATTGACCCTTAGCGATTCGAGAGTATTTCTTTTCTGGTTAAATGAAGCTTTTCACTGACACTTGTATTTGATTTTCTGTTCTCTGCTTGATCAGGAGCGCACCTATTTCCGTATAGTCCGTTTTTCGTGCCTTTACTTTAATGATTAAACTTTATTACTCTGACTATACCATACACTTTAGCATTTCCAAAAATATGGAATATCGTAGTATTATAAAAATTCGTTGGTAACGAATAGACGTGATTTGCCCTTAATGTCGGTACCTCAATGCTGGTGTCGTTGCAGGAGGAGATGAAGGCGGACGTGAGGAAGCACAGGAGGAAAGCAGCGCCCCTACTGGAGGAACTAGACTCGTGCGAGAAGGCGACCATCACCAGGCTCAGCCACTTCATAAGAAGTAGGTCGCATCAGGCTTGTGTCCTTCACATCGCAAACTACCTTGTTTACTGTGCTTTTTAATTCTTACAACAATTAACAACACGACAGTCAATCAATGGTTATTAGCAATACGGACTGGATTGTTAACTTAGAGACCTTTAAAATAGGGTATTTATCCAATGAAATCAAATCCTTAAAACCGTTGATCCAATCTGACATAATTTCAAAAGATTAACATGTTGTGGGTTTGAAATCTTGATATGTAGTCATTTCCTCCTATCTCTCCGGCAGGTGATAACATCTCGGCAGCAGATCTGGAGAAGAGCGAGAAGCTGAAGACGTTTCTTGAGTTCAACTCCCGCTACAGGAAAGTCTTCGATGAGGTTAGTAATAGCCTAAATTGAGGATAGTCTTATTCGAAGGATAAAGTTCTAAAAACTTATCTATAGTGAACAATGATTTTGAACTAGGAAGTAAATCCCTTTACAGGTGGGTGACCTGGAGTTCGAAGTGCGGAACTCTGAGCGCGCACTTGAGTTCAGCCAGTCCCAGATGAGAGCCAAAATGAGTCGAATGGAGAGTCTGGAGCGAGAGCTGAATGAGATGGAGGGGGTGTTCAAGGAGGGTATGGGATGCTTCTTGAGGAGAACGCCGCGTCAGGTCGACCTCACAGCCTCGCAGGACGGTCCAACGGAACCAGAATCTGACCTGCTGTCTGATGAAGAGGAGGTAGTTGAAAGAGAGGAGTTTGGTCATGTAGGGGGTCGGAGCCTCCATAGGTATGTCAAGTCTGTGAAGCGCTTCTACAAGAAATATACATAAAAACATTTGTTTATTTCTTGCTTTAGAAAAATGCCTACTCTTTAGTAGATGAAATGCAATATATTATCTTTATTATTTGCGGGTATATGAACATTATTTTGTTTCGTATAATTATAAGGTATGTCAAGTCATAGAAGATCATTTCCGTGTAAAACACATAGTCAAGGCAAAATCAGTTTCTTTCTTTTGACAGACATGAATTTAATGAACGAGGAGAGGTCAATAAATTCATAGAAGTGGATATGAAACAGAAGTCAATGGGTGTGATATTGATTTTATTTTTCCATATAATCTACCTGGATCTTGATGCACTTTGCCAATTCGTCTTTGACACTATCTATGCTCTTGTGGTAGAGGTCTTCTGACTCAGGCTCCTCAGCAACGCCTTAGTAGCTGCTTTGAGTTCATCATCATGTCCGAATCGTAAAAAACGTCTTTGTGAGTTGAAATTGAAAAAAAGATAGAAGTTACTTTGGGCCAGTTGTTTAAAGCCACATTGTCGAAGTGCAGCCTGTGCAATACGAGTCTTGTGCACTGGAGCGTTGTCATGAGGAAACATCACTCAAACAGTCAACATGCCGCACCTCTTCTTCTCAGCGTAGTCAACTTGTGATATTGTAGTTTTAGATGGTTAGGCCAATAGGTATCACGTCCCTTGAATCCAAGAAAATGGTTGCCATGATCATAAACTTCTTCTAGAGTGCATATGCTTCCATTGCATGGATTCTTGCTTTGTGTCAGGACAAGTGTTGTATCCACGTTTCACTCCCTGTAACGGGCATGAAAGTTATTTGGATTACTTGTAGATATCCAAGAGCTCACGACTGGATTTCTGGTGCAACTCTCTCGTTTTTGTGCATTTAAGTTCCATGGCACCCACAATGCAGAGACCTTGGGCATGTGCAAGAGCTCATGAATTATGGTGCAAATACTTTCATGATGCCACACTCTGAGCATATCTCGCCCACCTTTATTCTACGATGAGACATGGTTAAGCCTTGGACCCGTGCAACCATTTTATCTGTAATGGCTTCAACAGGACTTTCTAACCCACTGCAATCCCGCTTAAACTCATCTGACCATTCTTCAAAAGTAGAAATAGAGGGTCGTCTTTCCCATACAAATGTGTAATACGTCTATGTATAACGGTCGCATTCACCCTTTCTTTCGTGAGAAACTTGATAACCGCACGATTCTCAATTTTAGAATTTTCCATGAGTACCTGTAAATGATCGGAAAGGGTTGTTCTGTAAACTGACGTCTGAATAATGACATCAAAGATGATGTCTTCAGGTGTGTATTAATACACTTCTATGAATGTATTGACTTCCCCTCGTAAATGCTGACACGTTCTCCGTCGTCTCACAAATGAAGATTCAGCTTCTTGTATGCATATCATAACAACGTCATGATCTTCAAAACAAAATGTCTAAGCTGACTATACGTTTTCAAATCTCAAGGTGCGTTAAGGTCACGGACATCCATCTGCAGCTGCAACAACAGGAGATTGAGGGGGAGGAGGCGGGGGTTGAGGTTGAAGTTGAGGAGGAGGCGGAAGAGGAGGTGAAGGAGGACCAGGAAGCTATGAACATTATGAAAGAGCTTCTTGAACAGAAGTTGAAAGGCAAGTGATATTGAAATCAATTGTACAATCACTGACGAGGCTCTAGTTTCACAAAGCCTTCTCATAGTGCCTGTAAGCCGTATTAATGCTTTGAGTATCGATCAATTTGGTCTAAGAGCCGTATTAATGCTTTGAGTATCGATCAATTTGGTCTAAGAGCCGTATTAATGCTTTGGGTTATAGTTACATGCTGACATATGAGACAATTTCTGTCATGCCTGAGAAAAAGTAGGATTTTAATCTAGTCTCTGTGTAACAAGTGAAAAGTATCCAATGCACCATATATCAGATCTTTTCATATTTATTTCGATAAAGGAAGAACTAAGTCAGTTATTTGTAATTAGATTTTTGTTTGGATTTTAGCTGCAGCAGCGCAGAAGAGTGAAGGAACGTCACCAAGAACATCGTCTGGCCCAGTCCTCGAGGGAGTCACTGAGATAGGTCAGTTGTCTCCCTTTGTTTTCTCGACATTTTTGACGTTTTCAAGGGACAAATCTCTTACATAGTTGCCAGGTTTTGACGGAGACATGTTATCCCGGCAGAAGTTGATTTTGGGTCAATCTATCTGAACAATTACAGATTTGAATGCCTTCTTATAAGTTATGCGAAATTTACACCTGCACCAAAGAATTCGATACCAAAATCACCTGCAATATCTTTCATCCTTGGGAGATAAAAATCTTTTACTGCTCTCAAAAATTGTGATCTCTAAGATCACTAACGTTCGGTTACAATCAAGGAAACTGAGATATAATTGTGTAAAATTGAAATGTCGAAGAGTATGTTTCATAAAATCTCGTTTGAATTTGATAAGAGTCGCGTTTGAATTTGATAAGAGTCGATATACAAAAGGTGTTGATGTAGCTTCGAAGTATAAAAGACGAGCAGTATAATTATTCCCAAATGTGAAAAAAGAGTATTCATATTCCATATCTCATCGAATGATACACTATATGGTTTTCAAAGATATGTAATGTGTAAAAAGGTCATTTTATTATATCAAAGAAAAAAGAGAATAAGTTCGAAAATAATGTTCATTTTGAGAATGAAGAAGATCGTTAAGTAAAATATGTTTCATGAGTTCTCCTTTGGCTTTGATATAGTTCAAACTATAACCTTCATTGTATGTATGTCCTTTCGTATCATGACGTCAGCATTGACAATATATGATTAAAAGAGATATTCTATAAATAGAATGCCATGTCATTTCATTCAGTAGAGTTACAGATATCATTAGAATCGAAATATGTTGTATTTCAAAATTTAAAAATAAAATCGACAGTTCTTTATCTCTATCCACAACATGTTGAACCCTCCTGCTTTCGATATATTTCCAAAAACGTTTTATTAATTCACACACGCAAGCTGCAAAACATTGTCCGGTTTTCGGGTTAAAAATCAAAATATTCCATGTTGTCACTATAATGATCCGTAAATCTATAAAATGGTAATTTTCACAAACAATGAAAAAAATTATTTCAAAAGGCTACTCTTTATGTCATTTAAAGACTTTATCCTTTTAAAAAATATATAATCCTTTTCTTCCCCTCCCTCCAATGTTAATATAGATAAGGCACTATCTTCCATCGGACATCGAGGGGATCGAGCGCTAAGCAAGGGCTCCAGTTCAAACTTCGTGAAGCCAGCCCAAAGGACCGAGCTTCGCGCAACCGGAAGTTCTGCAACCTACAGCCAGACTGGCTCCGGGCGAAAACAAAAGAAGTAGCTTAAATGCCATAGTCTGTATAAAAGGATTAAAAATGTTGTCGATATGTTGAGTTTTATATTTGACATAACATTGAAAGTGCCCCCCTTCCACCGAACCGCGACCGATATGCGACTGTCCCGATCACCACGATCACGTCGATCGCAGCGTTCGCGGACTTTTAAGCGACCAATTTTCAACAATTTAGCGTTTGCGTTTCCACCAAATTACTGGTAAGATTCCACTGCGACAAAAAAATTGATCACATATCCTTCTAGTAGCGAGCACATTGAGACAGAGTTGCGTTTGTTATGACAGGTCGGATATATCATAAGTAGGTCCCCAGACAATCACACAACCGTATTGGCGATTATTCATGCGAGTGAGTAGGACCAAGCTGAGACCACAGTCACAGTTTCTGCAATCAGCATGCGATCGAGTTACGATCGACTGGCGTCCGTTGCGATGCTTGGTGCGATCAAGTGGGACCGCATTATGACATTTGCAAGTCATGTACGACTCGAGTACAACCATGGCGACATTTCGCACGACCGCATTGAGATAAATGCGACCTCATTACAACTTTTTGCAAGACCTGTCGGGTCAGAAGTATAAAAATGACTGCGAGCAGCTGCATTCATGCCTTTCTGAGTCCGACTGGCATACCGATAGGACCTGGAGAATATGGAAGATGAAATGGTCCCAATTGCTGGTTTGCTTTATGAAGCACAACAAGAACTGCAGAAGATCGGCGATTGTACTTAAGCTGCCATGAGACATCATCAAAAAAGAAAGAGAAGAAGGCGTCGACGCCATGCAGTGAGAGTGGCTCACCCCTTTGGAGAGACAAGAACACAGTCAGTACTACCATCTTGTCCAAAAATTGAAGCAGGAAGATCCACATTTGTTTCAACCTTTTGAGATTGAGGCACCCTACCCTCCAGGACGCTGAGGTTGACAACGACGCTCATGACCTCATGACCACAGTCTACCGTGTTCCTCAAAGTGTGATCATTAAGCAGCCAAGGTTCAGTGACAGTATCTCCAGGACTTCTTTAATGACACAACCAGAGGGGCAGTACCGTGGCAGGGGCGTAGGAGCGAATTTGAAAGTGGGGGGGGGCTTGAAATTTTGTAACCAAAAAAAAAAAAAGGAAACTTGCTGGCTGCTTATCCCATCTTATCATCAATTAGGACATAATATTGAAGTCAGTTTAATTCCTTGTTTGATTGGATGTTTTAATTCTACCCTCAGAGTAGTTTTAGATATACCCTCAAAGTAGTGCATAGTAACTGTTTTGTAACAATACTTGACCAGTTATTGGGAAATATGTAATAGAAAGGGGAAAATAGTCATTTTGAAAAAAAAAACATTTCGAAAAAGCCCCCCCCCCCCTGTTCCTACGCCCCTGCGTGACACTCAGACGGCCCTCTGCTCCTGAAGATACTGATGTGTCAGGCACATTCTAGGATATTGTGTGATATTGAATAAACACATGTTATTTGAGTTTTAGTAGTAGGCCTTTACTTTGATCGAGATAAAATTGTAAGTTGACTCTCTCAAATAATTGGTCCCCTTTTTCATTCTCTGAGGCGAATCAGTTTCAATAGTAATGCAAATAAATTAGAATATCATGGAAGATAACTTCTTTTAGTTCGTGAAAAACAAATCAAGAAATTGTGATATTTAGATTTGTTAAGCACATAAAACTGCAAAGCCTGTGAAGAATGTCAGCATTCGTATTGGTAATAACTAGACAAGGTTTTTGTCAACCAATAACGTATTTTAACAGTGACTAAAAGTTTCATTTGAATGTGAATACATGTAGCTTTGTAATATTTGGGTAGAACCTATCGGCATTAATATAAAGGATATATCTCTTTCTAGAGGTCTACCGAGGTATTTATTTTGGAAAATTTAACCATCTGTTATACCATCCAAACTGTTTTATACAAGAGATATCGCTTGTGGGAGATCAAACGATATCTCCTATAGGGAGAGCTCGTGATCGGTTGCATCAAAAGACGGATTGAAATTTTCAGTCGCCGTGAGATCGCATATTGGGGTCTTGGCGCGGTCGCCATTGGTTGCACTATTTGGTCGGAAAGGCAAAAGTAGCGCGATCGCTATGCGAGTTTACACGATCGAGTTGAGAGTACAAGCGACTGACATGCGACATTACCAAGACCCCATTGAGACTAATACGACCCCATTGCGACAAAATTGGCGAGTAGCACATTAGTCGCATCGATCGCAAAAGTTGTGCGATTTTTGAAAACAGACAATCGAAATCGCAAACCCCTCTGCGACAATGTGCGATCCATGGCGAGTGAGAGAGATACTTTTAGCGATCATGAGGACCTTCACAAGACTTCAGTGCGATGTCAATGGGAGTGAATGAGAGTGTGCACGACCGGGGGGCAAAAATCGATCGCAGTGAGGTCGTATGCTCGGTGGAATGGGGGTATTATTCTTATACAAAATGGCTACAATAATGCCATGCTAAAACGTATAGAATTAAATTTTTATGCTTTTTCATAATATGTATTGAACACAGAATGTAGCGGTAGCAGGAAGAACAACGAGTTGAAAGTTACCCTTTGTGTTCAGAAACTGCTGCGATATGCCATTCTTGTTCAAGTTTATGGTAAGTAGAAACGACAGGCGTGTAATACGTAACATAAAATGAGATATTAAATTAGCTTAATTTATGGATATACCTCAGCTTGATTGCTCTTCTGACGTTCGCTATACACCATTTAATAAAAACCGGAATAGGAGGGAATGGCTATATCTTATTTCAATGAGATTGTTTTGGACGCCTATAATACCTTGTAGAATTTACATGGGTTAAATACGAAGAATGATCCGTTTTCCGCAGAAGTCAGAATTGATCCAGTTGTCACCCATATACAGCTGCATACCGAAAGTTTGTTCACTTACCACTGAATCGTAGTGCAAATATCATGAAATTTAGGTTTCGTTTCAACGTCAATATAATAACTTCAGCAAAACTGAAAATGGATCACCCAGTTTCCATGTGTGAAATAGCCATGTTTGAACTCTACTTGGGGATTGTCTTGTCTCTATTCTAATTTTGGCATATTGTTAAAGACAGAAGGGTCACATTTTCGAAATTTCGATTTCGTTAAATGTCAAATAAAATGTTCCATATCGACTCTCTGACATTAAAACCAACATAATCACACTGACTTTGTGCTAAGGTACATACGTGAGGTATTTTTAAAGAAGATGATAACTTTTAAAGAATTTTAAGGAGAAAAATAGAAATGTTTTCGTAATTTTGACCCCTGGTCACTTCAATGGCCTGCCAAAACTGCCTAAACTAAATTTGCGGGTGTTGAATAACAATGAATCCCGGAAATTTTACAAACTCAACTATTTATCTTCTAATTGGATCTGCATATGTGTATTGAAAATTCAATATCATACGTTTATTTTTCGCAACAGTACGATACCTCAAAGGCATCTCAAATTACATGATATTTGCACTAGTATATACAGGTATGTGAACAAACTTTTGGCATGCAGCTGTATATCATTTTAATTTTCAATTGGATCTGATGATCGGATGGAGTCGACTTTGTTGCGGGGCTGGTTTGAATGGTCATGTTCAACTTTAGCATGCCATTCCCTACACACCGTTCTTGACAAGGTCCAACTACAAATGCCACCCTTGCACAGTCAGCATTTTCTGGCAGCCAAAAACACGTATCCACAGGCCACAAGATAGTGCGGAAAATTCACTTTGAAATAGAATGTAAAATTTAAAAAAGCGATTTCGGAGTGCCACCAAAAACGTCATTCAAAAATGACTACTGACATAAGAATCATAAGGAAAAACAGAATGATCATTTGGTTTTATAGACAAACAGCAGAGTAGGAAAACTGAAACCAAACTTACACCTTCGCATCAAACAGGGCCCTTGCTAGTTCACTTGATGTACTTTCCAATTGAACAATTGACAAATACGACAAACTATGCATCCTGCTAAATAAGGGGATATGAATCCGCTCTCGGTCCTTCCTCATACCTTGATCTACCCAGTACCTCAAGCCAAAACCGTCGTAGCGCTAGCTATCTAACCAGCCAATGAGGTGACTCGCATTCAGCAACAGCGTCACTACCCGGATGGAAAATGGATTAAGCGAGTAACTTCAAGCTCCTTAAAGTCATAGTCTCATTTTTGCAAGGCAAATTGTAATAAATGCAGGATAGTTCATCACTCACAGAAATCTTTCACCTGACGTTTGCAACAATTTTCAGAACTCTGCAGGCATTCTGGCCCTCAATAAAGTTCAAATGAAGTTCAAACTACCCTACCCTACCCTAATATTATGTCTTTTGCGAGCGTTAGTCCTTACCACGTCATTTCGCTAAGGCTGTGACGAAGAACACATAAAATTTCCCAAATGAATATCCAATGAAAATAGCTAATAGCTTACGCTTTTTCAAATACAGAAATAACAAAAAAGTGGTAAACTCAATAAAGAATGCGTCTGTCATAAGTATCGGCGCGGGGAGTGCACTTGATTCGGTACCTCATCGGTCTGAAACGGCATACGCCAATAAGCTGCTTCATCCAAAACTGTAAAACGGGCATAAAAATGAAAATCTTTGCAAATGCAACAGGAAATATTTGTGTTACTGGTCAGATTTTGTTCGTGAAGAATAATTAGTTCAGTTTAGTTGCCTTACAAAAATGAGACTATGACTTTAATCAACGCTATTCAATTGGCTAAAACCCCCAGGTGAGCATAGCCACGGCTATCAAACCGCTAGCTCGAAAGCGATCAGGATATAAGAAGAAGCGAGAGCGGATTCATATACACTGATTTAGCAGGATGATATCACAGTGTCTGTAAACGTTGGCCACAGCGTCGCTCCGTTCAGCTGGCAACACCAAACTGAATTCGCTTCCTTTAGATTCATCAAAGGCAGGGGTCTGTAATTTATGTCATTCAGATCGATTCAAAAAGTTTTTTTGTTAAGTCCCTTGATGCATTTGAACTTACATATTCCCTACAGCGCTGTATATAAGCTTTTTGTTGCTTTCTTTTATGCGGTAAACAAAAGGAATTAAAACCTTTGGACGTTGTGGACTGTGTAGTTTCAGACCAACTCATGTCTCAACAAATACATGACAGAAATAGCGAAACATTGCTAAGGAAGGAAACTTTGTACCACTCCCCCTTTGGTCCAACACATCGGCTTTTGTTAATCCGTATAGTATTCACTAATGGAATCTAAAGAGTAGAAAGACATCTGAAGAGGGATTGTTTACACTCTTAAGTACTCTCCTGCCTGTAAATGTCAGCAGCTTGTATGACTACCCAGACGAAGGACAAATATCAGCTCTAGTTGTGTATATGCACAGGCAACAGTGAATCAAGGATATCTCCTTGAAAATTGAAACGTACGTTCTTGAAGATATATTTTCATGATTACATTTCGCGATTGAAAAATACATTTTAGATTTACTACAGAAGACAATAAAATATTAACATCATGATCATCATTTGACATCAGAGTTCACAAATCACGATAAAATTTGATATTGATCAAACCAATAATGCCTGTTACTAACTTGGAAAAGAGGTCCAAACATATCTATGCTTTTTGTGCCACTCCATTTTTTTTACTTTGAATACACTCAGTTTAAATAACGCCATAGGACGGTCAAACACAATTTTTCTTTGAATGCATCACCCTTTTCCAAAACTTAATTAACAAATTGTTCAAGCACTTTTGACATAATTTATTTCATCAGATGCCCGTGTAAGCTACTGCAGTGTAATATTTATTTAAGAAATAGAGTAGCCTCAACCATCATGTGTTTTGCAATAAAGTATTGTTTTGCCCTGAACTATTATAGGCCGAGTGGTTTGACGTGAATAATAGTTCAGGGCAAAACTATAATAGTTCAGGGCAAAACTATACTTTATTACAAAACACATTAACACAAAATATTTTGGTATCAAACTCTCTTTTGCTCCTTTTATAATTAATCTTTAAGTCGCTAAATAAAAATAGTATTATGTGGAAGGTCGTTTAGTATTCACTATATTTTCATTTCCATGCTAGGTCCTCTAACGTTATGAGACATACATACATACATACATATATATATATATCACATGAATATTTGTCACCATCCAAATCAACTCTTCCTTTTTAGCTATTTTAGTTTATATGTAACTCATCTTATTCCACATGTCTTTATGCAGTTCAGAACCAGCAATCCTCTCGCACATACCGGTATATATAGTCGAGTCTAACCATTGCAGCTGGACACATGTTGAATCTTAAGTTGAGATATAACAATGAAATACAACCTGAGGTTTACGTAGTATTCTTGTCAGGATAAATGAATGAAAAAATTGAAAAAATTATTTTTAACGGGATCGTTTCCATTAGTTGTGATGTCCACTGAATTTTTGAAACGTTATGCCATCAAACATGTTAAAGAAGTTTTTGATTAGATAATATTAGATCTTCTTTATCGGTGACCTTTAAATGTTGAACGCAATGGTTTGTTGATAATCTATAACATAAAAGCTGCACATTCTTTCACATTTGCCATAATAAGGATTTGATAGAGAGCCGTTAAAGATTATTGCTATGAGATCATTTAATTCATTTGATAACTGCATTTTAACCAATAAACTAATTGTGTTGACATTAACGTAACCCTGTTTACATGGTGACCGAGATATTTCACAACCAAGCATGGTTTCCCTGTCGTCGGTGCTAAGAATTCAGACTCATTTCAAGACCGCAGGTTACACCTTCATTGCAGACATAGTTGCAAGGTATCATTCAGTTTTGATAACCAGGAAGACTGTATAGAACGTTAAGAAAAAGTTATGATTTAAGGTTTTCACAATAACACTTATCCGCAACATATGTTGCTAAACTTGACTTTGCAAAACCTGTGGTTCAACTTTATCTATGTTATTGTAAAAATATCTCTTTATTTCATGAATATGTAAAAAAACTTGCCTGGGTTGGCAAAATTTAAAAAAATTATGTAATGTTAGTAATTACTTCCATATGAAAATAAAAAAGGAATGTAAATGAATATCATATAACTGTCGTTTTGAGTATGTTTATAAAAGATAAAAAAGAACTGACTAATACTGGTGGAAGAATTATGATTGAATATGCTTCATACAGAATTAATGTGACTAAAATGGATTTTGAGGACATTAAAATAATGTGACTTTTTTTTGCTTGCATTTCTAAAATTCGATAAAATGAATAGAATCAAAATCATTCCTTTTGCGAAGTTAATTTAAATTCCCTTTAATGGAAAGTAAACTTTGGTCCTACAAAAATATTCTCTTAGAACATGGATTACCACTTTTGTAATGGTGCGATTCGTGAAAATGTTCACTCCTTATATCGATTCAATACTTTTATCTGATTGAAATGCTTCATAAATCTTCACAGATTAAAAGGGTTCAGTAAAAGTTGCCTGGAAGTGGTTAAGCTTCTTTTGTACTATTTTCCTGCAAAAGAGGTTTATCCTTTCACATTCGTTTGTATTGATTTTCTCTTCTTCTGCTGTTCGTTATATCGTTTTGTTTACGTAATCAATAAACTAAAATTATTTCTAAGATGCCTAGCGGTTTGAACAATCGAAAAAAAGGTACTTTATCAGACAATAAAGGTATAGTTTTTTCGGACTACCGTCCTCGTGCTTTAACTATAATAGTTCAGGGCAAAACTATACTTTATTACAAAACACATTGGGGTAGAGCGAACTTTATTTCTTAAATAAAACAAGCTCTATGCAAATAAACATGAACTCATCGGCAAAATAAAGTTTTTACCTTTTGAACTGAAATTATCAAAAATATTGTTTATGAAAGCTATCGGCATACGAGTGGTCTAGCCCGAAATAGATCAGGGTATAAGGAAGGAGCGAGAGCGAATTCATATACACTGAGTTAGCAGGATGAAACCAATGGTATTTTATCTGCATGAAGACTGATATCATTAGACCACCGGCAACAATATCTGTAAATGACTTAATCGACTTCAAATGCTATAGGTCGGTATTGCGTTATGCTTGTACGTATCAGGAGACCATAGACAGGATGAATCAGAGCTATTCGATTGCTCAATGGACATACTGACAACTACACTCTTACAAATGGTTATTGTCGTTAGGCAGGAAAAACCTTCAATGTTTAAGATCATAAGTGTTAGAAAGTTGGAACGGCTTGTCACTGATTGACTAACTATTAAACGTTAAAAACACATCTTCGAGTTAAACCAGATCATCCCATTTATGAACAAGAATCGAAAGTCTATACAGACGACTTCACTTTAACCAAGAGACTATACAGACGATTCACTTTAAACAAGAGACTATACAGACGACTTAACTTTAACCTAGAGACTTTACAGACGACTTCACTTTAATCAAGAGACTATACAGACGACTTACTTTAACCAAGAGACTATACAAACGACTTCACTTTAACCAAGAGACTATACAGACGACTTTAGTTTAACCATGAGGCTATACAGACGAATTCGCTTTAACCAAGAGACAATACAGACGATTCACTTTAAACAAGAGACTATACAGACGACTTAACTTTAACCTAGAGACTTTACAGACGACTTCACTTTAATCAGGAGTCTATACAGACGACTTCACTTTAACCTAGAGACTATACAGACGACTTCACTTTAACCTAGAGACTATACAGACGACTTCACTTTAACCAAGAGACTATACAGACGACTATACTTTAACCAAGGGCTTATATAGACTACTTCCCTTTAATCAAGAGACTTAACAGACGACTTCACGTTGACCAAGGGCTTATATAGACTACTTCCCTTTAATCAAGAGACTTAACAGACGACTTCACTTTAACCAAGAGACTATACAGATGACTTCACTTTGACCAAGGGCTTATATAGACTACTTCCCTTTAATCAAGAGACTTAACAGACGACTTCACGTTGACCAAGAGACTATACAGATGACTTCACTTTGAACAAGGGCTTATATAAACTACTTCCATTTGATCAAGAGACTTAACAGACGACTTCACTTTAACCAAGAGACTATACAGACGACTTCACTTTAACCAAGAGACTATACAGACTACTTCCCTTTGATCAAGAGACTTAACAGACGACTTCACTTTAACCAAGAGACTATACAGATGACTTCACTTTGACCAAGGGCTTATATAGACTACTTCCCTTTAATCAAGAGACTTAACAGACGACTTCACTTTAACCAAGAGACTATACAGACGACTTCACTTTGACCAAGGGCTTATATAGACTACTTTTTTTGATCAAGAGACTATATGGATTTGTTTTAATCCAACGTAGAAATACATTAACCTTTGTGTAACGTATTATCTCTGTTAAGTTCCCCTCATTTAAGAAACATAGGTTTATATTGTGTGGTGACATCGACATATGGTGAAACTTTTTCTATTATACTTGGCTAAATTGCATTTCTGTTATCGTTAATGAAATCTTTCTGGTGTCCACACAATAATCATTAGTTTGTTTTTTTACAATATTTTTTGGAAATTGAATTCCAACTCATTTCAAACTCTTGTAAGACACGCTAATGGAAATTTAAAAAAAAAAGATTTTCTGACTAAAACGTTTTTGCAGTTGATATATTTTGCCGACATAGCTTTTAGAATATAGCCACAAAATACTCTTGAGAGTTTAAAAATTAAAAATTATCTGTGAGTATTTATAATTTAATCACTTAAATTGATGATATCTAAATCGAACCTCACGTTGCGTCGCCTTTCTTCAGATTTCTATTGGCTCCTGTAGTTCATATACCAGCTTGAATATTTCAGAGAAATCCAATATATTATGTTTTATGATTTGTTTATAATTCAATTTCTAATCCGACATAGTGGATAGATAATAATACATAAAGTATTTGTTAGGAATAGAAAAAAAGTAGATACCAATCAAGGTATGAAAGAAAATAGCAAAACGGACAACAAAGTGCACGTTGTCAGTTTAAAGAGCCACTCCGTGATTTTCATAACATATTTTTTACCTTTGATACGAACCTAAATATCATATGTGCTGATATAAAATCAAGAGATCTTAACTTTTCATGTACAAAAGACATATATATGACAAATACTGGTTTTCCATGTAAATCTAAAAACAGCCTTATAAATGCACAGAGGTGTAGATATCATGTCCAATTTACATGGATACTAGTTATATAACCTAACAAACGCTGTCATCTCCTAACTGCCCTCCTGGCTGTTTTAGATAAGTCTCCAAAACTACGTTTGACTATTTGATGCGCGCCACTGTCCGGTTTTCGATCATAATTGAGACGTTCTACCTTTACATTGTCACTGTAAAAAAACAATAACCTTTAAAATGTGTCTTTTTGGTAACAGCCGATACTTCGCGATCAAATGACACTATTGATTAAGTTTGGCATATATGACTCCAACAACTCACGGAGTGGCTCTTTAATCATAATAACGATCACAACTATTTTAAATAAATTGTTTAATCTTGTATTGTTGCATT
The DNA here is from genome assembly GCA_921293015.1 of Phorcus lineatus. Taxonomy (NCBI): domain Eukaryota; kingdom Metazoa; phylum Mollusca; class Gastropoda; order Trochida; family Trochidae; genus Phorcus; species Phorcus lineatus. The sequence continues at coordinate 37,553,295 of OV121090.1, read as the reverse complement.
ATTTTTAGAATATATCAAGTATAAAGCATTTCATCTTAATCTTAATTCTAATTAAGCATTTCAAGACATCCTTACCGTTTCATGTCATATTATTGTTGTATGCGTTCAGCTACATAGTTACGGTTATTAAGAATTCAAACTGGAAGTACTAAACCTGATTTTTCACCTCTAAACAATGCCTGTGTCTACATCATAAAAGTCTTACAAAATAAAGTAACAAATTTGAAAAGAAATTAATGCCCAAAGATGTAAAAAAAATAAACTATGATATCAGGAAAACCCAAATCCAATCAATATACGATTTAAAATATTACCATAATATATATATATATATATATATATATATATATATATATATATATATATATATATATATATATATATATATATATATATATATTATAATATAAAATAATATAAAGTACCAATCTAAAGCTAAATCCTGATACATTAAAGTTCAAGAGTGGAGTGAACGGTACTCAGTTTATTAACGAAGAGGTAAAGGTTTTATATGTCGATTTGAAACTGGAGATCAGTAGAAATCTCGATTTTAAACACTATATAAAGCATATAAAACAAGTTTGATGTCTAACAGGATACAAAATTTCATGAATTTACATGGAAATTAATCTTCATATGGTTTATCACCTTGATGCTCTAAGAAACGGTAGTTTCTGTGTCTCATATTCAATTACTGGCCGTCTTAATTGCGTATACATATGACGAGTTTTCATATGACTATTGAACTCGTGTTAAAACATGTCATATGCTCTCTACCAAGAATTTTTGCCAGGACACACTAAGCCAATTTTATCGAGGATTGTACTTATAAATTCTTTTATACATTTTCTATGAAGAGAAACATATTAGGTAGAAAATATAGGTTTGACCCTTAACTTCGTTTGAGTAGTATAATTGCGAGCCTTGGCGGATCCAGGGGGACGATAGTGAGGAGAGTATTAACCAACCTTTTTCGTAATAATAAACCCTTTCCCCGTATCAAAGATGACCCCTGTTTTCAATAGAAAGGAAAATTCCTGAATCTGCCCCATTCAATCAAGTAAACACCGTCAGTAATAAACACATCCGCATTATTTTTCACCCAACCTGTTATTTCGCTGGCTGTATCATTTTTGCCACTTTTGCTTCTTGTACACTATACTATATAAAATCTGCTTGTTACTGTCGCTCACCTATGTAAATACAAAAAAGAAGTCTCAATGCATGCATTACTTTGTTATATAACCTACCAATTTAAAAATTTCCATTAGGAACTTTATGTTACAACTGTCATTGAAAACAATATTATTAAAAAAGCAGAGAGATAAGATTTTGCATTAAGAAAAATAATCATTTTTACTCCCCTTCGATTAGCTGTTCAATATCCATTAATCCAAAACAGAAATGCTGCCTTCAAAGAATATTCCACCTTTCTTTGCAATTTGATGATTGCAAAATCTGGGTAGTCAAAAGTGATCATGTTTATAGCAAGTTGATATATTTATTTGATGAAGTTCTTCATGAAGCTCAAACGCTAGAAAATAAAGGCGAACTATTTATTTTTCATGTAGAATATTTTTTCAAATAAGAGCATCATCATTAAGCTGTATTTGTATTGTTTTTTTCTTTTGCTCATTTTACTAATATATTTACAAACACATCAAAGAAAACTCAACACAGGCTTAGCCTTTATGGTAAAACTTTTTACCCCAACGGAATTGAGACGGGAAAATAAGATACATTTGTTCTAACACCCATCAGAAATGTGTGTTGCACTTTAAGCACGCCCCCTTGCAGCGTGGATTCAGGTATCTACACGTTCGTATTCTCGTCACTATTATGCAACAGCGCCGCCATGTTTCTCAAAAAGGAAAACGCGAAAGAAAAAGAAATTAATCTATACCTATGTAGTTTGATATAAAATAATACCACAGAGATGCCACGTTAGTGTGATAAAATATCTATATCTATTTTTTTCCAAATGAGAATAATGTTATAATCTTGTCTTCCCCCGTAGAAATTGTCATTTCTTGTCTTAATTTGATTCGTTATACAATAATAACATGTGTTAAGTATATCATTTAATTGTTGTACCGCTTATTGTTAATCTTTCTTATAATAAGTTCGTTGAAAATATGTAAAAGGAAACTCTAATCTCGAATTAAGGCATTATAGCACGGAATATCTACGTTTAATGAATATAGCAACTATGATGACACCTTACATTCAGAGAACTTCTTCTACTAAATGTCACCTGAGCATGTAAAAGTCGTTTCCATTATCACCAATCCGTTAATACAGAAGAAAGTAACGAGAAGAGGGATACAAAGAATAGCGACTATTATCAACGAGCTCCTAACGCATATTCTTGTCTGCTGAACAGTATATGGTACCAAGTTTCATTTAAGGCTTCTTGACACATGTACAAGTCCGTCGAAAGTTAAATCTAGTTACTCGACTAGAGATATTTAAATTTGATCATTATTTTCCTATTTTCCCATAACGAAATATTATATACATACATATGTAAAGGTAGCTATTTACTGTAAATGTTTGAGTTTGAAAATCTAACTCTTGACAGTTCCATCATGGATTAAAATTGTTCATTTGGAGTTTTAAAAAAAAACTTTATTTGACTTATTGGCAGTTGAACGTTAGATTAATATTGTTCAAATTGATATTGAGGTGGTAATATGGTGGTTTATTAATCACCTTTATCATCATTTTATCGGAAACGTAATGAAGACAAAATATTTCTAAGGATAGTCAATTGCTTCATTGCATAAACTGAGGCGTTTCAGTGATAATGATAACACCGTTATAAAGTAAATGAGAAATAAGTCCGAAAGATTTCGCAGACATCGTATAGAAGTATGGATTGACGGTATGATACAAAGTCATATTTGAGAGCAACTCAACCAAATTTCAAGGAATAAAACCATTTAATTTCTTATGCACAGTTTGAAAGTGACATCGCATTGCGTGGGTTATTCATGGCTAAAAGTTGTTTCCATTGTAAGTGTACTAGAAGCAATTCAATTCAACATTACCAAGAATCATCTCTCTGCAATTTACGGTCACATGACAGTTATATTAATCATTTTTTACGTTTGTAAAAATAAGCCAAACTTACAATTCAAGAATAGCACTTATATTTGGTACTTACTAACGATATATTTCCAAATACAAATTGGAGTCAAGATACTTCAGAAGTCTGATCACACAGATCTTCAAAAGGGTTTGAATGATACAGAACACTAGCCGCTTCAGGCTAATTGTCAGAAACTGGTAATTTCTATTTGCTGTAATATTTGAGGTACCAACTGTGCTTATGTATGATCCATTTGTTCTGACATGATGTCATTTATTTTCATTGATGTATTATATAATGGGGTTTTAAAAATCAAAGCCTTATTATTATTGAAAAGCACTTTGATTATATATCGATTGTTATAGTTATATGTAAATAAATATCAATACAGCGCGGTTACAAATTTGCATATCAACTTTCGGATTACATAACCTTTTATATCAGTTCTGATATGATAACAGGAGTTGCATAAACAAGCATTGGACACAGAATCAAATGAGATGAGAATTTTAGTTACATTCAAAGAATCATATCACCATCGTTTCTAATTGACTGGCATTAAAATCTAAAGTTTGTATACTGAGGTTATAGAGAGCTTTATTTACTTTCTCTAATGTACAAGAATACACTAATTACAGTAAAAGATGATGAACGAGATAAAGTTAATGATAAAGTTTCATTAGAAATGAATGCGCCAAACAAATCACCAAAACATTAAAGTGACTTAAGACAATGAGAACATTCATAAAATATTCGGAAACTGTCAAACTCCTGACAACTGCAAAAGTCAGCTGATCTAATCTAAATTTAGCCCTGTTATAAGTAAGATTTCTTATGTTTTCCCAAAATATCAATTGCTATTTCAGAATATATAGAACTTAAAGGTGTGCCCTTTTACACTTTTCAAAAGATTAATTAAGCTAAGGTATTTCCTCAAATAGCGAACTAGCGTCTGTACCAGACGTTTAAAAGTTGTATGTAAAAGTTTTGATTTGAAAGGTCTGTCTGGGTCGTCTTTAGAAAGAAATCTCTACATCTCTATCAACTGTCATGAATTATTAAATGTGTTTCCCTTACAGCGATTCCAATTTCTATAAGTAAATGGATGTTTCACAAGTATATTGCGGTCATTATTGTTGGAAAACTCTCTATTGATTTAAAAAAACAACTAGTTGGTAATATCCCTTAATGAGTATGAAATATGTCTCTTTTGAAAAAAGAATTTAAATATGATAATATTCGGTTGAAAAGCATTGTGTATTACAAAATAAACATGATAAACATGAGTCTGTTTTGTAACAATCTTGCTTCAATGGGTTATGTTTATGAAAGTTCGTCCTTTTCATGTATTCGTTGACCTTCTGGAATTGGAAATACTTGGAACTTGGAAGCCAGGTAACCTTTATAAAGGTTATCTATAAGAAAAACATACTCTCACACATTCAGCTTCTTGGTTTCAACGTTAGACTTTGCGATCATTTTGCTGCGACTTTGTTCCACACCTTTTTGGATTTAAAGTGACATAGAGTATGTTTGATGATCTTTGATTTGGCTTTAGTAGGAGCCAAAGAACCTTATGTCCTGAGTTAAGTTAAAATCGCCTTCCTAAACTTGCATCTTTGTCTCTAAAATGCCAAAATTATTAAGTTTGTTTTGTTTTCACTGATAATCAGAAAACGGCTCTATAAATGTTAAAAATTCGAAAGAATGTGTCCAATATGTATATTACTTAAATGGCCTACTAAACACCATCAACCAATATTTGTGTCTGCAGTAAATAAGTTTCCGAAATGACGTTTGAAACATTGGCGGGCGCCACTGTCCGGTTTTTGATCTCAAATCACGACGTTTTTTTGTTTCTATTCTGAATTGATAAGTTTGAAGATTCTGATTTTCTGCAACAACATTCTCTGTGCCCCTTTAAGAATTATGTTCATCATGACAAGATTTATCTCATCAATTGCTGTTTGACCAAGGACTTTGGTGAATATATTTTTAGCTAGCCAAGTGTGACTCATTTGATATTGTATAACCTATTTATATTAGCATCAATACTCTTGGTTCATCATAAGTGATATTGTTAGGATTATATTCGATTATTTGTCATATTTTGTTGGAATTACTGGGAACATTTTCCCATTCACGTAGTAGTTATGACAGTGCAACAAATTAATAAAAAAATAATTTAACGGCCATTTATAGTTTTGAATAATCTATCTTATCTAAATAAGCCAAGGCAAATATGCTGAATCAAAGAGGTTTATGTCTTTAACTCTCCAAGCTGAAAATGTCCTTGATTTAGTTGAGACAGGCACGGGAAATTGGACTTTCGAAAAAGACTTAGAAATATCACCGTTCCACCACTATGGAAAGTTAATCAAATCTCTTGTGTTGTCTTCAAAAAAACCAAAAACATCTATGTCTTCCATTTGTCTTCATTTGCAATATAATTCAAATAACAGTTAAACCATGACATGTTTTTTGTATATGTTCAAGGCATTAATTGAACAGCATAATTGTGTCTGAAACGAGTTTACTCCTTGTAAGTCCCTTTTGGGAAATCGTGAGAATAGATAGAGTGAATTATTTGTCCTAGATGCTTATCTAAGGTAATTAGATTAACTTAACTCTACTTTCTCACCCTTAACAGATATAATACATCAGCTGGAAGACAGTTTTGGTTAACTCGCTTTAACTCTTAAGATTCTGTTAACATCCAGACTAGATATAAATATACCTCCGTTCGTGCTAGGATCGTGCTAGGTATCTGCGTGGGATGTATAGAATGTCCATTATTGGAGAAATAGAAACGGTTTTCTGTTGTAGTTTCATGTTTTAAATTCTAATCTTAGTACGGCGTTGCCTCTATTGTATAACTATATCGACTATCGATCAAGGATTTTCCTGGGTTTGTTTGTATCATTCAATTGTCAAGTCTATATTAAAGAATTTTAAGAAATGATGTGTTATACACTCTGCTTTGAAAATGGCAGATTTTGAAGAAAATGTTTAAGGATCTCAAAACCAGCCCAAATCCGCGAGGGAAAAGGTTCATTTCTAAAAGGAAACTAACTGATACCGATTACATTATCGTTATCAAAACTTGATGATATATATACATTTCCTTAAGACTTAGAATTAAATCAGTCGGAAGACTGTTTAAACACAACTATACTAATATACTGAGTCTGAAGGTTCTTGTAATTTTAAGACGAAAGTTAAACATCAGGTCTTTTTGTGTAAAGATATTGTTGGGTATCTACGAAAGGTTTACAGAATGTCACTTGTCATGAGGACACTTGAATCACTTTCTTAGGAAGATCCAGTGATTAGTTTCATCAAGGATAACGATTTGTCGGGTCCTCTTGTTCAACTACACCATCAAGTTAACAAATCTTCTTCCCCCAGCATTGTTTTGCAAGCTTGTAAAGACGTTGTTCAGAATGTATTTCGCTTGTAAATGATTGTTTTACCTAACCATTGAAGAGGATATATTTGTGAAGGACATTCAGCGTCAGCCCGACCCACTTTAACAGCATTTTTTTTATCGTAGATCAAACTAAATTTGAGGTTTGATCAAACTTTGAATACTGATAATTTATGGTACCTTACCAGTTTTCCCCCTTTATAAAACGTTCAACTGTTTATACCATCAACTGTGATGCCTGGCTTTGGCAACCTTGTTGTGCATGCTTCTAGTGAAGTACAGATCGGTCAAGTCATCTTCTTAACGCTTAGAGAAGTCGTCTAATATATTTATTTGCTTAATGACTTTTGTAACCAAATTCCCTAAAGAACGAGTTTCTTTTCAATTTAGATTTGTGTTATCGACAAAAGTGTTGATAATAAAGACTTGTCTGTTTCCATAAGGGGATTTCACTATTTGACCACAGTAATTCTCTCAACAATATTTATCCCACTTCAATAGTAAATCTAGACTAGTAACTAATTGTGCTTTGAGAAATGGCATCATTGTTAATAAATTGTTCCTAATGCTTATGTTTCTCTTACATCACCATAACAATGATTCTGAGACTAACTGTGTCTGAGAATTGTTACCATTTCACATCTTATGGGAAAGTCTTGTTAATACAGCTCTCTCACAATGTGAGGTTGGATATGTTTCATTTAGATTATTATATCTTCTTTATGATATCTTCCATATGAATATGTTTTTCGGGTCTTCAATCATCGTTAGCAATGAACATATTTTGAAACACATCTTCCTAAGAATTAAAGGAAAAACCAAGAGTTGCAAACGCAATTCGTTTAAAGTTGTATTGCAAAACTAAAAATATTGCAGATTTGATACTCAAGTGGGCAAGGTATCTTGGGCATCAAATATTAGAAATATTTTATGTTTTCATGGTCATGAATTTGTTTGGTTAAACCAAGGTGTTGGGTGTATGAAAATGTTTTTAAAGGAACTCCATGAACGTTTTTAAAAAAAAAAAATGGCATTCAACACTGGAAACAGGTTCTCGTTATGACCTGTATAAATCGTTCAAGATATTACTGCAACCAGAGCGTTATTTAACCCTTCTTACATTTAAAAACACTTGCTGGCTCTAATGATAAACAAGAGTAGAAAATTATTAATGCGAACGTTTTTGTCAGTTATGTAGATCTGCAAATGAGGATGAGGTTCACTTCATATTTGTCTGTCCATGTTATGAAGATTTACGGTTAGTATTTATAACAGTTATCTTTTTTTTTATCAAAACCGCCATTGAAAGCAATTATGACATCCAAAGATATTTCAACTGTTATAAATCTAGCGATGTACAGTAAGTTTGCTCAAGAGCACCGTGATGAAATGTTGAAATGTAGATCTATGTCAAATTAATTCGTACTGGATAATATGCAATTAATACATGAATAACATGAAACTGTATACTCTTGTATACCTCGAACACAATAAACATTGTCTTGTCTTGATACTACAGTTCTTGATTTATCCAAAATTTGATATTAATTGTTATAAACGTGATATTCAATTGAATTTTGATATATATATATGAGAATATAAACTTGGTCTTTAATATGTTATGATTAATGAGGCGATTGAGCGGTGCTGTTTTTCAATATGATGTTGTTAATCTTTCATCAATACTGTTGTTTGATTATAATTTTAAATGAATCTTTTTTGGTTGCAGCAACCATGAAACACAAGCAGTTTTAAAAGCCTGTTTCAAACGGAGAAATTATCTTCATGTTTAAAATGTCACTTTCATTAGTTTCCGTCTTATTTCCTTTTTTGGTAATAATTTAAAAACCTATTCTAATTAGATTGTTAAAATTGCTGGAATATCACGCTTATCTCAATGCTTTTCTTATGCGTTTCCTTTTACAGCAATTTTTAAACTGTTTACAAATTATCAACAAATTGATGTCAATGTTTTTAATTTGATATGACAATATAAAAAGCCATTGTCACTAAAGTGAAGAGAAGATTGAAGATACTTTTGTTGAGTGGTGTTGCGATCATTATGTTTAGCAAGATGACGGGAGTATCAGGAGGAAATTTTCTTTCCCATTATTTATCTCAACACTGTGATCTTTGTCGCTTTCAAATCATTGGCAGATCCAAGGGGGCGGGGCGTCTTGGGATTCAAAACTCCCAATTTGATTTGTTGTGGGAATAATTGACCTAAATATGTGTGAACACCCCAACATTATTAGTTGAACTTACTGCCAAGGCCACTGCTGGGAGACCTACAACACCTTGACAATTGAGTAATTCGATATATGATTACTCATCGAGACCGGGCTCTTCATTATTACTTGTGGAGTATGGGAATCAGTCATTATTAGCGAAACCTTTATTCAAATCCTCAGCTGCAAAACAGTACCTAAACACCTGATGAGAAGCAGAGAACCTCATCAAATTCCATAACCATGTTCTGAGCAACTGGAGTTATTGTTTTTTATTTCTAACGTGAAATGTCGTGTTTTATATTGATTTAGGTATTTTAAATAAAGATTGAAAATACTGTCATATCCGAGCATCTTAGATTGTACTGAACCGAAGGAAAGAGTTAGAATGAAGTGGTTTTTTAGACCTCACATTTTATGTGTACTGAGATCTGTATCTCCCGATATAGGTGCAAGAATATACAAATATAAAATAATATTGCGTTTGAGCTTCTTATATAATATTGACAGGGTGGCATGATTCACTTTTACCATTCTTAGAATGAAGGAAATTTGTTTATTTTAATTTCTGAAGGACTGTCAAGTAGATATGTTAATAAAAAAAAGTCTTTTAGTCACTCAGCAATGAATGTTGTCTCTGAGCTTGCGAATCGAGCGGTTGTTAAAATGTCACGTTTCATTATGGACAACTTTATCAATGTAGTTTCTCGTATGACGGGTTGTACCTTTTGAGCACCCTATCAAATAAATCTACTTGGTTTTATATGCTTTGATTATTAAACAATGGGAACTCAGAAATTTATTTGGAGAGTTACAATTGGCTGTAGATGCTACCAGCTTTGCTTTAGATATACGAGCATGCACTAAGATAATTAATTTATTTCATAAAGGCAATAAGTAATTCAAAAGAGAAGGCCAATTTTTTAAAAAGGTATTTGCAGAAATAACGAATTCCATCATTCAAACGTTGACTACTCCTATTAATATGCCAGTTTGTATATTCATACATAAATCAACACATTTTTTACATGTGATGACACTCTTTGACTACTCAATCTCGTTGATGATTTCTTAAAAATACAATCAAGAATAATAAGTCATGGCATTAATTACATCTTTATTTCATTTCCGTTCAAACTTATTTAAGCAGTGCAAACGGCTTCACAAGCTTTTTAGTTTCTGACGGCTTCTTGCATTCCCTTAACGGAAGATGATACATAAGCTTAAGTTTATCCAAATTAATGCGTGATTTGTAATGCAAATTAGACAGAAATTAATTTCAGTACAGAAAAATTAGACAGTAGTAATAAAAATGGTATTGGAAGTAATCCTAACTTAAATGGTGACTCAGATTAATATGTGGTAAGTCAAATATGTTTTTTAAGTTGCAGACTTTTAAAATCTTTTAATCTAATACGTGGCAAATATTATAGTACGAATGTGGTTAGCGAGACTTTACAACAAGTTTGTATTCCAGCTAGGAGTGTTCATAATGATTACTTTAGACACTCAAATTCTCTATTTAGCATAAGTTATTTCAAACTGTACACTTAAAAGCCACACGTTTTCAAGATCTATTTTGTTTAACTTAAACAGTAAACATACAGTGACTGGCAGAATAAATGAATTAAAGGTGATTGTAAGAGCGTGAGAAGAACTGATGGATACACTCATGGTTCTAATTAGAACTATTATCATTAAGCAGAAACCGTAACGAAGTTAACCGGTAAGTTGGTGACCAGAACTGATGAAGTGGTCAATGTGTCAATAACACTCTACACTAGTTTAGTATTCCTCAACTAGTTACTTGCTCATCTTGCCAGATCATTGGCTTAACCATTGTATTACAAAAATACTTAGAAGTACTTATAAGGATACTATCCTAAACATCTATGTCAGCACATATTTAATTAAAGTTGGTAACATTTAGGTTAAAACATTTTTGTCGACCGCGAGTTTTAGTAAATGATTATTGTATCTAAACATCTTTCCTGTACATAAAACATGCATTTAATTAAAATTTTAAAAATATTGTGTCAATGTTCAAAAGCTGATAACAAATAAACTTTGTCTCACCTTTCATCAGTAAGAATTCAATTTATAAAGTTAATAATAAAGCAATAATAAAGCAATTTTCAATGTTGAAATCTAAGGTTACTGCATGGTATGTATTTTGAATGGATATTCTGTAAAGTCACAGAAAACTTCGACTACAATGGAAACGAAACTACGAGTTAACACTATTGAATAGCATTACTCTTTTGTTGTAAAAAAATTATCAACCTTTAGTCAATCATCGGATAGAGACGAAACAAAATTTAAAACAGAACGTCCTTAGAGGAATAAAAAAAAATACCAAGCTGTTTACATACCCGATATAAATCGAGTGTTCACTGAAAACCACTTAAGAAAAGATGAAAGAAAATAACTCGGTAAACTCGTACATGCTATCTTACAATTAAAAAGGTTTCGATTATAATAGTGTTGACCACTAAATAGCTCAATGCATCAACGTGACACATCCTGGGAGTTCTGAAATGTCAATCCCCAAGAGGCATTGTAACATTGCCTGCTCTGTATAAATATGTAAATTGGTGAATAAGTGTGAGCGTTGAGTTGGTTGAAAGACAAATCAATCGTATGCAAAATACAGCTGCCTAACGAAAGTTTGTTCACTTACCACTGAATCGTAGTGCAAATATAATGTAATTTGGGTTTCATTTCAACGTCAGAAAATAACTGCAGCAAAACTGACTATTGATCACCCACTGTTCATGTGTGAAATAGCCATTCTTGAACTCATTTTGGGATCGTCTGGTCTCTCGTGCAAAAATTCGAATTTTGGCATATTGATATAGACAAAAGGGGTCATATTTTCGAAATTTCGAGCTTGTTTAATGTCAAATGAAATGTTCTATATCGACTCTCTGAGATTAAAACCAACCTAATCACATTAACTTTGTGCTAAGGAACAAACGTGACAATTTTTTAAAAGAAGTTGATAATTTATAGAGGATTTAATCGAGAAAAATAAAAATTATAGTTTTTCGGAATTTTGACCCCTGGTCACTTCAATGGCCTGCAAAAACTGTTACGGTTAAATGTTCTGCAAAATGGTTCTGCATATCTGTATTGAAAATGCAATATTATACGTTTCTTTTTCGCAGCGCTACGATACTTCAAAGGCATCTCAAATAACATGATATTTGAACTAGTATATTCAGGTATGTGAACAAACTTTTGGCATGCAGTTGTATAAATCTTTATATTCATATATAGATATGTAGTAATTGTGACAACGTACTATATTGCTGACTAACTTGTGACGAAGACTAACCATTGCATCTAGAAAAACTAATTACTGCACAATGTCCTAATGGTTATGTAGCTTGATGTTACCTATAATCTCATCCTCGCATCTTCTGCATATGCTGTGTGTCAATTTTCCTCGATAAAGGTCGACTACCCCAGGTATAATCGTTAGGCTCTAATCGTATGATTATGATTGTGTATATCCTGTAATTGATACCTAATACACTCATACAGTTTAGAGACTTCTGGAGCAGCTGCCCGAACTCAAAGGGATCAAAGTATATAAGGCTTGCTATAAGCTTACTCTCATTCAAATTAGTAATTTCAAATATATTTAGATCAAGGAGAAGTGGCTTGATATGGCTAATATATCATCTATCATACCTATCATCTTTAATCAATTATGGGTATATTACGGTTATATGGAAGTGTTTTTCCAGACTGTGAATAAGACTCCGTCCAAGTAGATTAACCTTCAACTCGGAACTGATGTCACTCCACCGTGCCTGTGTTGTCCTGATAGCGTGTTCATACTAATCAATGGTGGTGTCTAGCGATTCAACCTGACACCCTTACCGATATACAGAACCCATGCAAGCAATGATTCGGGTAATCAATTCGTTTCAATATGTATCATTCTAAAATAACTTCAGTCGAGATGAGCGATTTCTGGGATGTAAATGAACAAAACCTCAACTAGTCTACTGATTTACTCCTATGTTTTCCCTGTACCATTACTATACCTATGAAATTTATGCTTTGGGTAATTTTCTAGAAAATTGTATGACGGTATAGTGATCATAGATTCGTTTGTACTTGGCCTGTAACTCCCGGATACGGCATCGAAAACATTTGTAGGGATATAAGTACGTATACATTTTGAGATTATCAAAGTAAAAACAATTATATTGCTTACTCGGACGTGTAGGATACTGCATTGTAATATGTTCAAGTTCAAGTTCAAGTTCTTTATTCATAGGCAAAAGGCAAAAAAAAACCCAGAACGTTACAATATACAGCAGTAGTGGGTGGGTGGGGAGTTACACAATATATATATCAACATCTAACACATTGCAGAAGCCTATGTTTACAATATGAGAATGAAATGAGAATATTGAGAAGTACAGTTTTTTTTATAAGCATCTATGATGTGGTAAACACATTTTGATAAATTCAAAATAATGTTTCGGCATGGATTATTCATCAATTGAAAATTTCTCACCATACTAGGAGGTGAGTAATAATAGATTGGCAAATAGCGTTTGCGATACATGACAAAGAGTGGGCATACTAATGACACATGATATTCATCTTCAACATCATTTCCGCAACATTAATATAAAGATAATTTCGAGTTTCACTAAGACTAGTCAGATTGGATTTCCACATTTGTTTGTGAATGTCAGTTATTCTTTGGCTTAATTCAGATACAAATCTACGTTCATCAGGCACATGTTGGGAAAGCCATACGTAACCAAAGCCGTACTCAAAAAAGAGATTTTTCACTAGAGAAGCATAATGTACAAATGTTGGTTGGGCAATAGACATTTTTAGTAACAATTTATGAATACTAAATATATATCTGTTTTCGTCACAAGATATAACCTGAAGCCAGTATTTAAAATCCGTATCAATCTTTCGCACAGTAATGGTAATACATCTCATTCACCATAGACATATGGGGATGGAGTTGTCAATATGTATACGGTTATATTAAACTAGTGTGATACCGCTGCACCTTTGACGTCACAATGGTGCCTATTTGTGACGTCACAATGTTACTATTCTTGATTTTTCTTCTTTAAAATATTCCCTTATATATCATACATATAACGACACCATAAGTTAATCACATACTAGCGTTTACTGCAAAGAAATAAACTAGGATGACTATATCGCTTCAGCCTACTTAAAGGGGAATTATTTCCTCGTTCCATATCGTTCCGAAAGGAGAACTTGAACTGACGCAGGTGTTATCACATATCGAAATGAATAGAAGCCAGAGAGATACCTGATGGTTAAGTTCACTAATTGATCCTGAGAATTCTTTAATGAACAAGATTTTTCTCTTACATGAAACAAAGCTCAATTTGTTAGGCTAAAATAAGTTCCCTTTCGATTATAGATGCAATCCGTATTTAAGAGAATTGTCACGGTTGCAATCCCTAATGTTTTACAGGGGAATATGTCCTTTTAACAAAGTACTATAGGTCGGTATCGATTATTCCAGACTAAACGTGGTCTTTGAAAAAGATGCCCGTCCTGTTCAATCGTGGCAATATGACATTTCTGACAAAGGGTCATTCCTTTGCGCTAAACGCCTGTAAGACTGCAAAACTACTCCATATTTTAAATCTTGCTTAATATCAAAATCACATATGAAACTTGCAACCTTATATTATTAGAATATTATATATTACCAGAACAGTTCTGCTCACAACCGCTTACTGTTTAGTGAAAATTTCAATTTGTAGTAGAAATAATACCAAGCAGCACTCTTTAATGTTCTCTGTTTTATCTGGTTATTGCACAAGTTGTTAACGAAGATTAAATGCATGTTCTTCTTGAAATTTAGCACTCTGATTGTTGAAATCTTATCGTAATTTTCACACATGAATTAATACAAAACACTGCTTACCAGTCAATAAACAGGTACAGTGCTTGCTATGAAAAAAGTATATCGTCCTTAAAATGAAAACAAAAACCGAGAACTTCATGTGCAGTATATTTTAATATTCTTTCTAACATTTAAACCACATTTTTCATTTTTTAAAAGACGTGTAGTTAAGGTATATACTGTTTCTGACCAACAAAATTGGATGTAAAGTCTTGTGAATTAAGAAGAGCGTCAATTAAATTCACCCCTAGACAAACTTGAACTCTATAACGAGTTTGTAAACTATGTTTTCAATTTTAACTAGAATTATAACTTCGAAGAGTCGGAAAATGAAGCTTGCCTTATTCAAAAATAACATTCAATCTTTTGAAATGATACCAAGCAAAAACGTTTCGACACAGCTTCTTGTGTCGTTGTCAAGCAATCTTAGAATAGAGTAGTTCCATCCATATATTTTCCTATCCGATTTCAACTTCCAAATTGCCACTCAAAGAAAATATTCTTTGGCAAATTTTGTCATGTGATTAAAACATATTTAACAGTACCGACTCGTGTGGTGTGAGTTCATATCCTGCAAACTACTGCACAGAGTGTGAAAAAGACATTGTTACAGAAAGAGGTTAGTAAGTCACTTACTTCATATGGGTTCAGATCACCAGATGCTGCCCGGTTACTGAGTACGCTTACTCCGGTTTACTCGTTTTGGTTTAAATTTAGATTAAGTGTGATGAACTGTTACTTCCATCTAGTGACAAGAGGCGACAGAGAGAATGAACTGCCATGATTCCCCAGGGAGTATCTGTATACTAATTGGCAAATGACCACCATCAATTTGGGCAGCATACATGTATGACTGAGGTCAGCGAAAAGTATTAATAATCTACCTTGGTTGTTAGGTTACGGCTTAAATATGAAGTTCACCACTGCTACAAGATGAAGGAATCACATCTGATGTTTGTCGAATAACTTAATAATAAAGACTATAATTATGTGTATGAGCACATATATATGATACACAGAAATACTCGCAAGAAGTCTTTGCTACTGGCAATCGATGATTGTTTTAGAGTAAATGGTCAAAATGGACAATACATCCGAATATTTAATCAGTCATTATGTGATAATATATGGATTAATATTGCCAACCGGTTATACAATGTAACCATGTAAATATGAAATATAAAATATGAAAGGTAAATTAAGAAACGTAACAAAGCATACCTTACTTCTGTCTAGCACCTGAGACATTATTATTTGATAATCTCATCAAGTAAACTCCAAAAACAGTATTCATATGTCATTAACTATGCAATCTTACTTATAACATATAAATACCATAAGGAATAAAGTTATACCTGATTGTCCACTTTCACTGAACACAGAAAGAGCATAAACAACGTCCGCAGAGTGCACCTAATGTCTCGCAAGACCAGGGTCTACACTGGTTCGTGAATAATTTCATGCTCAAAGTAGGACCATGTTGTGGTAAACGGCAACGGTTGACACTAAATAGGGATCTGCCATTGTTATAAAATAAGGAGAGTAGGCTTCACGCCAACATGATCAGAGTGAAGATCATCCAAATAGAGTGTATTGATCTAGAAGAAAGGGGATAGACAGGTTGAGGGAACAGACATATTAGGTGAACGGAAGAAGGACAATAGGGTTTGCACTGTGCAGTAAGACAATTAAATATCGATCTACGAACTTAAGAACATTGGTATGTTATGGTAACAATCATATCATTCCCTTCCCCATGTTATTTAGGTTTTATTGAATCAGGGAGACAAATCAATCATTGTCTGCCAGTCGGCGTTATATGACCATCACAATGTGACAATTAGTTTATAATATTTTGTAAGAAGGTTTAAAATAGCAGGCACGTCACTTTTTTTATTTTTACAGGGTATTGCAACGAATGCGGAAAGCTTAAGGTTTCCCCTTAAAGTGACACAGAGTATGTTTTTGGATTTTTTTATGTTTCTTGAATTAAAGCCCAATTACCATATGTCCTCAATCAAGTTCAAATCGCCTACCTAACTCGCACCCATATCTCCCAAATTGCGCTATTTTTATGTTTTCAATGGTAAATGGAAAACGGCCATATAAATGTTAGGACGTCGAAAGTATATTAGTTAAAAGTGCTAATCAACCCTACCAACCCCGGCCCAATTTACGTTTGTGTCTGCTGTAAATAAGTTTCCAAAATTATGTTTGTGTCATTGACGCTCGTCATTGTCCGGCTTCCGATCACAAATCGAGACTTGAACCTGTATATTGTCACTATACCGAACTATAAACACTAAGATAAACAACCACTTCTCTATGAAATAACACCATTTATGAAGTTTGGCATATTTGACTCCAACAACATACTCTGTGGCCCTTTAAGGAGTGGTTGAGGCTTTAAAAATGGTACGTCAATTGGTGGGACAGAAGTACATCACTCGAAAATATATCTCCTTCATTCATGTTAATATGTTGGACAGTATAATGATTTAAGGATCGTCAATGTATACATATTATTTTAGAGTATTTTATAAGTTTTATCATTTCAAAACTTTCCATCTATGGCCTATTCAATATATGACCTATTAACATAACTGATCCTTTACTTAAGTATTCTTTAAGTGACTGGTTAGTTTCCACTATGGAAATAGCATATTAGGTTTATCGCACTCTATACTTAATGTATCTGTAGAGTTCTTCAAGTACTGTCTTAATGGCTGAGTGGACCATACAATTATCTAATTGGCAATAATCTTGAGTGACAAGAACCATAATGAATCCCATTAAGATATTTATTTATTGATGTTAATCATTTTAGTAAATCAAAAGGGGAAATTCTCTAGATGCAACAGACAATAGAACAACTGAACTTTATTTTTCTAACATTTTGCGTAACTGATGCCCCTGTCCTAACTTAAATCTTACCAACATATTTGCTTTTTGGAGTTTTTATCTATCTATCTATCTATATATATATATACATACTCGTCCTCTATTTTGTTTCCTTTATCTTGACTTCAAAAATGTTTTCATAGGCCAAAATAACTCATCTATCTGACTTTTGAATATCTTAGTAGACATGGCATTGTTAAAGCGCATTACTACTGCTACTACAACAACAACTACTACTACTGCTGCTACTACTACTACTACTACTACTACTACTACTACTACTACTACTACTACTACTACTACTACTACTACTACTACTACTACTACACTGCACATACTTAGGATTTATCATGACAGCGTAAATTGCTTTTTCAAATAATTGTTATATCAATGTAGGCAGAAATAATGTTTTACCTTATATCAATTTTAAAGAGTCATTTACATTAAAATCATTGAAGACCCAAAGATCACACCGATTTTTGCGTGTTTCAAGAGTCTAGCTTTCACCTCCGTTTGTTGTCTTCGCCATTGCTACTGGTTGCCTAATGATATTGACATCTTGATTAAACGTATATTTTAATTCTTTATTTTGTATCTAAAAACCTTTGATAACTAATTCAACTGCAAAGAACATTTAATTGCACAATATTGGATGACTGCGGTGAAAAGCAATAGGTTTGCTATTCTGTTAAAATCGAGTAAGTAAAGTTCTTCAAATTCTTTAGCAGGTCGCCAATTATATAAACAGAACAAAAATTAGTACCAGTTGTTTGAAAAACTTTTATATCCCGCTCATCAAGAACGCCAGGTTTATAACATATGTCAAACACTCATCTACCTATAAATTTCTGAGAAGTTGAGATAACCTAAATCGATGTGCTGTTACCCAATCCATGTTCCTCTCAATTAAAAGTCATTGCGAGATAAGTGATTTGGCACTTACCCTTGGTTTATACATGGATGAACATGAATAAGAATTCTGCTAATCTTTGGAAAACCGGACCAGACACGTTAGTCATGATCAATAAACCAAATTTGACTCCACACACGTCCAATCTTAATTCTCATTGATTTCACCACTGGTTGTCACTGGCCCTTTCTGAAGATGAGTGATAACTACCTACAGCAAGACTCTGTCCTCTAGCTCGGTTCTCTGAGGTCGCCCTTACATGTGTCTTACACATCCTTGATGTCAATAATTCTGGCATGTTTCAATACAAAAGGTGTGAAGACACTGAGGTGATAATTCAATTATCTGCTTAAAACTCTACAAGTCATTTAAAGTTTACATACATTCCAATTAATTTCTATTTTTCTCATTCATCCAAAGTTTCCTTTACGTAAAGAAGATATAACTTTGGAATCATATACATGACAAAAGAAACTGGAGTAAATATCTTGATCTACACTGGGTAGTGTCAATGTTACCTGACGCAAGGTCATTTCATTTTTAGTAGCACCTTAGATACCAGGTTCTTGTAAGGACTCCAAAACGCTGATGTAGCTCATGGCATGGTAATGAAATTTACGGAATACCTGAATGATGTCCGCTTAATTATTTAATTTGACGTATCCTTTTGTGTTGTTACAATCAAAACTTTCAATGTAAAGACACATGTGCTACATTAACACTTATAACTATTCAGTTAATGTTTTGGTGACAATGCTTTTCCGACGTGTTCCACAAAAGCAACTTTTTATGACCCACACTACTAACACAGAATATATCATGTAAATGTATAAGTAAATTACTAAAAATTTTATAAGTTTACAATTGCCTATATTTGAATTGTGGTTTGGCTTAGTTTCAATTTTATCTAATCAGTTTGGGCAGATA
This sequence comes from Phorcus lineatus, assembly GCA_921293015.1. Lineage (NCBI taxonomy): Eukaryota > Metazoa > Mollusca > Gastropoda > Trochida > Trochidae > Phorcus > Phorcus lineatus. Next base: position 37,533,882 of record OV121090.1, on the reverse strand, counting down.
TTTACTTTATGGTTCTTTCTATTTTTCTAGAAATCCTTAATAACTTTTCTTGTATATCATATCTTATTAGCAGACAATCACATTGAGGACGTTTGTGGGAAAGATGTGAAATATTTGTTCAGCAATCCTCCATAGTACCATAAAGCTGTCTGATGACCAAAGGTTCTGTGATATCTCGAGCATTCATTTCTTATAAATGCAATTTCGTACATAAGCTGACCTTTTGCCGTTTCTATCATTGTGCTAAGAAGTATACTCTCTTGTCCAGATCTTCATGGCAGCCATCAAGGACTCAGCAAGCAAGGAAGCCTGTTCAGAATCACATACGTCTATCCTCACTACTGATTGCCCGTACGCCCATATAAAATGACCCTTTGTCGTTTTGATAATTTGTTAAGATTTCTCCTGTAACTGCAATAAGTTTTCTGCTTCCCCATTGTTTTCGACTCTCATGGATATAATGGAGCCGCATTCATTTATTTTGTTTTAAATTGATTTAGTCTTATATTGTTACCCTAAACTCTTTGAAGTCAAAATAATAAACTGAAATAATTACACAGTTGCTTGTCATATTTTGCTTGTGTGACAGGGGGCATTTCTTATTCGAAATTTTTACATAACAAAATACATATTTTGAGATAATATTTACTTAAATTGTATAAAGAAAAATATAGAGAAGCTACCAGTTTCCCAAACAATAATCTGTTTAAAAGTGGGAAAACGATTTAGCAAACCTTTGGAATTATTTACAGGTCATGTAATCAATAGCAATTTTAAATTCAACCGATTTATACAGAAATGAAGTCTTTTTTGACATGTTTAATTTAGCAATCGTCATACATGTGTAAAACTAATTTAAAGTGAGCAAAAGTTTGAAACATTTTCATCTTAAATTTTTTACACAGTGGCTTTGTCATGCTATGTGACATTTCGATAAAACTATCGTGATAAATTACTAATATTGATTTAAAGCGTTCATAAGTTTAAAGTTTTCAAGAACGTCAACTAGAGTTTTTCTTTTATCTCACTCTTTCTGAATCTTAAACTATTTTTTCTGAAAGTTGTTGGTCAATTGTTTTAGAATAAGTCTTAAGATATTATCGCTGATGTAATCTTTAATCAAATAAATTTCCTATAAAAGGCATAGTTGATAAAACACCCCAACAGCAATGTTTAAGCAATGAATGACGAATAGCGATTTTCTTTTGCTTTTCGCAGTTTGTCATTCGTCATTCGCCTTTCAATTCTTTATGATTTGATGTAGACATTACTCTTAAAATGTTTCCTGTGAGCTATACAACAAGTGTTGATGGAGTTTTCAAGCTTTGCAACCATATAACTTTAATTGTATCATCAAAAAAATGTCCGGGGATTAGCTCCTGGAACTATCACTTTTAGTGGGAAAAATTGCCCCGTAGAATACAGATCTCTCAGAAGAACAAAAACCACTTCTGGAAAAATATGAAATGTGCAAAATTGACATTACACACTTGCAATCCTTCAAACACATATTCTTTTATGTAAAGCAATGATTGTTCATGGAAATAATGTCCATTCGACTTTTTTTTCGAATGTTTTTTTGCCTTTCAAATTTGATTGACGAATAGCGAATGTTTTTGCTTTTCGCAGTTCGTTATTCGTCATACGCCTTTCAATTTTTTTTATGAATGAATGCAGACAATAATCTTTCAGTTTTTCCAACGAGCTATACAACAAGTGTTGATGGAGTTTTCAAGCTTTAAAACCATATAACTTTGATTGCATCATTAAAAAAAGACCGAGCTAACACTTGTAGGGGGTAAAATTTGCCCCTATATAAGTTGTCTTTTAAAAAAACAAACACCTCTGCTGGAAAAATATGAGGTGTGCAAATTTGGTATTACAGTCCATCAACCGCTAATTTTCACGGTTTGGCAAAAAAAATATCAATTCGAAAGGATGTTTTTTTTTATTATGATCATATCATTTCCTGGTGACAACTTCTTATTGACCAGAATTTTCTAATTATATTCCTGTTAGCTAACACAAGTTAGTATTCTCTAAGTCTAGTACAAATAAAGTCTTAATAGTTTTTAGTGCAGTAGGAAAAGTAATGGTACATGGAAAACGATTAATATTTCAAAAACATTGATTTGATTGTACAATAGAACTATGTACTATCCTATGAAATATGATTCAATGAAGGCAAGTAAATGAACAGTGTTCAAACCCTAATATGAAGTCAATCCATTACTGTATTATTCAATGTAACAGGTCAATTTGTAAGTTCTGCTCCAAATCCTTATCTCACTACACGCAAGTAGCTTACATTTAATTGTGTATGTCATGTATCCAGCGACAGAATAAACTCACTGGTAACAACCTTTGTTATATTACAGCGAAAATATGCAACCACAAATTAATTAATAACTCAATAATTCACAATTACACATCACAAATACTCCATACGTTAGGTTATTGATTTCCATTTGAAATATAATTTAAACAAGTTCTTTATATCTCCTCAGTGAAAACAAAAATTACCACTTTAAAAGAAATACTGATGTTAGATTGCTGAAATGAAGTAAACCTCTATGATGTAAATGATAGAAATAGAACAATTGGTTTCTGTATATCAAACTTTCAATATCACTTGCTACATTGACCAGAGAATAATCTTCAATTATCATACAAAATCTTAACAAAGGAGTTCAGTTTTATGTAAGGACTTATTCGACTTTTGTGGCGGGTAAATAACTCACACTCTTTTACTGATTACACTGGCGAAGAAACCTTTGCAAAGTCTTTAGATTTAAGAGGTATACAGACAAAATACAAAACTGAGATTAAAGGATGTGGCCGCTCTATGACCATGATTCTCTAAAATTACAAGTTATGATAAGGCATCTCTCCCACGATACAAGATCTCAGCTGTCAAGGAAAATGTCAATAAAGCAAAACAGTTGCAAACAAGTAAACAAAGGGAAGCCGCGAGCCATGCCAGGCAACCCGACCAAATGCTGATATGCGAAGAAACCACTCCATTCATTATTACAAAAATCAAAGTAAATGTTTTGCGAAAGTGGTATAAGCACTAATAACTAATTAGCAGTCTGTTATATCCAAAGATATTAGGCCGGTAAGTTGTAAATACAAAATCACTGTCTGCCGTATTAGACAAACCTAAATGAATTTTAAGTAAGCTCATGAGAATGTTCATAAATGTCCTTGTTAAATGTCGAGAACAAACAGAAGTCCTTTTGGATCGAGAACATTCCTACGAACCAGTGTACTCGACAATCAGTAACAGGTGCTCCACGTTCTGTGATTTTGCAACTGCTTCCCTTGTAGAAACTTGAACCTCAGGGTTCGACAGTCCATCATAGTGAAACCACTGATTCTCAATCTTGAAGTAGCAAACAAAATGGCTACAATTGTTGGTTGACTTGTTAAACCCGAAAACTGAGTACCTGAAAAGTAAAATTTCATCCTAAAAATTGTCCACAAAAAATATTTGTTGAGTACTCATCGAATTACATAAATAAGTAACAAACAAATCACTTTGAGTATAACTTTAATTTGAAAGAAGGAAGAGCGTAATTTCTCCTGCACCTCTAACACTTTGACGTCAACAGGATGATCATGGTCAATTGGTTAGCACAAGCACATGACATGTTAAGCCATTTGAAATAATCAGCAAACTCCTCAACTGGAGAAATTATACAAGTTCTTAGGTATTCAAACGTTACACGTCCTGAAAGTATGAATTAGTAAAATTCGTTTGAAAAAAAGATATACCCTTAAGTGGAACAGGGTAATTGTATTCACCATTTTCCAAGTACTTTTACGTTGTCAAAGACGTTTTCTCCCGTGAGTCCATGTTGTGTACTCAGGTAGGACACAGAAACCAATAAAAGAGGTGGGCGTAAGTGTAGAAAGTCTCTCTTCTCCCAGTATCTGCGACCTTTGCACTCACTTGTACTTCTGAAATTGTAACAAACAAAAATAAGTAAAAGATAAATATATTGCAAATTTGCGGTGTTATGTTTAGGCATACTATATAAAAGTCGAGTTTAACTTGTACATAATTTAAAGTTGACGAAATAGTGTAATTTGGGCCACTTTGGTAAAACAGGTCCTAAGTCATCAAACAACATCTGTTTTATTCCAAGAAGTGGCGCATTTAAAAAAAAGAGTTGGACACATTTTCTATAGCGAGTTTCATGTCCCTCATTGTCTTACATTAAGTTTTAAGTACCACAAATTGGACGATTGGCACTGAGGATGAAGGGTAAGTGTTGATGTTAAAGATCAATTATGATTCAAACTTGTTCAGACAATGAAAATATGAGTATCTACTCAATGGCGTTGATAAATTTGTGCGAATTTGTACGCTTTTTTGGTACTTTGTTTTCATTGGTTGATGAGGACTTACTTTTCATCTTTTGCTCTATAAGGAACTGTGTAGCCATTTTCCCAATCGTCAAATGCTGTTTGAATGGACACATCAGTGTGGGAAGAGCTGGAAAAATCCAATTTTTTATTAATTAAGTTAAATTTAAAAAAAAATTAATTATCCAAAACTTGTTTTCACAGTACATTGTGTGTGTGTTTGTGTGTCTATGGAACAGTTTAATATAAAATATTTTCATGACCAGAAGGTACAAGGGATCATTATCAAGAATCATTCTGCCATGATTGATATTATTTTCTTGTTATAATTCAATGCTCACTTTAGAAGAATCTCTCTACTCATGTTGATCCTCTCTGGTCGTGGACAGCGTCTGCTGGAGCTGGAAGATCTGCTGGTACTTTCCTGCATTTCTGCGAATGGCAGAACAAACCTCCCCGCCTCGCTCCTAAACACATTCCACAATTTGTCTTCTTTTGAGAAACTACAACATTCCTGAAGCCAAACTGCTCTTCCTTCTGCCCACTGCCTCTTGTTAAACATTTAAAAAATGTCCAGCATAATACCACAAACAGGTATGTCTGACTTGTGTGTTGAAATCCATGACTGCAGATTCACTTTCTCCTGTGCCAGCCTGAAGGTCATGTATAAGAGATTGTCGACTGGATAAGTATTGTAAACCTTGATGATTTTCCCATTCAATTCAATATTACCTCCCCAGTGCAAAACATTGAGAGTTTTCGCCTGTTCCTTTTGGGGCCTTTTTGCTTCTTTTGGTTCTGGCATATCACTTGTTTCACTGAAATATTTGGACTTCTTTACCCTCTTTCTTGGCCCAAGTTTCCTCCTCCAAGAAGCTTGACTCCACCTTTTGTTTTTTGTTTTTGTGTTCCCTTTGCACACTGACATCTCAGCAACCTTACCGCGGATTGTTACATACATCTTAGTGCGCCAGGTTGTAGCCAAGTTTTCCCCATGAGGATGTTGTTTCTAACAATGCCTATCCAGTTCTCTGCCAAGGCGTTTGTGTCACCCATGCGGTTGGCATTTGAGGCAATCCAGCTAAGCAGATTCATGAAAATTCATGACGGTAGTTTTTGAGTAATGATATATTTGCGCATGCGTGGCCTATATACGATTTAGTTTGAAAATGTGACGTCATATTGGAGCGCGTGAACAGGTGCCCGTCATCATATGACGGTGTTATTTGAAAAAGAAGTCGTTGCCTGAACAGGTACGTTTCAAAATCGGATGATATCGATTTTTGTTCCTAATCATCTTATTATAATTTCAGGGGGAATTTGTAGCACACAGTTATGGGAAGAATATGTCAATAATATTGCATTAAATCAGCGAAATTTTAAAAACTTTTCACATGGTTGAAATAGATATTACCTAACGAAGAAAATTAAATTTCACATAGTTATCTTTATGAAAGGTTAAACCTCCAAAAGATCTTCAAACTATTTTTTGGGTTAATTTTCCCTTGTTGAAATGATGGTAATTAAGTTAAATATCATGAATTATAAATTTACATATAATTTGTCCGTTTATCATGTCCACGCCACGTGTTGTAGTCTTTCACAAGTCATGAAATAATAACATTCAAATGATGGTTTCATTATTATTTATTTATCAATGAAATTTGTGCTGGTCAAACATGTATGTAACGTACAAAGATTGTTTTATGTCATAGGTAGTTCATGAGTGTTGTAATGAAAATCGTAGTAATCATCAATTTGAAACATGCATACACAGACAGCGCCTTTCACTTTCACTGTGTATTAAATATTTGTAAGCAGATCCAATATTAAAACAATAGCTAAAAGTTGGCAAGTATTGTTGTAATGCAACTATACACAATAAAGTTGATAATAAATACAAAAAATTATGACTTTTGAAAAAAATATCACTACCCACAGGTTTTGCATAACTGATATTATGTTATGTATGCATATATATGCTAGTTACTGACAAGTAGGTCTGCTTTTTATTAGATGTTAAACAATTTAAAGTCAGGGTTCAAATTGAAAATAACTCACATAAATGAAAATTTTAATTTGTATTTAATGTTAAATTTGCCAATATATTTCCACAATATCATTTTAATGAAAGATGATTTAAAAAAAATTAAAATCATATAGGTACACTAAACTTACAATGATATGTTGTAATGTAGAATTTTAATATATCTCCACAATACAAGTTAAATATGGCTAAAAAACATCACTTGCTAGATATTTTCTTTAGTGTGCTATGTAGTTTACTATAAAATTGATAAGCCATCACTGATTAATAGGGAAAACATAAGTTGCAGCATTGTTTAAAAGATTTTTCCTGCAGGTTTGTCTGAAAAATCTTTAAATGTTTGGGTTGTGAACAGTTAAGAATTATAATGGAATTGTTAAAAGTTTAGAAAATATTATTACAGAAATCAAATAGATTATATATACAAATAATCAGGTTTGCTTTCAAATGATATCAGACAGACCATTTTATTCAGTATATTTTCCAAGTTTCAATACATATTTACAAAACTTAACATGGATAGATTCAATAATATTACAGAATTTACAGTAGGGTGTTCTCCATATTTCACCTCCATAACATAGGATAGGTGATATCATACAATCAAAAATCTTAAATAAACCAGTGCAAATAATGTTTCCAAGATTCCTTTGGGAAATTTTTAACAGAGAATATTGCCTTATTAGCTTGTGATGCTAGACAAGATGTAGTCTTACTCCAGGCCAATTTAGGAGTAAACATTATCCCAAGGTACTTATAAAATGACAGTCTCGATAACATTAAAAATTACAATCATGAAACCACTTTTTATATGAGCGCAAGGGCCCAACATTTCTAAACACAATAACTTTAGTTTTTATTAAATTAACAATTAACCCCCACTAAATGATATAGTATTTGCTGGCGTCCATTATATTTAATTTAAGAATTTTCTAAGGAGTTGAGTGTCCTCATGAGGTTAACAAATAATCTAAGTACAAAGTGCAATTTCTAAGAAAGTTAAGAACTGTTGTGTTATGGAAACTAAGAATATTTAGTGGATTTAAGAATTTTTAGGAAACGTGGTGATTCTGTTACAAATTCTTCCTATTGTTCTGAAGCACAGGCTAAGCATGTGAAAGCCTGGCCCCGCTCCTCCTGTCTCCTGCATCGCTTGTGGCAGTGTCTGCTGCATTCCAAACAGGAACTCTGCAAGTCGAAAATTTTAAATTAATTTTGATATACTTTGTCATATTTGGATAGGAGTTTTGTAGAAATTGTGGGAATGATAAAAACTATTTGGGTATTTAGATTTTCAAGTTGGTATTCATATTTTTTAACCAACTTTTCTTAAATCTGGGTATTCTTTTAAATTTTAAAAGTATACACTTTCTGCCACAAATACGCAGCTTATCTACAGCTGTTAGGGGCCATAGCAATAATAAAATTTTGAATTCTTATGAGCCCTTTTTTCATCCAATGTAAAATGGCCCATGGCCCCTGTTTTTCCAAATCCCTGTCAACTATGTAGTATGTAGTGGCGATAAAAAAAAACCCGGATTCAGTGTTATTGTAGGAATCATATTTGGTTGATCATCTCTAGGTATTTACTGTATTTGAGTTACCATTTCCCCTCTATTTTCTTTTCCACATGCCACACATGAATCTTCTGAAAGCTCTGTAACGGATAACAGCATCACAAAAGTAAGGATCAGTAAGGATTAATCTTAATCGTGGTAAATGGAGAAAATTAGGATTTATTGTCATACAGCTTTCAATTTATTTTTGTATGATTTCTTTAATCCTAGACACAAATATCTACACTCTGCCATGTAAATCTACTGGTTGAAATTATCTGATGTGTTATTATAAAATATAAATATCTATAAATATCTTAAACTCTTTTGTACGTAATAAATTGCAAAAAGTCAATGCACAGATTCCTGTGTAATTGTCGATTATAAAGAGTTTTGTTAAATGTTTACGGCATTATGCAGGATGTCTTTGGCAATCAGCATCAGTTTTGTTGAAGGATCCTCCAGGTGTTCGAATGAAAGACCCTCTAAGAACCTCTCTGCATACTTTGAAAACGAAATTAATGTTCGAAGTATAATATATGACTTCATTATTCCAAGTTGATGAATAACAGGTGATTGTAATTACTTCATTGAAAACTGAAAGTAATTTACAAAGGTAATTGCTTATTGCTGAAATATTAATTTTTAAACACAGTAGTATCTGTCCAAATGCTGTTCCTGGAATCGAGGAGTTACATGAATCGTTGGGAAATATTCCTTATTACAGTAATGCTGTGTTGTGCAATTTACCGTTATGGAATAAATTCCACAGCTGTGGCCATCCTGTTGCTTGTCTTGATGAGGAATTCGTTTGGTGTCCCACATCAATGACCTTTTTTCAATGCCGAGTTTATGGCGCTTATCCATGTATGTACTAAATGATGAAAATAAGAAACATTCATTCATTTTAAGAAAGTTTTAATTTCAGTGATAAAAAAAATTCTGGTCATCCTTTTATTGACTCCTTCCATGTTTGAAATAAACAGATTGTTATTTTATTTAATTTTACATCAATTTTATAGCATTATAATCATAAATATGTGTTCATATTTAAGTGTTAGTCAAATAATGTCTGAGTTCCATTTTTTCTTCAATATCACCTCCAATTCTTCAAGGCTGTGAGTGCATAGATGTTCCCATTGGATTCAGGATGACAACACAAATTTGTACCTGAATATTCAGTCTAAGAAATGTGGTTGCTGTTTCCAGCATGGAGACATTTTAAAAATATTATTGTATCAAGATTTGAAACTAAATTAACAGGTTATTATTGACAGCCTACAATCCTGTGTAAATTACAAAAATTTCACATTGACTATAATAACTAAGTTACATTGAAAGAATACCATCCTTATTTTAACCAAGGAGACAAAAATGATTACATTGGTTAGGGGAATTAAAACTGGAAATAAAAAGACTTTTTGCTATTCTATACATTATCTTTATCTAACATTTTATTCATATGTAACATATTTCATAACTATTGAATATTAATCTGTTTTGAAAGGCAATATTTACATAATTACACCTTAACTTACTATTACCAAGTTTGACTTAAATATTAATGAATTTATACATCACAAATTTGTCTTTTGAAATTGGATTTTTAAAGATAATTTTGTAAAAATATTCAATGAATTTAAACCAAAACCTAAAATTAAATGGATGCACAATGTGTTAATCAATTACATAAAATTAATGATTCTGATACAACGCATCGCCTACTTGTATTTTTGTCATCTGTAACTGTACTCTTGGACGCGTAGTATGCTGTGTCAGTACCATTACTGTGGTCGTTAATGAGGTCAATGACCTGGTCAAAATTCCGAAAAACAAATTCTCTCTCGGCCATTGTTAACGGCTGTCGGAGAATGTAGGTGATTTTGAAAATCGCGCCCTGTAAGGTTTAATTATGCCAATGCGCATGCGTAAATAAAGCGAATCTATACGCTGTACAACGTATCTGATGAATATTCATGAATCTGCTTAGCTGGATTGCCTCAAGTGCCGACCGTGTCGCATGACACAAACGCCTTGGCAGAGAACTGGATAGGCATTGTTAAAAACAACATCCTCATGGGGAAAACTCGGCTATAACCTGGCGCACTAAGATGTATGTAACAATCCGCGGTAAGGTTGCTGAGATGTCAGTGTGCAAAGGGAACACAAAAACAAAAACCAAAAAACAAAAGGTGGAGTCAAGCTTCTCGGAGGAGGAAACTTGGGCCAAGAAAGGCAAATCTACAAAGAGGGTAAAGAAGTCCAAATATTTCAGTGAAACAAGTGATATGCCAGAACCACAAAAAGCAAAAAGGCCCCAAAAGGAACAGGCGAAAACTCTCAATGTTTTGCACTGGGGAGGCAATAATGAATTGAATGGGAAAATCATCAAGGTTTACAATGCTTATCCAGTCGACAATCTCTTATACATGACCTTCAGGCTGGCACAGGAGAAAATGAATCTGCAGTCATGGATTTCAACACACAAGTCAGACATACCTGTTTGTGGTATTATGCTGGACATTTTTTAAATGTTTAACAAGAGGCAGTGGGCAGAAGGAAGAGCAGTTTGGCTTCAGGAATGTTGTAGTTTCTCAAAAGAAGACAAATTGTGGAATGTGTTTGGGAGCGAGGCGGATAGATTTGTTCTGCCATTCGCAGAAATGCAGGAAAGTACCAGCAGATCTTCCAGCTCCAGCAGACGCTGTCCACGACCAGAGAGGATCAACATGAGTAGAGAGATTCTTCTAAAGTGAGCATTGAATTATAACAAGAAAATGATATCAATCATGGCAGAATGATTCTTGATAATGATCCCCTTATACCTTCTGGTCATGAAAATATTTTATATTGAACTGTTCCATAGACACACAAACACACACACAATGTACTGTGAAAACAAGTTTTGGATATTTAATTTAATTTAATTTAATTAATAAAAATTTTGATTTTTCCAGCTCTTCCCACACTGATGTGTCCGTTCAAACAGCATTTGACGATTGGGAAAATGGCTACACAGTTCCTTGTAGAGCAAAAGATGAAAAGTAAGTCCTCATCAACCAATGAAAATACAGTACCCAATAAGCGTACAAATTCGCACGAATTTATCAACGCCATTGAGTAGATACTCATTTTTTCATTGTCTGAACAAGTTTGAAACATAATTGATCTTTAACATCAACACTTACCCTTCATCCTCAGTGCCAATCGTCCAATTTGTGGTACTTAAAACTTAATGTAAGATAATGAGGGACAACGTGGAAATGAAATATTTTTGACCGTTTTATTACATTTGCACACCTTTGTCACAAACTGTAATAAAAGATAGGACTTGACAAATCAGTTGACATGAAAATGGCTATAGAAAATGTGTCCAACTCTTTTTTTAAAAATACGCCACTTCTTGGAATAAAACAGATGTTGAGAAATCTTTTGCAATATATTTATCTTTTACTTATTTTTGTTGTGCAAAGGTCGCAGATACTGGGAGAAGAGAGACTTTCTACACTTACGCCCACCTCTTTTATCGGTTTCTGTGTCCTACCTGAGTACACAACATGGACTCACGGGAGAAAACGTCTTTGACATCGTAAAAGTACTTGGAAAATGGTGAATACAATTACCCTGTTCCACTTAAGGGTATATCTTTTTTTCAAACAAATTTAACCAATTCATACTTTAAGGACGTGTAACGTTTGAATACCTAAGAACTTGTATAATTTCTCCAGTTGAGGAGTTTGCTGATTATTTCAAATGGCTTAACATGTCATGTGCTTGTGCTAAACACTGACCATGATCATCCTGTTGACATTAAAGTGTTAGAGGTGCAGGAGAAATTACGCTCTTCCTTCTTTCAAATTAAAGTTATACTCAAAGTGATTTATTTGTTACTTATTTATGTAATTCGATGAGTACTCAACAAATATTTTTTGTGGACAATTTTTTTACCAAGTCAACCAACAATTGTAGCCATTTTGTTTGCTACTTCAAGATTGAGAATCAGTGGTTTCACTATGATGGACTGTCGAACCCTGAGGTTCAAGTTTCTACAAGGGAAGCAGTTGCAAAATCACAGAACGTGGAGCACCTGTTACTGATTGTCGAGTACACTGGTTCGTAGGAATGTTCTCGATCCAAAAGGACTTCTGTTTGTTCTCGACATTTAACAAGGACATTTATGAACATTGTCATGAGATTACTTAAAATGCATTTAGGTTTGTCTAATACGGCAGACAGTGATTTTGTATTTACAACTTACCGGCCTTACATCTTTGGATATAACAGACTGCTAATTGGTTATTAGTGCTTATACCACTTTCGCAAAACATTTACGTTGATTTTTGTAATAATGAATGGAGCGATTTCTTCGCATATCAGCATTTGGTCGGGTTGCCTGGCATGGCTCGCGGCTTCCCTTTGTTTACTTGTTTGCAACTGTTTTGCTTTATTGACATTTTCCTTGACAGCTGAGATCTTGTATCGTGGGAGAGATGCCTTATCATAACTTGTAATTTTAGAGAATCATGGTCCTAGAGCGGCCACATCCTTTAATCTCAGTTTTGTATTTTGTCTGTATACCTCTTAAATCTAAAGATTTTGCAACGGTTTCTTCGCCAGTGTAATCAATAAAAGAGTGTGAGTTATTTACCCGCCACAAGAGTCGAATAAGTCCTTACATAAAACTGAACTCCTTTGTTAAGATTTTGTATGATAATTGAAGATTATTCTCTGGTCAATGTAGCAAGTGATATTGAAAGTTTGATAAACAGAAACCAATTGTTCTATTTCTATCATTTACATCATAGAGGTTTACTTCATTTCAGCAATCTAACATCAGTATTTCTTTTAAAGTGGTAATTTTTGTTTTCACTGAGGAGATATAAAGAACTTGTTTAAATTATATTTCAAATGGAAATCAATAACCTAACGTATGGAGTATTTGTGATGTGTAATTGTGAATTATTGAGTTATTAATTAATTTGTGTCTGCATATTTTTGCTGTAATATAACAAAGGTTGTTACCAGTGAGTTTATTCTGTCGCTGGATACATGACATACACAATTAAATGTAAGCTACTTGCGTGTAGTTAGATAAGGATTTGGAGCAGAACTTACAAATTGACCTGTTACATTGAATAATACAGTAATGGATTGACTTCATATTAGGGTTTGAACACTGTTCATTTACTTGCCTTCATTGAATCATATTTCATAGGATAGTACATATTTCTATTGTACAATCAAATCAATGTTTTTGAAATATTCATCGTTTTCCATGTACCATTACTTTTCCTACTGCACTAAAAACTATTAAGACTTTATTTGTACTAGAATTTGAGAATACTAACTTGTGTTAGCTAACAGGAATATGATTAGAACATTCGGGTCAATAAGAAGTTGAGTCACCAGGAAATGATATGATCATAATAAAAAAGAAACTTCCTTTCGAATTGATATTTTTTGTGTTAAACCGTGAAAATTAGCGGTTGATGGACTGCAAGTGTGTAATATCAAATTTGCACACCTCATAGGGGCAAATTTTATCCCCTGCAAGTGTTAGCTCGGTCTTTTTTTAATGATGCAATCAAAGTTATATGGTTTTAAAGCTTGAAAACTCCGTCAACACTTGTTGTATAGCTCGTTGGAAACACTGAAAGATTATTGTCTGCATTCATTCATATAAAAAATTGAAAGGCGTATGACGAATAACGAACTGCGAAAAGCAAAAACATTCGCTATTCGTCAATCAAATTTGAAAGCCAAAAATCATTTTGAAAAGTCAAACAGACATTATTTCTATGGACAATCATTGTTTTACATAAAAGAATATGTGTTTGAAGGATTGCAAGTGTGTAATGTCAATTTTGCACACCTCATATTTTTCCAGAAGAAGTTTTTCTTCTTTTGAGAGACCTCTATTCTTGGGGGAAATTTTTCCCACTAGAAGGGACAGCACCAGGAGCAAATTCTCGGACTTTTTTTTGATGATACAATCAAAGTTATATGGTTGCAAAGCTTGAAAACTACATCAACACTTGTTGTATAGCTCACAGGAAACACTAAAAGATTAATGTCTACATTAAATCATAACGAATTGAAAGGCAAATGACGAATGACGAACTGCAAAAAGCAAAAAAGCTATTCGTCATTCAAATTTTTATTTCTATGAAAAATCATTGTTTTACATAAAAGAATATGTGTTTGAAGGATTGCAAGTGTGTAGTGTCAATTTTGCACACCTCATATTTTTCCAGAAGAGGTTTTTGTTCTTCAGAGAGACCTGATTCTAGGGGGAAATTTTTCCCTCTAAAAGTGACAGCTCAAGGAGCTAATCTTCGGACTTTTGTTGAAGATTAGAAATTATGTTTGCAAAACTATGTTTCTGTTTGTCATTTATATCGCACTCAAAAATGAAAGTCGAATGGCAAATTAATTTGGTTTTTGCCATTCAAATATGAGCAAAATATGAAAGACGAACAGCAAAAAATTTGCTACTCGGCATTCAGATATCATCAAACAGTCTAAATTCTAGTCGCCACGTTAGAGTACCTTTTGACAAGAATTTGGGGCCATTAGAAAATCAGTAACTTTATTAGGACATTAATGGTACAAATTGGTAAAGTAACAGACTAAAACAAAATAGTCGTTGATAATACTTCAGACTATATATATATATATGTGTGTGTGTGTATGTGTGTGAGTAAGGTGAAAGTTCAGTCAAGTGTATAGTCTTTTTGTCAATTTGCTAATAAAACACACCAGGATAACGATTGCAATAATCGTTATAAAGATCAGTAATATTTATTAGTCAATTATTCGTGGAACAATAGGCAATGAGGCGCGAGTTCGTGATGGATTTTATAGATGACGTCTTTCACAGTACACGTGAGCAATGAAGACTAGGAAAATATTACCCCCTTTATAAAAATATGGCTTATGTAGTAAGAATAAGCATTAATAATGATACATTAATTGTTTATGTGCAGATTCCAACCAGGAAGATTCTTGAAAGAGACTTGAAGTCGAATTGAGTCAAGCACATATGGAGAGTACTCCAAATGTTTAAGTGACGAAGCATATTTTTTATTTCTCTGTGAAGTTAATGAGTGTTCAACTCAACACTTGTTTTGGACCCAAAGAAACCTTAACTTGAAGTTAATTAATGATGTAAAAAAGGTCATGCAATTAATTCGCGTTGGCGAGTCAGATTCTGTAACACAGTGCATAAGCCTCGGCGGTAAACGTCCATGTGGATAACCTCTTTCCCAGTCTTACCCTGTGTGAAAATTTTGTTGTACCATTCATCAACAAGTACAAAGTAACAAATATCGTGCATATGTGCGATTTCCGTAAAATAATCAACGAAGTATCATGAAAGAGACATATTTTTTGCAAGCTTTTGGTTGTGCCTTTTATTAATTTGAAAGGTGTTTCAAAATGTGACGTTGAACTTAACTAATGCAATTCAACACGATGGTGAAAACAAATCGGAAATTGTTACTGTCTTGCATAACTTGGAATTAAATTTGTATATTTTAAAAATAAAACTATGATTTTGCCATGGAAGATTCTAAGAAAAGTCTTGAAATAAATATTGCTAGATTTTGTTTATATCATTTTTTAAAATTCATGTCATCATTGTTCAATAAACTTATTATTTAATCTGAGTGGCAACCATTGACGGCAATGCACAAACGAGCTTAACCACATGTCTTCAATTGCAATAAACAAGCAGAGAATTTCATTAGGTAAACTAACTAAATCAGCAGTTCTATCAATGATGTATAATGTCCGATCCTATAATAAGTATATAACATTTTACCCAAATCTAGGAGATGATAGTTGAAAAACAAACGATGGAAAAGAAAAAGACATGTGTTTTCCCTCAACTCTGGAATTTTTTTCATTGATTGAATTGAGCTCTTATGAACATCTTTCCAGAAGAAATAACAGGAAGTATCGAGATTTATGATGCAATTCTTTAAAATTTTCAAAGAATAAATACCACAAGGTTTGCAGACCAAGCTCATGTCATATCTATTGATGATGAGCCATGGGAGGGAGTACAGTTGTGTTGATATTGTAGTCATTGCAAG
The DNA here is from genome assembly GCA_921293015.1 of Phorcus lineatus. NCBI lineage: Eukaryota > Metazoa > Mollusca > Gastropoda > Trochida > Trochidae > Phorcus > Phorcus lineatus. Next base: position 37,517,812 of record OV121090.1, on the reverse strand, counting down.
ACTCTATGGTGAACTTCAGAGATGACATTTGAAAAGTGTACTCCTGAAATCCTTGATTGTATTAATTCAGATGGGATCTGTGATGAGATTCCCAAAGCCCACTGAAGTTGGAAATTTTTTTTAGTAAGGTTCTTCTTTATTGTGTTGTAACTTACTGTTGAAAGTCTGAATGACAAGATTTTGTTTAGAATTCCCTACGGGAGCAACAAGGCGCCATGTTGTCGGATAACCATGCACCGCCACTATTTGACAGGATTAACTCCATGCTAAGAGGATGAGAACCCCGCGGTAAGGATTTTCTAAATTAGAACTATCAGGATATATATCCGGACGAAACCCTAATAACAACTGACGAAAATAGAAGTTTGATACCGTTACATGCTATGACGTTTCAACGAAGTGTCTTTTGTGACATTAGAATTATCATTACCTAGTTATGTTATTGATCGATATCGTAATACAATACGCCACTAGGATATAAGTAACTTCATTTACTTTCAAATTTCATAAAACTCTTTTTGCCACCTCCAAAAGGCACATGCAATAGATATCTATACAACAAAAAAAGTGAAGCAACCCATGATCTTTGTTATGTGATTGCACTTCTAAGACGGATTATGACAATCATACATGACATGCCACTTTGATCTAATCGATGAATAATCAATCTTCCCTAAAAAGAGACGAAAACTAACATTTAAAAGGAAATTATTATCACTTTCAGATTAGGAATTTCAATGTTCACAAGTCTGATTTCAATACAAACACGTTCTAGAACTTACAACGGCAACTTAAAATTTGAGATTGTTGTTACAATATTGGTGTAAGTACTGTTGAAAAACAACGAAAATCATCGAAAAGGTTTTTTAAAATTGTTTTTTAAAAGTACATTTTCTACGCGGGCAATTAATATCAATATTTAAAAGACTTGTTGCATGTTGCCTCTTGTTCATGGACAAAGATTTGTGTTCATATTATTGATGTGTGTATCACAGTGACGTAATCGCAATTTAAATTCCGGTTAAGAGACACAAGGCAGAGCATAGAAATTGCACATTATATGATAATGTTCTCCTACATTTAGTTGCAAGCTCTTTTCTTGACAGACGGAACCGAATGCCTAAATGGTTAGCTATTCCCGAAATAATTACATTATCCCCAAGTGATCACAGTCACTGATCACATTCGAATAATCAACAGAAAATGTGTACCTATAATGATAAGTAACTCTTAGCGTGTCCAATTATTGTGCAAAAGTGATTCCTGAAAAAAAAAATCACACTTCTGTCAACTGATATGCCTTAATTGCATTTGGGCGATATGTTCTCGTTTTTTCCCTTCGTACCATTATGATACATCATATCGAAAGTCTTTAGGTGTGTATCATATTTTGTACTTTAGTTTATGTATGTATGTATGGTATCTCACTATCCTATCTACCATGTCATAGGAGATGCCAGTGTTAAACAATGATTGGTTATTCTAGCCGTTACTTGGGAAATATGAATTGACCAACGTTTTTTTACTTGTCAGGCTTAAAATCATATTTACCCGAATAATTACAACTGTAAATAGAAATGAATAATTTGAAAAAAGGGACTCTACAAATAATCTGAACAGGAGACATACAGGGTAATGCCCGAACAAAATTCCATTCCTTAAAAATAATGGAGCCAACGATCATTATTAAAAGGAATGGTTTTAAACACCTGACAATCAATTCACTGCAATTCATGCACAGGCTGCAAAACGGATTTAGAAAAGAAAACTAGTGTGGGGCGATTTTATGTAATAGGTCTACATACTAGGTTTTACCAGCCTCATGTAAAGGTAACTGACCATGAAATGGGAAGTGGTAAACCCTTATGTTAATGTACTTCTAATTGCTTGAACTTAGTATCATCATTGTGCTGCTTCATGGTCTTTCTCACAAGAAACACGTAGACATAACTATTAGGTCACCCATCTCTTTCAAAGTCACGTTTTCTCTGCAGTGCTGTGAACCAAAGGTCAATCGTTTTTATTTACGTAATACGGGAAATTAGAGTCTGGAATAAATCTCGAGGACGGTCGAAGACTGTGCATAATTTATTGCATCATGTAAAGAAATTTCAAGTCCTTCTCTACTGAATGACTCTTTGGTCTGAGTTTCCAGAGAAATAGAGTCAAGTTACATTGTTGGCGATCGCCCTATGGAGCCACTCCGTGAGTTGTTGGAGTCATATATGCCAAACTTAATCAATGGTGTCATTTGATCGCGAAGTATCGACTGTTACCAAAAAGAAACATTTTAGAGCTTATTGTTTTTTTACAGTGACAATATGAAGGTAGAACGTCGCAAATATGATCGAAAACTGGACTGTGGCTCGCGTCAAATAGCCAAACGTAATTTTGGAATCTTATCTAAAACAGCGAGGGGAAGGGGGGAAGTTAGGAGTTGAAAGTGTTTGTTAGGTTATATAAGTAATATCAATGTATATCGGACGTGATATCTACACCTCTGTGCTTTTATTAGGCTGTTCTAAAATTTTCATGAAAAAACAGTATTTGTCATATGTCTTTTGGACATGGAAAGTTTAAATGTTTTGATTTTATATCACCACATATGACATTTAGGTTCGTATCAAAGCTAAATAATATGTTATGAAGATCACGGAGCGGCTCTTTAAGGCTCCCAATGAACCATCAAATCCTTGTTATATATAGGATCTGCACAACAAAACTGCAATGACATTATGCGCTTATATAAAAGCGCTTTCGGGCAGTTTTATCGAATATGTGCGTAACAAATGAAGATTTTTCTAATTCAGTTTCATCATAATTAATTCAAAACCTTATAAACACAAACAATTGTGATATCGCGTGTCACATATATTTGACATATTTTGCAATTATAATGGCGATGGCATTATAAGTGTTTGGTTAACCTACTTGTGAAGGCAATGCATCGAATAGAATAATAAATGCTGTTTAGAAAACTTATATAATTAATAAAAATTTCCACTTAATCAAGTGTGTAATCTCATAAACGGTATGCAATGATGAAAATACTTTACAGTTTATTTTACAATATTTATTTGCTTTTGTTTCGTCTCTATGTCTTTATTTTGAGATTTTATCTTATTCCACTACTCACAATTTGTAAATGTTAAATGAACATAAAAAAATGTAAGATAAAGAAACGAGTAAAATCATTCAATGATTCAGAAACAAATAAGTGTTTCCAACTTCGAATGTTAAGAATTGCATTTCATCAAAGGAAACAATGAAAAAGTGAAATCAGACTTGCATGAATAACGGATTAGCAACGTTTGATTCTATGGGAATGTTGTTATACGCGAGAACTCATTTAGTGACATTCAGGAAGTTGTAGTGGTAATGAAGTAATCAAGAGAAAGCAAATCCAATATATATATATATATATATATATATATATATATATATATATATATATATATATACATCTAAACATATTTCTGTCCATATGCTGGAAAACGGTTTAAGGAGCTATACCGAATTGTCGCAAATCTGTTAATTAAGAATTTGAATATCTATAAAATATTGTACTTCATCGTGTTTATAAAGCCTCTCACAATGGGTGGCTCATAAATGTGCTTTTACTTTGTAAATAAAATATCTGTCTGTGTGAATAGTAATCGCCTTCTCCTGCGGCAGTTGCTCATTGTCAAATTTAGATATCTAAAGCAATGATTAAAAAGAATGTGTGAGTGAGTTGGGGTTTAAAGTGTTTTCAACGCTATTTCAGTTATTAAACAAAGTAAGGAACAGATAACTCTTATTCTCCGTCTTGCAACCAATGATATCTCTCGCTGCGGTCACACCCCCCGTAGGGTCAAGGTGACTGGCGGCCATTTGTCCCATCAACATTAAGTTCGGCGTGGAAATCGTCTTTCAGCCGTCCTCATTAAATAACCCCAAAGATTTATTTGTTTACGTGAGTTGGAGTAGAAAGGCACATCATTTGAGAACATGTCTGCATAAATTTTATATTGATTGCGTGCGTATTTATTGTAGCATTCGGTCAATAAAACGGATGGGGGCGAATGGAGTGTCTAGCCTTTCCATATACTATAAAAGAGGGACAGTTCGATTCAGAGGGTGTTCTAAAGAAACATGTAATTTTTTTTTTTAAAAGTTAAAAATTTTTTTTTTTAATGATCCGAGGGCCTGTGCCACCAGGAGCATCTCAGGTCAGGCTGACATAGCTCTCGGGGTCTCTGAAGCAGGCAAACCACCACACCACGATAAGGTATTGAGTCACGATAGTACTTCCGTAAAAAAAGATTAATTCCTTTAGCTGTGAAAATTTGATATGAAACGCAAATTTTGAACAAAGGAAAAGAAAGATCGAAAGGATAAAACTGTTTAGATTACGACATAAACATTAGGGTTAATGAACATAAAAAGGGAAAAAGTAAAACATAACTAAAAAGGACACATGACAGTTGTGAGATCATGTAAGTTTACCCTTCCTGTTGCCGAGCTCCTGGCAGGATTCGAACCCGGGACCTATTGATCCGAAACAGAATGCATTCACCCCACACCCCTCAATCTAATTGCTTTAAAACCCCATGTCTCACCTCACGTTTTCATAAATGTTCTAATAATTCTTTCAATTTAGTAACAATGTCACGATGCTTGGTGCTCTTGTTGTTTTCTAAAAGAAATACCATGACGTAACTATCAAGTCACTCGACTCTTGCCAAGTTAGGTTCTCTCAGCAGTGTGGTGAACGAAATGTCAGCCGGTTGTATTCAGGAAATAAGGTTGCAAACTATCTTGAGAACAGTCTGTGCATAATTCATGACATCAGGAAAAGAATGAACTTTTTCTCAATTGAATGATTGTCTTGGTGTGAGTTCTCCTTTCTCTAATCATGTTCTGAATGCGCGGCACTGACTTTGAATTAAACAGAGAATCAAATTGAAGTGATAACGATTATTTATCAAGCTCTATATGAACCATCACAACAGTGGAATGCGTTTGCCGGATTGGTTCCGAATCCCAGCGGATCCTACCCAAATGATGATTGTAGGATACCGCGGTCGTTTTTGACCAGATTCCACGACTACTTCAAAGGATGTTAGTATTTGATTGAGATAATTTTTATTAAAGGGGTATGGCTTTTCTTTCTGGATATCTCAGAAACATTTTGAGTGAGTTTTTGTATTTTAGTATTAAACATGTGGATGAAATTCATCCAAAAGAGTAGACAGATCAGGGATAACGGGGATCGGGTGGATGAGGGAAAAGAAATAAAGAATAGTATAGTGAGGGAAAAATTGCAGATTTAAAGAGTTAAATTTGGTCTAGCTTCTACCCGTCGACCTGTGCCGCTTGGGTGTTCCAACCTGGAGCAAATGAGCTCAGGCTTACATAGATCTTGGGGTCGGAGGTTCCGAACCCACCACACCAGGATACGGTTTTGAAGCACATGATGTTGGAAATAATAACTTTCTGATCTCTGTTTGAAATATTGCTCCGAATTTTGAAGGAAAGGGGGAAAAGATGAATACTATTTTATTTTGATGTCCATTTTCATCTTCGTACAGTTGAGATATTTACCTATATACCATCATATCTACCCATCATTATGTTTATGACACTCATGGATACGCAGCCCCGGACAGTGACTAGAATTGGTGAAATTTAGAACAGGTAGTTAATAAATTTCAGTGTTATAAATAAATATGATATATTTAACAGTTCAGTACCGAAAATAAAGTGACTTAAGGTATTAATAGTTATCTAATAAATTGTTTGTCGTTGTCTATTTCGACCTTAAATAATATAATCAACTCGCATACGATAAACAGTTTCAAATCCTTCAGAAGTTACATTGCAGGTGGCTTTCTGGATATCAACATGTTCAAACGTTCAGTTCAGTACGACATCGAAGGTTATGACAAAAGTAAGTACTTTAACAACAAGATGAGCGTTTTCGATTACTCCACACATTTTAAAGGGTATTCATTTTCTAATTTAAACCACGAAAGACACATTCATGAGAAGTCAATAAGTTGTGCTGGTTGGCAGCACGGTTTAAATGAGCCAGTGAAAGAGACTGGTGCAATTTTAAGCCATGCGGAAGGAGATGCAGACAAAATTGCGCAGCGGCTGTTGGGGATTCGAACCCGAACCGATAAATTGAAGAATACCCGTTAGGAGTGAGTGAGTTGGGGTTTAACGTGCTTTCGACAATATTCCTCTCTTCCTCCTAATAACCTGATCTCTTTCAAGCCAAAACCCACGTATCACTAGCTATCTTAAAAGCCAATAAGATGACTCGCATTTAGCAAAAGCGGGAAAACCCGGATCGAAAAAATCTGTTGAGTTCAATGTAATAGCTTCCAGCTCCTTAATTAACGCTATTTCATTGGCTGAAAATAACAGGTGAGCATAGCCACGGCTAACAAACCGCTATTCATTCGAGTGATTTGGCTTGAAAGAGATTAGGGTATGAGGAAGGAGCGAGAGCGGGTTCATATACGCTGATTTAGCAGGATGATCCGGGTTGTTCCGCTTTTGCTGAATACGAATCTTCTTATTGGCTGGTAAGTAAGTAGCGATACGAGGCTTTTGGCTTGTAAGAGGTCAGGGAATTAGAAGGAGCGAGAGTGGAATTATATGATTCGCATCCTGCACCAACATATCATTGGCTGAAAAACATGAATTTTGAATGAAAAACTCACTCATCACGCCTACTTTCGAAGGAATGGATATATTAATATTAAAAAATATGTTAGGATGTCAATAGTCTTTATCAAAGTGGAAAAAATGCCGGGCATAAAATTTTAATAATGGTTATGAGCATTGCAGATTTTTTAAGTATAACTCAAGATCTGAAATGCTGCCAGAACTACTTTCTATTCATTTGTTCAGTGAGTAAAGTATACCTACGTGTCAACGAGACTTTAAAAAAGACATAATATTTCACTTCAAATAGAATAACATGAAACGAAAAGTGATCATAAGTGTATTGTTTTACGATTTCTTTCAAATAAGATTGTCTTATTTCATATACGAACCTTAAACGCGTTATGAAGATTGAAGACCATGACATAATCGTTGTCTAACGCGCATGAATAGAATGGCCGCGTTAACTTGCAACTCGCCTTCACGAAGGCAATTTCCAAAGATACTGTAAATAATCTTAAAGGCACTAGTGCACGCTTTTACGGTTTAAATTGGCTATTTTAAGGCTTACGAGGACTTATGCATTCACTTAAATTTTCTATCGATGCAATGAAATACTAAACATTTTTACAATTTACCTGCAATCAACAATGAAAACGTTAAGACAGCCGCTGTCGGCTTGGACATATAAAAATCAATGGTTAGCTGTGCACAAAACGGATAAATTATTGACACTTGGAAACAGCGCCGGCTGAACTAGTACTGTGTGCAGCTATTGAATTTACCTAAACTCTGAACTGAGAACAAATCATGAAATATGTTTATGAAAGCAATGTTGTAAATTAACCCATTTAAAAACACAGTATTAGCATTGTTACTAGATTGACCAAAGCGTCTGCCGTTTCCGCTTTTCCGCTTATGAGCAAAATCTCTATATTTCCGATATCGTAGTTCATGCGGATTTATTGTAACGTAACATTAAATAAATCCGGCCTTTAAAAATCTACTTTACTACCTGAATACGTTAATATTTGTTAAATAACATACGAGCTTACGTAGATTACTTGAGTGAGTATAGTGAGTAATATCGAGAGATATGCAGTATCTGTGCATTCGTTGTGTTTACGAAATATTGGCGTGCACTAGTGCGTTTTATCGGGCCGTCGAGAATTATTGTGATAAATTAGTCGCTAATGCTCGGAGTTTATCACAATCCAATCAGGACAGTTAAACCGTTATTCCTGCATCTTGTTGACTTTTCTTATACATGCTTAAGGCAGCACACTCAACCATTTCGATTCTATGCGAAATATTCCTCAAATATATATCTTCTTTGGATTTCACAACATTCATTATGAAACCTTAACCAAAAGGAAAAAAAAAATCAAAATCGGGATAAAAGATTTAATTAGTCCCTTTGATTTTCTTTGGGGATAATGTTTTCATTACCTTCACCCTTTTCTCTTTGTGATTATATAGATAAATAGAGATAAATTTAAAAGAAATGACTTCAGGACTTCAGAGATGCAAGGTTCTTTCAGGGTGTTTAAACACAGTGACATTTTTGATTGATTGCGCTAGTCTAATCAAACAAATATTTCAAGAGAGGAAATAAGTCTTTGGGGATCACTAAACAACCTCAGCAAGTACATAACAAAGGGGACCTGTTTCATACTTGTTTTATGTCTGGATTTAGAATAAGAAAATAATCTCAGTAAAATATAAGTGTGAGGTGAGTTGATATGAGGTTTAGCGCCGATTTTAAGAGTATATCACTTTTATTGCGGCTCCAAGTATTATTTCAGGAAAAGCGCGCTACACAATTGTATCTATTCATTGCGGTGAAACCTGCGAGCGGCAGGTGGAACTAGCGAATCATGGGTGGTACTGATCTGAAATTCAATGTAGCATTCCATCATACCGTTGGGCAGACAAAATGGACTATCCATTGGTGGGATCTAAACACTGTAAATGTTTTTTTGCTTTATTAGAAATCAATTTGAATTTAAGATTAAAGAGAAATGTTTCATTCTGCCTAATCATCGTATATAAATCCGCTCTCGCTCCTTTCTAAACCCTGCTAAATCAGCGTGCTTGAATCCGTTCTCGCTCCTTCCTTATACCCTGATCTCTTTCACGCCACCACACACGTATCACTATCTATCTCACCAGCAAGTGAGACGACTCGCATTCAGCAACAGCGGCACAACCCGGATGGAAAATTCCGTTGAGTTCAAAAGTTCGAAAGTGACAAGGGTATTAAGAAGGAGCGCGAGCGGATAAAGAGCAACTATTGTAAACCATTTTAAAGTAAAATGCTTAACATTGATGATATTTTGGCAGAACCATTATGGTTGAATCATAATTTTTAAAGACATGGGGCAAACAAAGGCCTATTGACATTACAAGACTTCTGCTTTGAGTATGGAGTTATGCCTTTCGAAGAGATTAAGACAAAACATAACATTAAAGGTACAATCTTAGATTATAATTATTTACTTCACATTATATCTGATTCATGGAAAAATCTTACAAGAAACACAAGAAGAACTCCTTCCTTTGATGTGCAAATCAGTGTTTACTTAAGAAATATAGTTAATTTTGTTAAAAGCACAAAACCGTTTTATGATAAAAAAGTGATATCTTGATACCTGTAAAAAGTGGGAATTGACATTTGATAACAATAAAATTGATTGGTGAGGTGAGTTGGTGTTTAACCTGCTTTAGTAAGAAATAGGAAAACATATAATGAGATTGAAAGCAAGAAAAGCATTTTGTTACCTCGTATGCACTGAGGGAAGTGTCATTTCCATTCAATGTAATTCTATCGGTTTAAGAAATAGAAAATGTAGCTTGATGTGACAACATTCGATTTAAAAAATGATACACCTTATTTTTGAAAAAGTAAAATTGAATTGCTATTATTAAGTGGTGTCTTTCAAAACAATGCTTCTTAAATTCTTCAATTAGAATCATCAATTATTGGCTTAATATTATTTTTTTAGATTTTGAAACGATGTGTTCGAAAAAATATTTGATAAAAGCAAAATGCTTTGTTAACATTTCACATTGAGTAGCTCTGGTTTAGGAACCCACTTGGACTTCAGAATGAGACGGATCTTAATCGGGCAACGTTGTTAAGCTGCAAAATATAAATATTTATAAATAAAACCAATGTTTTACTTCCTTTAATTTTTTGTTTCACTTTGACTTAGGGCCTATTTTCAAATGTTGGTAGAAAGTTGCATTGTATGTATAAAACATTGTTTTATCTTCGCACATGTGACAATAAGCATTGTAAAAGACACATCTAAGTTGCTAATGTCCTAAACGCCCATTTTTACTATACTCATATACTCAGGCTATGGAAATAGCCTGCAGTCGCAATTACTCAACAGCTTATGCGCTATGGTTATCGAGTACACTCTAGTTTAGTCTTATACAGAGTGAGATGATCTACTACTTCCATCCATTTACAGAGTGGCTTTCACAACATAGTAACAGATGTTTAAGTCTAGAAGCCCAGTGTTCTATATTATCTTATTGTCAAATAACCGCCACAGACATAATTGAACAAAACAACGTGAGAGGCATACGACTGAGTTTGGTGGAGGTATGAATTATATTGTGTCATATATGTATTTAGGATGCATTTGATATACATCACGGCTGATAGTAAAATGTAAAGATAAACCAAGCCACAACCAGACCTGGTTTTTGTTTAAACCGATATATACTTGAGAAATATGGTATCTAATCTGTAATATTTTTTGTAAGAGTAACTCTTACTGTTTATATATTTATCTTATCTACTTATATTTTCAATCATATGATTCAAGCAAAATATAAGATATGAGCATGGTAGCTTACTATATGCATTTTTTTTCAAAATAAATAGCGGCAATCCATTGCTAATTATATAACAAGATATTAACACTGGGGTGATGTTAGGGGATTTTTGGTTTAACAGCGTTTCTAAGAGTATTTCACTTACATCTCGGCTGCTGGAATTATTTCTGGGAGAAAGCCCGCAACGTTATAGTTGCTACACATTGCGGAGTATCGGATGGAACTAGCGGTCCATAGGATATACTGTGATGATATTCAGTGTAGCATTGCATCCAAACCTTACTGCGTGTAGAAAAGTTCGATACTGCAGATCAAGTTGTCGAGCCCTTGGCGAGAAAAAAGTGCTTTAACATGCGCGCTAAAATTGAGGAGGTACATCATCTAGTCTAGATTATCAATATATCTAGCCACTTTCCACTTTATGTCTTTTTTTATGCACTTTTATTTTAAGTAAATAAATAAATTTTGTTTCATGTGGACAAATGTAGTACAAAAAAACTGCATATTTCTCTTCACCACTTCGGATGTACCTATCATTTAAAAAAAAATGTTATCATTAACGCTACTTGACACTTTTTCGTCACCGTCTCGAGGACGCTTCACATATTGATACAACCCTTTGCTCAGTATGATGTGCCCTTATGTCATGTCTTTCACTTAGCGCCACCTTAAAATTGCTTCACGAAGGCAGCCGCGATGTTAATGGAGTTACGGCTTTTCCTTGATCTTTTGTTGTATAAATAAAAAATGGATTATAGATCTCATGCTCAAAGTGTGTCACCACCAGGGGGGACCAGACACTTCACGGCAAGGACAGCTGTTAACGCTTTGATGAGTCAAAGGCAGCCATGCAGCTCCGATTCCGGAACTTTTCCTTTTTATGGCTTATATTGTTGTTCCTCATCACTGATAAATGATTCTTGCATATGTGAAAATCATCTTAACCCTAAAATTCATCACTTCATCAAAGTTAGAATCACAATTTTATTATATATTTCGAAAATTGTCCCTGTGAATAATTCCAGTTTACTACATAAGTCACTCAATAAACCATTATTTAGGAACAGATTTATCCAGTCACTTTATCCTAATTTTTTTTCAAAAAACCACACGAATTAAGGTTTATTTCCGTTTTCCATGATCTTTATTCATTTTCAGTCAAATATTTAAAAATTCATGAGTTTCCATCAGGGCATAAAGTAAAATCCCTGTGAGACCTAAGGGTTACCAAATCCCCATCGGGTAAGGAGTCTATACACAATGTTTCTGCTCTCGAGTCCTTTTTAGTTCATCTGTAGCAAATGTAAGTTGAATTTAAGGGTGTGGCCCTTGTGGCCCTAATTAGGACAAAGCGTTAACGGGGTCACCTAATCTACAATTTATGTATGTAAGGATGTAAGGAGTCTATACGTAATATTTCAGCTTTATTTTCATTTTCATTCATGAGTTGAAGAGGAAAGTAGGTTTTAAGGATTTGACCTCTGTGGCCCATTGGAAAGTTACTGGGTCACCAAATATATAATTTGTAATCCTAATGGGTAAAGGAAACTGTATACATGATTTAAACTTTCTATGTCAGTTCTTTCTCTTTTGGGGGATTAGGGTATTTGGAACGAGCTCAGCAGGTTCAAATTCGCTGATGCAGCAGGATGGAGAAGACGACGATAAAAGGTGGTAAGGGCGTGGCAACTTTGACCCTAACTCTGGCCACAGAATCACAAAATCTACAAATGGGGCCCAAGCTACTTGTACACAAGATTTCGGCTTCTAATACTGAGTGGATCACGAGAAGAAGTCGAAACAACGAAATACACTCACGGAAGGACGGACGCCATACCATACTGTGAGCCTATCGGGCCTTACAGCCCGGATCAGCTTCAAAATTGTTACAAATTTAATAAGATCCTACTATTCTACTTGACATCATAGCTACAATATTTGAAATACAATAAATTACATTTAAGAACATTATGCTGAAAAAACCCTTTGACAAAGTAATTGCAAGTTTAAATAACAATTGAATAATTTTTATATCGTGACGCGAGAAAAACAATCAATTGAGAATCTCTTTACATGCACGAAACCGATATAACAAATAGCACAAAGACTCTCAAGGTAGCTTGGTTATAAAATAATTGAAACAGGAAGCACTTCAAAATGAGGACGTTGCAACTGAGAAAACAAAAAGCATTAAGCTATGTAATTATAAAATGGAGCTTGTCAGATTTCGTATCTCGCCTGCGACGTTTGTAATGAGACAGCATCATATTCACCCACGTGAAATACAAGCAAATATTGAAGAAATGAAATACCTGGTGACCATGAAAAGATATGAAATTATCTTGTCGTAATTGGCATTGCCAAAAACTTGATAACATAATTGGATGTTGTCTTATTGAAACACGTAATTAAGTCTGAGTATTCCTCTTTTTACTTGATGCCTGAAGCCAGGATTTCCTTCATTAACAACATGGAAACACAATAATTAACCAACGGCAACAGTTTCATATATTTTGATTGATACATTTGTTATGTAAACGCCGAATTAATAATGACGTGTTGTAGAGACTTACAAATTCCTAACCTTCAACGTGGCCCAGTATCCTGTGGTATGGCGGTATATGTGTCTCCATTATCCATTAGGTCTATTCAGGTCTTTTAGGGGCCATTGGGTTTCAAGAAACGTTCAAGCGTTCAATTAGGATTATAGGTTTTTGTAGCTAGATTTAACGAAATGCTGGCACGGCTACCCTTTTCTTTTTTTCTCCAAAGTTGAGTATATGCATATTTACAGGAGAACAGATGCTAAAACCAAAATGGGGTCACTTGGACCCCTATGAGTTTTCTTGTTGGTATTATTGTACATAATATCGGGGTTCACTTCAGAGATCATAAATGATCAGAAGAAGTAGATTCACTACAGCAGGAGTAATTCAGAGACCAGCGGTGATCATTATGTATCCTTATAGGGGTGTATCAAAAATAGAAGAACAAAATAACAGCTTCACATTGTAACATCTGGGAAAGCTGTTGGACATTCTTCATTAACATTTCGTTTCAAAGTGGGAATGGAGGAAGCAGAACCTGGCGTCTTGATCAAACTGCGTAACAAACAATCGAAACAATGGTGACATATTTTTGAGGATACAAGTATAGGGTTAAAGTCCAGCCGATCACACCAGTCTAATCACTACCGTAAATTTGTAGCCGTGTGCGAGACTGCGAGAGCTTGCCAGAGCCAAGGCTCAATACAACGTTCAAACACCACCCCTGTTGAAAATAATTATTCACAAAAGGCTAAAGTCATACAACTCTGGAACACCTTCGGGTATAATTTGAGTTTAATTCATTAGGAACATCGGGTGCAAGTTTCGGACACTGCAGAAGTTAGGAAAACATTTTATCCAAATATTTCAATATAACAACCTTTTTTTATCACTTCGGTGAACACCGATTTTGATATTATCTAAAGGCAATGAATCTTTTGATAAATTGTGGCTTTTTATTAATTTACTCATTCATTAATTCGTGAGGTGAGGTGATTAGGGTGTTAAGACCACTTTCAAGAGTATTTCACTTATATCACGGCTGCTAGTATCATTGCAGGAAAACAATTCACAACACTATTGCACATATCTCGATAATACTAACGATACGCATTCAAGCAATCCACCTCATAAATTATTAAGTTAATATGTATGTAATATCTGTTCAGGTAATAAAGTTTATTAATGAAACGTTGCATTAAATCTGAATGAACTACGATATCGGAAATATAAGTGTTTTGCCTACAACCAGAAAAGCAGAAACGGCAACCCCTTTGGTCAATCTAATAACAACGCTAATACTATGTTTTAAATCGATTAATTTACAACATTGCTTTAATAAATTATAATTCATTCTTTTTTTTCCGCTCATAGTTTAGGTAAAATAAGTAGCTGCACACTTTACTAGTTCAGCCGTTTAAAACTATCCATAATTTATTCGTTTTGTGCACAGCTGACTTCATATTTCTTTTATATGTCTGATAGCGACTGTCGTAACATTTTCATTGTTGAATGCAGGTCAATTGTAAAGAATAATAAGCATTTCATTACATCGATAGAAAGCTAATGGGAATACCTATGATCACATATACCTTAAACTGGAAATTTTGAACCGGAAAAGCGTGCAATAGTGCCTTTAAGTTGCATCCAAGGGGACTCCACAGACCAGCACGGGGAGCGAAAGGGAAGACGTACACAGAGAGTCAGTCAGCAGAATTTTGAACGATCGAAGTAAGAACAGGTTAGCTGACAACGTCTGGCCGTTTAAAGATATTTGATTAACTTGCAGTCGATCTATCACTGAGTCTATCATCCTTTCTATCCCGTTTCTCCCAGATCTGTCCACGCTTTTATGAATTTCTTCCACGCGTTGAATTACTGAAATAATGTTGAAAAGACGTTGAATCCATTACTCCATAATGGTTCTGAAATTATTTACCAGACAGAAGATATCTGTGTTCGTCACGACAATAATGATCCCTTTCCTACCGCCCCCTCAATAAATCTCATTAAGGTGGAATGGCGATCCAATTTCACCTTACTGCGATATCTCGTTTGATTTTATAATTTACCGGCATCAGAAAGGAAGGTAACAATTCTAGTTATATACTTCAATATTGCGAATGCGATGATGTTTAAGAGTACATACTTCTCTCATCGATAATTATCAATTCAGCCAACTGCTACATAAATCTTAAAGAATAAGAAGCAAACTCATCTAAACATGACATACAGGTATTGCTTGAATTACAACTTGTTGATGAGCAGAAAATTGAGCAAAAGATTTCTTTATAAGAAAACATTTCTTAAGAAGTTGAGCACCATCTTAACATCTAAAAAGTTTGTTTTGTAGAATTTTTTTTATTCAATGCAAGAGGTACACAACCCCTACAATGCCACGAGCAAATTTAGATTTTCAGGTAATTTTAATGGATTTTTGTCGATGAAAATCAAATGACTATCAGTTCAAAAGTGTACAAGAGTAATTCACGAATCGTTTAACTTCACTGATGGACAAGTGAAACGGATAATAAAACTAAATGTTGGTTTTCGATCACTCTATTGAACCCATTCTTTCCAAGGTTATCACATCATTTCTGAAATCAATCTTCCAAAAACATTAGACTCACTAATGGGTTGCGTATGGGTTGTAAACTTAACGTCTCGTGAAAGTTGTGTGGCTTTTAGTGCTTTCCCCTAATCCATCTTTTTCAGTTATTAACTTTTATCGTTTCTATCCATGGGATGTGATCTATCAACTGACAGTATGGATAAATATGGATCTATTTAATTATCAATTGTTGATTACTGTTATTCCTTAGAACGTAGTTGATTCCTGAAGAACTTCACATATGCAGTGTGTTCGAACAAGTTGTGATTAAAAATTCATTGGAGAATATTAACAGCAAGATAGAAAACAAAGAGAAGGAGCTAGAGAAACAGGAGCAGTACAGTACCCGAAACAATGTAGTCCTGTGCTGGAGACTGTAGCTCAGTGTAGAGACCACGTGTGGGCGGCACCCAGAAGATTGTGTGAGACACATCCCTCATACCCCAGACCGGATCATCGCCTCTCAGAGAGAAACGTTTCCCACGACCTATGGTAGCTGAATTATGTTTAATAAGGATGCGGGCTCTGAGCCAAAGGGAGAATGTAATTATTGACTCTATCGGTAAAACAAATGACCTAACATCAGTGATTAAAGTACTCAGGTAAAATTACCAATTCGCCTATTTTAAAAACGGACTTTTGATTGTTAAGGATGTTTTATTTGGGTAGAGGGGCAACACAACACGACCAGACAGATGGGGGTGACGCAAGGGGCGTAAGTTGAAATGACTACGTCGCAAGTAACAACGCGCTCACAGACTACTAAGACAGCGCGATGGCCCGGCCCGAGATAAGTCCCCTGAGTGTGATGATCACAACGAACTTATTTTTCGATTTTGGAATATAAATTATGTTCCAATTCGAAACCTTTTGATCTTAACTTTCACTGTCATTTAAGACATTTGATTTTATGGAATTGACAAAAGACTATAACCTATGTTATCTATTCATTCCATAGTTATGTTCCTCATAACATTGACGTCATCAAGACGGTTCACTTTGGTCGACCAGAAGGGGGTGTAACCTTACCAATCACCCATTATCAAGTATGTGCATTATAGTGAGGTGAGGTGATTTGAGGTTTAACGCCGCTTTCAATATTATTTCACTTATATCACAGCTGCTTGTAATATTGCAGGGAGAAAGCCCGCAGCACTGTTGTGGTTATGCATCATGGTGAACCATGCGTTCATCGACTGGAACTAGCAAAACGTGGGTGGTATTGCACTCAAACCTAAAGAAGCCGAATGGTTACCACTGCGTTATCAAACCTGTTTTTTTTATGGCAATCTAATGAAATGAACGTGGAAGACGTAAAGGCTTGTTTATGCATCATCTGCGACTATGGAACGTACATCCGCCTAATAGTTCGCGAAATGCCTTCACAAGGCATTTGCGGCCGTGAAAAACTGGATGAAAGATGAAACAAAGCTATGGTACTGTGCAAGTCGTTTAAAGTGGCAGTAAGGTGTCAAAACCTGAAAGTAAAACATGTTTCGTGTTAACGTCGTTATGGGATTGGTCTCATTTCATACAAACGTCGAGAATTTGACCATAGTGTAAACCTAGCATCATGTGTTTACATACGCCCTTTCGAGGCAAATCACTTACCTTAAGAAGTGACAAGGATTCGCCAAAGTTATTACAATGAGGAACACTCTAAAGTTGGATATTTGAAACTTAGAGACCTTAATGCTTAAACAAGGTACCGTCCATTAAGTCAGTAAATCTGTTTGGCACTCGTCTCTTCTTAAAAGTGGCCCGGGTGCATGTCCCTTTTTCAGTACTTGCCTCTCTTCTTGGAGTACCCTTGATAATTTCCTTAACAAAGGATGCTAAAACAACATACCTTTGATACCTTTATGAGTAAAATATATAATTGCGATTAAACGAAAAGTGGAATGATGGTGCTATAAACTTATGAACGCCATGCTGTTGTTCTCAAAAGATGGGTATTCTTGATGTCAAAATCTATTCTCAAACGACAGCTGACTGATATCCATTTTAATAATCGATTTGTAGAGAGGCGTTTATAGACCGTAATCCTCCAGCTCTTACAGGTCTTAGTCCAAGATATTTCCACTGGACTATAGTAGCCAATGAGAGATGAGCTTTGTAATCCCTCTTAACGCTACGATGGCTATAAGAAGCTTAACTATAAACAGTTAAGTGAAATCTTATCAAATGATTGAGCAAGAGGACAGACGACGCCATAGTTTTGCTGGAAATGAAATTTACTTCTTAAAAGCAATTTAAATTCTGTCTGTATACTTTCCCTTGGGAAATTATGTTTTCGTTTAGATAATTTCCTGTAGTAATTCTTTGTCCTTTAGTCAACACTCGTCCACTTCTTCTTGTTGGCGTACGTCACTTGTAATCACTAGTCTCCTCCGGAGAGAACACTGCTACTCGTTTGTAAAAGTCACTGATATCCATTCCATCAAGTAAGCAAATTCCATCTGGTTATTATACACTCACATTACCACTGTGATTCTTAAAATCTACCTCGTATGTGGGCATTAAAAATTGTTTATTGCTATTTCAAATACTATTTCTTGCATCTTTAAGATAAAAGTAATAGCTAATATGTGTAAAGTCACATGAAATCAAAACTAAATTCAATTAATTAGTATACGGCTAAATGTCAATGAATTCATTTGTGAAATAAGCTCACATGTTCTTTTAAATGTTAATATGGAATTTCCTACTTTAATCAAAACCTTTGCATATATTTCTAATATGATTATAATAGATATCAAATTGCAAGTATTCAAAAACGCAATATGACCTACCTTTGAAAAATTTAAGTAGTTTTATGTTTTCCATATGTTAATTATATGAAAATTAATATCATAGCAAATATCTGTTTTACAGAAAAGGAAGTCAGAGAAATAGATGTCTATCATATAATTATTTTTTCCTGCAGAGGTGCAGATACACTCAATTGAATCCTTTATGTTTAATGTAATAAAAGGTTGATGAGTACACGGAAAATATATAGTTAACAAAAGTGTTTTCTATTGGATAAAGAAAATGTTTGTGCTTACTGATCATTTAGAACATTATTATTAATCAAAAGACACATTTGGTTTTGTCAAACACAAAGGAATTCAGTCTTCTTTAACGGTGAATTGGAGTAATTGGAGATTATTATGACTACTTTCATCTCAGTTACACGATTATCCACAAAGGGGTAGTTGTAAAGTAGGAATTTGTTTCCCCAAAAAGGTATTTTAAGGGCTTTAGCATAATGGATAATTTGTAAGTGACGTAAGGTTTTCAGAAAAGTGAAAGTGATGTAATGTTGATCAAGTCCACCTCTTTGACGCGTTTTATAACACTCAAGATTCTGTTGCTTTTACCTATAAACGTTTTTGAGAACAACAGAATCTTTGTCTCTCAAAAGAGCATATTAAATTTAGATTTAAAAAAAATATTATTAGGAATTCATTAACCTTATCAAGGGGATTTTGTACGATTCTTAGTTTAGTTTTAACATATTTTATTCACATGAAAAGGATTAGGAACAAGTTCTCCAACTTAGGATACCCTCTCCTTCAGATGTACAATAGTAATTTACATATTTTAAAGACAGATGGCAGAAAGTTAACAAGTAAAAGACATAGAAAAATATTGGTTTACATGTGTTCAAATCTCTTTGACGCACTAATGAATGATTGTACTAACTTAAATACAGTTTTGTTTTGACATAGTGATAAATCTGCACTTCCTTATAGCAAAATGTTATGATTAACTGCAATTCCTACTAATGTACAAATGCGCTCAATAGGTGACAGGAATTTTAATCTGTGTTGTTTATACAACGGATAATCAAAGAAATAATGATATGAGTTCTCAGCAACATTACCACATACACAACCAGGATCAGTTTTAATCCCAAATCTATACAAATAAAAGTTTCTTACGATTCTTAAGTAGAACATTGTCATACTAAATGTTATACCAGTGAGTTTTAGGGGATATTTATGAAGAGGAACGGTAATAACCTGAGTTATGCGTATTATATTATAGTTTTGTTTCAAATAGTGCTAATGAGCAAATTTAGGTTCGATCACAGATCTTGCTGAGGAATCAATCACCCCTCAAATTGGAAAAAAGTAATTTTTCGATCGGAATCGTGTCACCTTTTCAAAGATTATATTTTTTAAAAATACAAGAAAGGCCGCCTGAAATCGTTAGCATGGGCGGTAAATTTCAATACAATTTAATCTGCACATCTCATTATTATAAAAACCTTTTTCTTAACACTTTAAACTGTCAATAAAAGTGGTTTTAGATTGTGAGTTAGATTCCACTTGCCATTCTGGCGATTATCATATTTCGATTTAAGGACCATCGGTCCTCCGTTAAAACCACATTTGTTGAGGTATTGATGATGCAAGTCGCAAGTGGTTACGAATGTGTAAATGCGTCTTGTCAAACTTTACATATTAAAGTTATTCAATGATTGATATGCAACGTATGTGTTATTGTCATGTGATTGATTTCTTCTTTAGACGGCATATGTGTTTCCTAATGCACATGCAACACTTGATTAAACAAAGGAATTACCAACGTCAAACAAGCAATATTCAGGAATACAATAAACTTGCAGGATGGTATGGATGGTTATCATCATGAACGACAGACACTTTGTTTTTGACAACTGCAGGTCCTCAATTTTTTTGTTAAGTATAACTTTGTACAAACACCACCCAGAGTTTTCTGATTGGAATTAAATAAAACAGATTGACTCTTATTCAAACTCTGGTTTAGACCTGTCAACTACGACTCGACTCGGGGACGAAAAGGGTTCGTAATTGACACAAAGTATTCACAGAGATTGAGAGGTTGTCGTTTAAATGATGACTTACATTCTTAGGGTTATCGTGTCACTTACTATTTCATTTTTGAAAGCAATATTTTGAACAAATTTAGACTTCTTAAGAAATTGTCAGTAAGCTGAACATTGTTACATTTTCATTTATTTCTGAAGCTAGTTTTATTTTTCAAACTAGAAAAGACATGTCTCAAGTATGTTCTGAAGCTGTCAAGTAACTTTAGAGTGAAGTTTGGTTATTAGAAATGTGTTTTAATAAGCTTGTAAAGAATTCTAAAATAGGGCTTTGGATAAATGAAACATTCTGCAAATTTTTAGTGCAAACTGTCTTGTTATCTCATAAAGCGAAAAGAGAAGTAAATACCATTTACAAATAAAGGTTAATGATTTTCCAAAATCTCTTAATAAACTGTATTTGTTGTGTGAGGGGGATATAACCTGATAAACCAAAAGACTTAAATTACTACGCCTTCTTTCACAATGTTTTCCGGAATATAATGTTCGATTAATAGTACATTATTTCTTTCTTTGCAAATTTGTATTATTATGGGCCTGAGGCCTTATTACTGAACAAACATATCTGTCTCTCTAAAAGTCATAATGAAACATCATTGTTTCTTTTCGTTTAATGTATTCATAGTGTAGCTATCATGTATAGTAAACGGGGTATGTTCACGGCGACATAACTTCCTTGACTTCACCGTGATTGTCATGTGTTCATTGAAACCGCAAAACCAAATTCCTTTATTGGTTTCACCCTCAAGTTACACAAAAGGGTGACATGTTTAGGAGATACTAGCAGCCGTGTTGCAACTGAAATACTCTTGAAAGTTGCGTTAGACCCCAAATCACCTCACCTTAAATAATAATTAACAAAGATACTTATGAGTATATATAAATATAATTATTACTATGTATGTAATTTGAATTATCTTGAGAATAAATGTAAAAGAAAGATTTTAATTTTGTAACACAGCCGTGTTTTAATTTTATAAATTAATAATTATTTTAGAAATTAAAGAAATGGAAAGAAATACTTCTTACGCCGAGGTATTTGTGTACAAAAATCTTGCTGTCTTTAGTATTGTCTGTAACATGCTGACATTTCCTTTAGTGATATCCTTTATTATCACTAGATCCTTTTCCAAGACTATGTTCGGATGATTACATTATATCAACCTTATTACTTCAGGGCTGACAATTCTGTTACGTTTCACTATTACTATCACTTTTCTCCACATCATTATAAATACAAGAACTAGGGTGGTTTATGTCAGGAAAGAATCTCTCCATCTCTTTCCTCCGCCACCACTGTACTCAATACCTTATCATGTTGTGGTGGTTTGCCTGCTCGGGAGACCCCGTTAGCTTTGCCTGCCGGAGTTTTGGGAACACCCAAGCTGGACTAATCGAGGAATAGAAGCCAGACCAAATTTGAGACCAAAATCGCTCATCTTTCCCGTCATTCTTTCGATCTCTTTCTCCCTAGGCTGTCCGCTCTCTTTTGGATGTTTTCATCCACGTGTTAATGAACTGAAATATTGAAGAAAACGCGTTAAACCTAAACTCACTCATGTCTTTTTCTTTTGAAATATACTCAATGAAAAAATTCTTTTTTACAAGACAAAATTGATAAGTAAAAAGACAATGTGTCAGTAAATGATATGATCAATTTGCATTCAGAATACATTTCGCTTCTTTTAGATATTCGTATTTCATTTGTTACTATAGTAGTGTCCAAAACATGTTACATTATACTGAGAAATTAAAGTGAATAGAGGTAGCTTTGATGTGAGTATTCGATTCTTTCAAGACAAGTGGTCAAACTGTCGCGAGTTCCTTTTAAGTCTCTAGTTGGTTAGTGATTGCAGCACTATGGAACGTGAAAATCACAAATTCGGTAAAATTAAATCAAATAAAGAGGCTAACAACAAAACATGGTCAGTTGTAACTGCAATGACCCAACCAAAGTAAAGAGAAGCAATTTATTTATCAGAAACGGGTTGAACTGAAAAGATCCCAAATTCGCGTGTTGAGAGCTTTTTAGTCAAAATTTATCAAGGATTCCTGAAGTGATGGATACGTTTTCAACAACCAGTTACTCCCATAGTTTTTAAGGTTAATGGTGTTTTGATGTGTGAGTGTAAACTTGGTAGCACAAATGTCGTTTTTGTTATCAGAAACCTAAAGTTTATGATAAAAATTCAGTACTATTAACTTTATTCGTAATTTCTTAACATGACATTATGAATGTTCTTTTTTTGATGAAATTATTCACAAAACCTACATTTTTCAATACAAGAGTGATAATGAGAGACACTGACTCCTTAACGTCAAAGACGTCGTTCGATGTATAACCAGATACAATCGGATACAACGTCACATTGCTAAGCACTCGACGTAAGTCGAAACGTTGTTGCAGTTCACGATCAAACCCCCAAGACGAACTTGGAGATGTCCTGGTTGAGAAAAGAACCAACATTCCCATTGCAAGCATAATGACAATATGGCCGGACGTTGTCAAGCCGTCATCCAAGCAAGCAAGGGGAGGACATATACCCGTAATTGACATTAACTGTGCTTATGAAGACGAAAGAACACTGTCTATTTTCACTTTATCATTGTCAACATTTGCAATTCAAAGTACTTCAATTTCTGTATTTTCCTTGAGCTTGAATTTAATTCTGAACTTTGAATCAAGGGATTTTGATGATGTTTTTGAGTTTTTGGAAACGGTAAATAAATATCGAAAACAAGTAATTTTGATTATTAATCCGTCTTCAATTACTTAAAGTAGTTTCAGATGCTTAAAGAAAGTCGTTGCCAGATGCATAGGCACGTTACACATCATGTCAGAAGTACAGTTTCTGCACCAATGCATTTTAATTGCCGTATTGCCTGAAGCTATTACTGCCTATAATGTGCCCATACCAATTACAAAAACGCCTGAAACACCCCTCCCCCAACACCCCGAAAAAAGGAAAGATAGGTGATGTAAGTTAATATAAACTCTTCAAAAAAGAAACTTGACATTCATGCGTAATTGATTTTTTCGAAACGGGTAATTTTTTTTCATGATACATACTTGTAATTTGAAGAAAGGCTTGCAAAAAAAGGTGTAAATTTACCAAAAACAATGGCCCAAAAAGTTTACGGTGTGTTCAGGGACGATTCGTCAAATGCATTTTCTGCAAAAGCACGTGCAGCATGGGATCATGAAGGTTTCATGCAGACACGTCTGCTTTAGGGGTATAAAAAGCCATGTCAGCTGCTGTTCATTCAGACTACACAACATCGGTACAGCGACATGAAGAATGCCAAGACTGAACAGAGCGCAACGCAACAACGCTATTGGCAGACTGCAAGCAGGAGCGACGCAGTGAGATGTTGCAACACACTTTGGCGTGTCCAGATGATGATGATAGGCCAAGGTCAGGCAGACCAAGGGTGACTACTCGGGCCCAAGATCGGTACATCCGACTGCTCCGGATCCACCTTCGGGACCGCACCAGGACAGCAACGTCAACAACAACGCAGTAACCAGGCCTGCGTCGAATTTCCGATCAAACGGTACGCAATAGACTGAGAGAGGCTGGACTTTTTCCACGACGACCGGTACGACGTCCCGTTTTACCGCAACGTCATCTGGCGGAACGTCTCCAGTGGTGTCAACAGAGGATGAGATGGGCACGTGCAAGGTGGAGAACCGTTCTCTTAACTGATGAGTCCCGTTTTCTGCTTCGACAAAGTGATGGACGAGCACATGTATACCGACGTCGTGGAGAACGTTATGCTGCCAACTGTGTTCAGGAGGTTGTCCCATTTGGAGGTGGGAGTGTCATGGTGTGGGCCGGGATTCGTCACGGTGTTAGGACACCCCTTGTGCATGTTGTGGGTAACCTCACAGGAGTACGGTATAGAGACTTGATCCTACAGCCTTACGTTATTCCTCACGTCAACGTCAATGGTGGTCTCTTTCAGCAGGACAATGCTCGACCACATGTTGCACGTATTTGTCAAGACTTTTTACAGCGTAACAATGTTCAGACGTTGCCATGGCCAGCCAGGTCACCAGATTTGTCACCAATTGAGCATCTCTGGGACGAACTGGATCGACGCGTGCGCAGTAGGAATCCACCACCCCAAACACTTCCCGGACTTCTTGCAGCAGTTCAGCACAAATGGCAGAACATTCCACAGGCTGTGATTGACAACTTGATTGCATCCATGGGTCGTCGGTGCCAAGCAATAATCAATGCCAATGGTGGCCATACCCGATACTGACATTTGTGCACCCCTATGACGTTGAAACACTTGTGCACCTGTGCATTTCAAAACCATGCTTATTCTGAGTAAATTTACTGAACAGAGATCTTCAAACAGCGTTTCAGTTTTCATTTCAATGTTTAACTTGCATCTGTGGTCTTTATATTGAACTTTGAAAGTCAGTGTCAAGTTTCTTTTTTTGAAGAGTTTAGATGGTAAACACTCTATTACAAACAACTTCACTTAAAAAATATGTTATCCTTCAATTGGATATTCTAAGAATATGTTGATATATCTAGGCTATGGCCCTTTCAGAGAAAAATTGCATTTGTTACTGTAATATCCCATTTTCCCTGTAATGGATATATACTAGTATATATATATATATATATATATATATATATATAGCTATTTGTATATAACCAGATAGTTTTCTTATCTTCTAATACTACTACTACTACTACTACTACTACTACTACTACTACTACTACTACTTGATTGCAATATGTTGATTAAAACGTATTCTTTAGTGTCTCTTCTTCCTTATACAGTTGTCAATCTCACTTGTACCTCAAAAACCAAAATGACAAATCAATTTATCAAACGTGTCTGTCAAATTCTTCCAAAGAAATTATATCAATTTTCAATTCCCTATCAATCAGGGTAAAAAAATGGATTAATTCAAATGTTTCTATGAGAATAAATTTCAGATATCTTCCCTGCTGCCAAACTTCATTTATTCAAGAACTGAACGATCACGAATTATTTAAAGTAATTTCGAATAGAGGATTTGCAAGAGATGAAAACTTTTTGGGATGATAACAAACGCATGGCATTTCTGTCTATTGAGGAAAGTGCAAACATTAGCACAGATGATACAGCAGAGGTGCAATGAAATCCGAAATCAATACAGATATCAGAACTGCATCTGGAAGGTATTTGCAAATGTTTAAGATAGATTTCAACTGAGGCTTCGAAATGTTTAACTTTATTACCAAAGGAATCCCACATCAGAAAATCTTAAAACCCTTTTTGAAGCTACGGTTTAGCTGATCTTTGAAGATTTATTTCATGGAAAAAAGGAAGGCCGAATGATTTTCCTTAATAACAAAGGGAGTGCTATACCGGGGCAGAATTATGCTCTTTGAAGTGAGGATAGCAGAGAGCTTTCTTGAAAGTTCGATCGAAATATTGATTGTATGGATTTGATTTTGGTATTTGCATTGATGTCAACTTGATTTTTGATTAAAACAACTTTTACATTAGTGGACAAATGAACACGTTGAATCGAATAAGTGGATTGCCGAGAAAAGGGTTGGGCGGAACCCTTCAAAGGATATTTGTATTGAATTGTTTGTCGATATGACTAACAATGCAATGACGCTAAAAAACAACTGGTAATATCAAATATCAATGTGTATCGAAAACTGATAAAGAATGACTTCGTAACAATAAATGGTATGGTGTTTATGTTTTATTTCCACTGATTAGTTATATCTGGGCATAGTGGAAATTAATTGAACTCCTTAAAACAAATCCTTCAAGTCATGTTTCAATAAACATTTCAGAGAATCTTATCTCCAAAGGCCGTATATCTGACCTGATATGTCCTTTGCAATAATGAAAATCTATCGGTTACTTGTAGTTTTTCATTTAACTATAGACTATAGACATGTTCTGATTCGTGTATGTTATATCCATTGTTATAAATATTATTTTGAGCTCACTAGAAAGTCTCTTTCAAATTTTGTATATTATAGTGCATCTTTTAAAATTCTCAATTGATATATAGACATTAAAGAAAACAGCAATGCTATTCTGAAATGAATTGAAGATGATATTTCACCGTAATGGTCATGTATCACAACATTTTCAGAAATGACTCACAATCTTCAGTGACCCTATTTAAATGTGGTTCTTCTCATTTACCATTTTCTGATACTGAATCTTGGAATGATACTAGATTCGGAAACCTCACTAGATCACCATGTTTCTAATCTTATCAGAAACTGTTTCCTACAGCTACGAAACATCGGAACCATCCGTAAATACTTGACGATTGATTCTGCTAAAATCCTATTTCTTGCACTAGTAATGTGTAGACAAGACTATTGTAATAGTCTACTGGCCGATGCTACAAAAAATCAGATTTCAAGACTTCAACGAGTGCAAAACACAGCTGCTATAATTGTTACAGGCAAATCAAAATATGACCATATATCTCCAGTTTTGCAATCACTTCACTAGCTCCCAATTGAGAACAGAATTACTATTTAAGTGTCTTTCAGGAATGGATCCTGCATATCTCTGCCTCCTACATGTCTACCAGCCAAATAAATCCCTCAGATCTGAGAACAAGAGACTGCTTGTTGTCCCTCGTGTCCGCACCTAACAATTTGGACAAAGATCATTCGAACATTCTGCTGCAACAGCCTGGAATAGTCTTCCTGAAGAAATACGACTCTGTAACGACTATTCTTCTTTCTGAATATACCTAAAGACATATTTCTTCAGACTTGCATTTTCAAAATGAAAATACCTATACCTATTCTCTATTCCCTGTGTGCCCTTTGAGCATGTACTGATCATGGAAAAGCGCCTTATAAATAGACTATAATTATTATTATTACTTCATTGCTATTGACTAAAGTATCGCTTGATCCATCAAGCCCTTCATTAAGCATTGCCAATTATAGATCACTGTTCTTTAATGAAGTTCTGGCTTCGCCGTCTCGACGAAATTTATAGATCTAAATAGTCTTTGTGTCATAAGGATATTTTAAGACATCGGCAATGACATTTCTTCCCTATAGATACAATTCTTTGCTATTCTTGGATTTGACAAGTACATTATCTCAAGATCTCTTTTTGCGTATACATGTATACTCCTGGTATGGTCACCCAAGCTGGACTGGTCAACGGGTAGAAGTCAGACCAAATTTGAGTCGTTCTAAAAACTGTTGTCTATCCCTCTCAATGCCTTTCTTTCCGGCTTTACCCTCATCCTGCCGATCGCTTTCTCCCTTATCTGTCCAATCTCTTTTGGATGCTTGTCGTCCACGTGTGTAATAACTGAAATATTGTTCAAAACACGTCAATCCCCAACTCACTCCCTCAAGATCTCTTATGATATTGATCAGGGAAATATTTTTACGTTTAATGAAGCAGTCCAAAGGTCTAGTCAATGTAGTGGAGTTGACCTGCAATATGATTGCTGCTGAGAATTTTTTTTATTACGAACATATTTTAACTGTCAATCACTTGCGAATTTTAAATCTGGTCTAACTGCAAGAGGTAATTGTGTTTTAACATGCATTTAATTGATTCATCTGTTCTCAATTAGTTTACTATCAATAAGTGTTACAATGATTGAGACGGCCATTTAGTCGAGTTTATAACATTTTTAACCCGTAAATACATGTAATTTAGGACTCCTAACTCACTGAGAGTAATTCTATGACAATAGTTTTTTTAAAATAATAATTGGACCTAAGAAAATCAGTGGCTTGAGGGTAATTCTTTGAAAATTTTGAGAACTTTTGATATTAAAGAAATAATTTATACTCCCAGAAGTTTAATAAATACGATCCAATGTCTTGAACCTTATTTTCCAGTTAACATGAACATGTGAAAAGGATTCGACCAACGTTCTACAAGCTAGGGAACTAATAGGAGATTAAATGTTTCACTGAACTTGTTCCAAGCCTTATCTTTTCACATAAGTGTTTGGTTACTGGATGCAAAATCAGAAAAAGACAGACGCACTGTTCCCGTCGCAAGGGAAGCGGGCCGTTTTCTGAATATTTCCATGCGTTTTAGATTGAAAAGAATCGGTAATTAAAAAATTATTACCCTCGTAAGTGTGTCATATGACTTCCTCGGGTAATAATCTCTATATTCAGAACACCCCGAATAAATTGGTTTGATAAGTGATTGTGATATTTTAAATGAAAAAATAAAGTTTTCATTCTCATTTTTTATTTTCTTCAGTAAAACATAAGAATGAAATATTTAACGTTTATTCTACACACATTGTAATTTAATTTTAACAAATATTGACTTCCTACATCCGCTCTATGAAAACGAGAGAAAGCGAAAACTTATAAAATGAATGTATACGTTTTACATTAAATACATTGAGTCAAAGTCGACAACTTTGTATGATTGACTTGAGATTTCTGAATATTTACACAATTCTTAGAAATATGCGAAAATGCTTTCCCTTAGTAAGGAGTATCTAACATATGCCATTGGTTTTAATGTATGTTTGCACTCATTCACCGGAAAACCTTTCACATATCACAAGAGATAGAGTCATTTCAAACTACAGGATGTTATTTTACCTATCATTATGTCATATATACCATTTCTATAAGAGTCTCTTGTTGCATTAAATCATTCATTCGATGACAGGTTATTTTGTATTACCGTAATTAGCAACATGATTTAATTAGCAGCAAGTTCAGCATGTTTATTGTTTTTCAAATTGATTTATCAATTGCATAATTTCGTCATTCTACATACACTTGTAAACATTGGTAGATGATCATCCATTTTGAGAATGACAGAAGTTGGGTCAATCGTTAAAGGCAGGCTATGCATGCTGTTCTTAGAAAACTGTGGCAATGTTGATTATTTATCAAACGTGTCAAGGAGTGTCGTCTTTTATGTTAAAGTTTAAACACAAAGTATTTTCCCATTATGATAAGATGAATTGTGCGAAAAACTAATTCTGATAAGACTGGGGGGAATACACATTCAAATGCGTAAAACCTATTCTGACGCTGAGGCATTTAATCAAAGAAAAATGAGCTATCTGAGAACAGGAAAGATGAATTATTCTGCCTGAAGTATTGTCTGGGACTATCTGACATATCTTAAATTATCATTTGAATCCTTTTTCAAGATCGTGTATGCATGATTACATTTTAATCAACCACATTTCTTCGAAGGCAGTGATTCTGTTGTTTTTTGATATCATTTTTCACATTGGTTTTGTTCTAACTCGATAAAGTTCCCGAAAATCAATAGAGT
Organism: Phorcus lineatus; assembly: GCA_921293015.1. Classification (NCBI taxonomy): domain Eukaryota; kingdom Metazoa; phylum Mollusca; class Gastropoda; order Trochida; family Trochidae; genus Phorcus; species Phorcus lineatus. The sequence goes on along the minus strand of OV121090.1, from coordinate 37,488,009 downwards.
CAACAGACAAATTAAAAACTTGAGACATTAAAGCCTGTCAGAATTATTTAGTTTAGATTTAAACTTATAAAATAATTTCCGATACAAATACTTTTACCATGAATCTATTTAAAATTTGAATTGAAAACATCGAACGGTTTTTTAATGTACTTTCTTACTTTCCCCTGCTTACGTTATGCAGGGGAAAGTAAGAAATTACATTAAAAAAAACGTCCGATGTTTTCAATTCATTTGACAAAATAGATGCCTTTCATGAACCAGCTTCACAAACATTTATCTGAAATAGAATAAATGAAAAATAACACTCCCCCCAACCATTCTTCAAAAACCTCCTATTTGGTGATTGCCTGGTCAACATAACAGAGACCTCCTTAAGTTTTCTTTCATTTCAAGTCCTTGCAAAAACATTTTTTTATGATGACTATCATCGATGCCGTCTGTTTTTCTAAAATACCATGATGTCATCTCCAAGGGCAATCCCATTAAAGTTGTCATAAAAATGTTGTGTACCGAACGTTTGGTTCGATAAAAAATCATTCAATAATATCCTGATATCAAAAACATTCTTTACCAACAGCCTAGTAACATATTTTGAACGTAGTAAGTATATAAACCTTTGATAACTTTTATACATAACCTAACCAACAATCCCGCAGCTATTTGTGAAATAAGATTTCCACAAACTTCCTCTTTTATAACGATGGTGTCCGTTGGAGGCGGATGAGTTTGTCAAAATAAAAAAAATAGGAAAATAAAGTCAAAATCGATATGCCTTGGTAGCAATCGGTAGATGACAGTAACCTTTCGACAGCTACGACTTATTTGTCGTATTGATGTACAACAGTCTTAAAAACAATCCCGAACGCTTTATGGGGTTTATTACGTTGTTTTCACAATAATGATTAAGCGCTTTTTGATTTGTATTTAGATTGTTCAGTTAGTATTTAGATTGTTCAGTTAGCAGATCTTGTCTATGTTTTTGGCCACTTCTGGATTCATTAAAAGGGGATTTAAAATTAACCAATTTCCGAAATAGACTGATAATCAACTCATAAACAGCGTTTTGAAATCCCTTTTTATTAAGCGCAGATATTAGAATATGTTTCCAGTTACATCAGGGAATATTTATCCGATTAGCCCCGACAATACCTACATGCATACAACTGCAAATTCTCTAATCAAGACAACCAGAGTTACATAGATTCTAGTGCTGGTGTCATTATGTCTAACGTTTTCAAAGGAAAAGATGTTAAATTAATGAGAAGTAATGATTGTTTATGAAAATAACCACTTAAGGCTTATTTGTTCAGTTGAGCGACAATATGAATGAATGATTGTAATTTGTGATAGAAAATAGACAAAAAGGTATTGCAGCTGGTCAGTGCCGTTGATTAAAGGTACTTTTGGAATCTGATCAATCATACACTTATAGATTCGTTGTGTTTCAATGGTCGTATGACCGGTATACTTGTAAATGATGCGTGCTTTCATCTTTCGAACATGTATAAAGACATTTTACTATATGTGCTTTAATGTCTTTTTGGTTCAGTTTTGAGGGTTTTGCAACACGACGAATGAACTTTTTGTACTAGTTAGAACTATACTTGTTGTAAACCAATTTGCCGCGAAAGCATTGAATAAGTGCTTTGCATAGGTTAGACAAAAGCTTACGCTGATTTTTAAACAATCCTAATTGCATCTTTTGTAACTTCAGGAATGGAACATATCATAGACTCTTCTCTAGGGGAAATGGTCCATATCCCTCAATCATGATTTGTTTTGTGCGGCCCAGCGTGAGAATAAGGTCAATACATTCACGGATTCAAGGTCTATTGTGCATCTGTGTTTGGCTCTGAAAACTCTCCTTAACATTGATGATGTTATTCACAATCAGTCTGATGACTGTCAGAAAAAGAAAGCTTTTTTGTGCCATACATTTAATTCGTTTTGCCATTATGAATATTTACATCCTTGTCTGCGCGATTCTGATGTCATCTTTACTCATCATCCTTCTATTGCAAGAAATAGTCAATTTTCACTCTTATATCTGACAGGTTATCTAGAAGGTTCCGTGTGTAAATCCATGGCAGACTGTCAGAGAGTAATAGTTTGTCTATTCAGCCGTTTCGTTCATTTAGACCTCAAGCAACAAAATATATTGACAAATTTAGGGATTTATCCCGCTTTGTTTAAGGTATGTATGCAATGGCTGGAAACAACATCATTCTGGCCTTTTTGTATATAGCCAATGCTTAGAATCCAAAAGAAAATGGCGGGGCCTATAAGGCCAGGCTTATGACTTAACGTTTGAAAAGTAATGTGTTTTGTTAAATGATTACTTTCCAAATAACAATTTTGAAATTTTCTTTGGGAAATCATCTTAACTATCTTGGAAAAACCTGGAAAAAGAGATCTGTATATTACTTTGCAATGCATGTAACTGGCTAGTTAATTTGGGCTTCAAAATCATGCTCCGTTGTCTAATGGTTAAATGCTTTAAAAATTATACATAATGAGTATAGACATGCATTCGTTAAATACAATAATGTCAACAGTCAATAAATTCACCTCTCGATATTTGATATTGTTAAGTTGATTAAATATATCAATTGATAAAAGTAATGGCGACGCGACGAATATACCGACAAACCTACCGCATCACTTTGCATAGTTTGGGAAATCTTCAGAATATGTAGGGATATACAAATGATTTTACACCATACGAGCTAGGGAAGCTAATTTGGGGTTGTGCACATAAGCCGAGGTCCCTGTTTGTATTCGACAGTAGTGCTCTGATTCTCTTCATAAGCTTAGTTTGATGCATTTCTTAGAATAATTGGGATTTTGTGGATTCCGATCATGATAAAGCTAGCTTTGATGACATCCTTCCTTACTTTGAACCAAATCTTTAGTTCAAAGAGAATATAATTTAACACATCAAGAAACAGTTCACTTGAACTTGTCAATATAAATTCAATTAGAATTTGCAATTGAGAAAAAAGTCAACAGTATGATTGCATATCTTTGGATATTTTCAGATGTTTTTATTTCCACAGATAATGATAATGGGATATGGTTAATTCCTGAAAAGAACCTAAATGTTCAATGCATGTTTCCGATTTTTTTCAAGCTATGATACCCTCAGACTTATAGTTTAAGACAACTTTGAAAGCTTTGTCTATTGAACTGAACACAATACTGTTATGTATTAACTTTATGATTTTTAATTGGGAAACCTGTAGAATAAATCATCTTTCTGGTGACTGTTAATATTTTGATTGACCATCTCATGTAAATGTTTATTGATAGCTTTTCTTTTGTCTTAAAAGAGTTAAGTTCACCTCCTCCGTATTACATTAGAAGATTTAAATTTTAGATTGCGAAAGTTTACCCCTAGCTCTTATGGAATAGCCTAATTCACAGGTTTATGTAGGTTTGTAAAATACTTAAAGCGAGAGAAGAGGGGTATTCATCCTTCTTTCAGTCACATTCTAATTCCCCCATTAAACATTGTTGAGGAAGCTCTTGATATATTGATGGTATTGAAACATATATGCTTTTCAAATCAAAGAATGCTAAGTCCCCCTTCCCAAACCCAAATTACCTGATATTTGCACTACGATTCAGTGGTAAGTGAACAAACTTTCGGTATGCAGCTGTATGTGTCCATGTTAACAAATGTACAACACGACATATAAATGGCAAAATTATTTTAAAACCAGAATTCAATAACTATATTAATGTACAACAACTTAAAATGACATGAAATAACAGTAACAAAATTTGTAGTGGAAATACTTAAAATGGTATGCACCATTGTCATTGTGCCTTTCGCTATTTAGAACTTCATTTACTGGACTGGGAAGATGAATTAAGCAACCTTTAGTCGCTTGTACACTTTTTCTGTCGTTTTATGATGAGTTCGAGCATACGGGATTTCCTCCAATATTTGATATCCGTACAGCACTCAGTCATATTCGAGGCACGGTATTAATACTCGTCAGGGATGAAGCTTATATCTTATGAATATTGGTGCTGATTCAAACAATGGTCTTCTGCTTATCAACAGGCGATCTTGTATGTTTATACTGTTTGTTACGGTCAAAATACTTCTTTTCCATAATCTTTATTTTCTAAATTTTTCTTCGTTAAATTTCAAGTTTTTTATTCAACCATATTATTATTTAGCTCCTATTTCGCATAAGTGCCCTTGCCACTTTTGAATACTCTACAAAGGGAAGTAACTGTCATTTTTGGCCACATGTTTGCTTGGAGCAAAAGAAATTTTTAACCTGAAGAATGTCTAAAGTAGCGGTAAGCATAATTATTATATTTCATTACATTTTATATTGCTAAATTGGAAAGAGTAGCTTTTATTTGTTATTCATGTAGGTTAGGGTAACTTTATGTAAAATTATTGCTTTATTTTGTAAACTTTGTGGCAAGTGGTGAGTTTGTCAAAATTGTGGAATTAGGTCTATTTATATATATTTTAGGCATAAGAATACTCTTTTTTCTGTTTGCTTCTTCAAGCAATATATATATTTTGATAGTAATTTATTGTATTCAAAACTGAAGTAGATATTTAAATGTTTTCTAGGCCATGTGCTTTTTTCCTTTTTTGAATGAGTTGTGTAAAGCGCTCATAAAATGTCAGTGCAAGTTGCCAGTACAGCAATTTGTTTTAATTTATTTAAGTTAATTTTTGGTAAATTTAAATTAAACTTTAGGGTTTGGTATTTTCAAAACTGATAATGTTTTCTGTTATTTTCAGTTAATTTACTGTTAAGAACATATGGACAGATTTGAATTGGAATTTGGAAATAAGATATTGAATAATTGAAATGGATGTGAAGGACGTTGCTGTTAAGCAAGATATATTCAATTGTTCAAAACATTGAAATGATGAAATGGAACTTAGAAATCAGTGAATTTGAAGATTATTGTGAGTTGTAAAAGCTGAAATGGAATTTGAAGTCTTGACTATTAGTCAAATGGAATTGCTTGGATATTGGAATGGATTTGATTGGATTTAACATGTATTGGAATCTCTTGAAGATAAATGAATGAATATAAAAGGAAGTCTTCAGGAATAAACTTGAACATTTATTTGAAGTTTGAAATTTGTTTTACTTGGAGTTGGAATGGACATGAATTGGATTAAAAATTGAATTATTCAAAGTGGTATAAAGATTTGAGAACTAAGATTTGGATTTGGAATCATGTTGTTCGCAACATAGCATTAACGCTACTAGACATAAGACATTTCGAGACATAAGAACCTTGGACCTTTTACATTTTTTGAATATGTTTCTGGATATTGGATTGATTAGGAAGTGGAATTGAAAGTCCTTAACATAAGCTCAAAGATTTGAGGGCAAGTGGAGAAAGGATATATGGATCAATGAATTACAATGTTGACTAGGAAGGGATTATCTAATGCTCTGGAGATCAAAGGTAGAAGAGTACAGTCAATATTCCGTCAACTTGAAAGAGACTATGATCATATTAACTTAGTTATTGCAACTGGACTTTTGACTAGTTCTACTCGTGAGGAGGTTCGTCGTGAGTATGCGTCATGGTTGACTCTTTTTAACACTCTTTATGATGCTAGAGAAGAATACTTACAATTGTTGGAAGAACCATTGTCAGAATATAAAGAAGAAATAGAGGCACAAGATAGGGTCCTGCTGAGCATTAAGACAACTATAGAACAGTATATTTTGGAAAGAAGTGCAAGTGAGACTATGAGTGAGCATTCAAAGAAAAGCAGACATTCTAGTAAGAAGTTGCCATCTGTTAGGAGTGGAAATTCTTCACGTTCAAGTAATGTTTCTTCAACTATTCTACATGAGAAGCAAAAGCAAGTAGAACTTGAAACTAGAAAAAGAGCTCTTAAAGAAAGACAAAAGATTGAACAGGCAAAGTTAGAGATTCAGATGAAGGAAGAAGAATTAGATCTACAGACACAAATTGAGGTTAGCCAGGCTAAGTCAAAGGTATTGAATGACTTTGAGAATGATCAAAATAGTGTTGAGTCTGAAGATAAGGGTCCATGTAAGAGAAACTCTGTTGAAGATAATTTCTTGAAGTTTGAACCAGCTGCAGAGACAAAGCCAGTTATCAATACCGAGGATACAAGTTTGAATCCAAGAAATTCCTCTTTTCTTCCATCAAGAAGGTATAGTCAAGCTCAAGATGATGTTTTTATGTCAGTTGTTCAACAGCTTAGAAAGCCTGTGCCAGACATCCAAAAGTTTAGTGGAAATCCTTTGGAATATCAGAAGTTCATGCGTCAGTTTCGTACTAAGATAGTTACTAACTCTAGCTCTGAAGATGAACTCATGTGCTACCTAGAGCAGTTCACTATAGGGGAGGCTCACCAAGTTGTAAGAAGCTTTAGCTACTTAGATGCAAGGGACGGTTATCATGCAGCAATGGATGAGCTTGAAGTTAGGTATGGAAACCAGGAAATAATTGCCAATACTTTGATAAAGAGGGCTATGAGCTGGCCAAACATTAAACCAGACAATGTTAGGGCTTTGGATGAGTATGCAGTTTTCTTGAATGAGTGTCAGAATGCTGTTAGATCGCTACATGCAGTGAAGGTTCTAGAATACCCAGACAACATTCGCAAGCTGGCCATGAAGTTACCATTCCATTGTCAAGAAAAGTGGAGAGGTGTTGTCCTCAATCTTCGTCAATCCAGATCAGGTGTAGAGTTCTCTGACCTTGTTCGATTTGTGCGAACGGAAGCTCTGAAGGCCACAGATCCAATGTATGGAAAGGAAGCCATGAAACCTGATATCAAGCCACAGTTGCCTTACAGGAAACCATCCGCACCGAAACAAAATGTAGCATTTGGTACTGATCTGGTGAAGACGAGCAAGTTTGAACAGAGACCCATGAACAACTCATCTCCAAGACCACAAGGAAATGGTAACAAGAGATGCATTTATTGTGAAAGGTTGGGACATCTGATAGGTACTTGCCATGTGTTAGCCTCTAAGCCAAACAAAGAACGTATTGACTTCCTTAAATCTTTAGGTCTGTGTTTTCGCTGCTTAACCAAAGGACATCGCAGTAGTGAGTGCAGCAGTAACGTCAAGTGTCAGCGATGTGATGGAAATCACGCAACTCTCCTGCATATTGATCACAATACAATGCTGAAGACCGTAAATGCTTGTACAGGGCAAGCTAGTGAAGTTACGGAGGCCGGAGACAATAGTAGTGAGTGTACTCTTGCTGTCATACCTGTGCAAGTTTCATTCAGAGACTCATTAAAGATTGTAACTACTTATGCTTTCTTGGACCCAGGAAGCACAGTTTCCTTCTGCTCAGAATCACTTATGAACAAACTTGGATGTAATGGAAAATCAAGAAAGGTTGAAATTACAATAGACACTTTGGGAGAGCCACATACCTCAACTGTTCATGCTATTTCAGGGCTGAAACTACACGACATGGATTTACAGAACACTGTTGATCTTCCCACAGTATATACAAGATGCAAGATCCCAGTTACAAGTCGGCACATCCCTAAGTCCTCTGACTACAAGAATTGGCCTCACCTTGATGGAGTTCAAGTGCCAACTCTAGAATCAGGAGTTGATCTACTTATCGGTGGAAATGTCCCAGATGCCTACTCCCCTCTTGAAGTCAAAGTTGGTCCTCCAGGTAGTCCCCACGCATCAAGAACACGTTTAGGTTGGATCCTTTGGAATGTTATCAGGACTTCACATTCAGAACCTAACCCTGAAAATTATCCCTCCATGAGGACTGAAATGCTCACTGTGAAAAATATTGAAGAAAGCGACAAGTTGGATACCATGGTCAGGAAAAGTATCAACATGGATTTTCCCGAAAGGTTGATTGATGACAAAGCAGAATTATCTCAAGAAGACAAGATGTTTATCAAGAAAGTGAATGACTCTATCAGCTTCAAAGATGGTCACTATTACATTGATCTACCAATGAGAGAATCTGATGTTAAAGTGCCCAACAACAGTTCTCAAGCCCTCAAGCGCCTTGATAGTTTGAAGAAAAGATTCCTCAAAGATGACAAGTTCAAAGAAGATTATCAAAATTTCATGGCAGATATACTCTCAAAAGATTATGCTGAAAAGGTCCCAATTGAAGATTTGGATGGTGAAACTGGACATGTTTGGTTCATACCTCACCACGGTGTGTATCACCCACGAAAACCTGGCAAAATAAGGGTTGTTTTTGATTGTGCTGCATCCTACCAGGGTCTGTCTTTGAATAACATGCTGCTTCAAGGGCCCAACTTGACGAACAACTTGGTCGGCATTCTTCTTAGATTTCGACAGGACTCGATTGCAATCATGGGAGACATCGAGTCCATGTATTACAGAGTACGAGTGCCCGAGAAAGATCGTGACTACCTCCGCTTCTACTGGTGACCTGACGGAGACTATCATAAAGAACCAGAAGTATACAGGATGTGTGTGCACCTATTCGGCGCTGTATCATCATCAAGTTGCTCAACTTTTGCCCTTCAAAGAACAGCAGAAGATAATGAAGGAAAGTATGATCCTGATATAGTCTCTATGTTAAAGGACAACTTCTACGTTGATGATTGCTTAGCTTCCACAAGGGATGAAGACTCTGCAGTAACAGTTATCAAGGAACTATCTCAGCTGTGTTTAGAAGGAGGATTTCGTCTCACGAAATGGGCCTCAAACAGCAAGTCAGTCATGATGAAAATTCCTGTCAATGAAAGAGCAAAGGATGTGAAAGAGCTGGATTTGGAATTTGAATCTCTTCCCAATGAGAGAGCACTTGGTGTTTTCTGGTTTGTGGACTCTGATTCGTTAGGCTTTAGAATACAAGATAAAGACAGAGAGAATACAAGAAGAGGAATATTGTCAGTAGTAAGCAGCATCTATGATCCCCTTGGTTTCGCTGCTCCCTACATCTTAATTGCTAAACAGCTTCTGCAGAACCTTTGCAAGATGAATCTTGGATGGGATGAAGTGATAGATGAAGCATCGCTGAAAGTATGGCTCCAATGGCTGAAGGATCTACCAAAGTTAGAAGTTCTACGTTTGGAAAGGTGTTACAAACCTCAAGATTTTGGAAAGGTAAAATCAATTCAATTACATCTCTTCAGCGACGCCAGTGAAGTTGGCTATGGAGTATCAGCTTATCTTCGCCTGATCAACGACGATGACCGCATTCATTGCGTTTTAGTTATGGCAAAATCAAGAGTTGCACCTCTCAAGAAAATGACAATCCCCCGCATGGAACTGACTGCTGCAACAGTTGCTGTTCGTCTGTCGAAGGTCATTCTACAGGAACTTCAATACAAGATAGACCATACTTTCTTTTGGACTGACAGCATGTCTGTTCTCAGATATATCAGCAACTCTACCTCAAGATTTAAGACATTTGTTGCAAACAGGCTTACAACAATTCATGAAGGATCAGATGTGAGTCAGTGGAACCATGTCATCAGTAAGTCCAATCCGGCTGACTGTGCGTCTAGAGGAATGACTTTTGACAAATTGAATCGAACTGGAATGTGGTTTGAAGGACCTTTGTTTTTGTGGAAACCACAGGATGAATGGCACAGAACTTTTAACCAGTCAAGACTACCTGATGATGATCCGGAAGTTAAGAAACAAGAAAGCTGTTTTCTGACCACCCCTCCATCTGACAGCATGAATAAGCTTCTCAACTACTATTCAAGTTGGACAAAATTATGCAAGGCAGTTGCTTGGATGATTCTCATCACCAGAGAACTGAAAAGAAGAATAAAAGAAAAAGAAAGCAAGAAACAAACCCCATGTCTTACAGTAGCTTTATTGAATGATGCAGAGAAAGCACTGATTAGATATGTACAAGATCAGCACTTCCACAGGGAGATGGAACTGTTGAAAAGAAGAAAGGATCAAGAAATAACCAGAAAAGAAATAGGCAAATCTAGTTTATTGTACAAGTTGGATCCATTTGTTGAAGATAATATTATCCGTGTAGGTGGCCGCCTTGAAAGAGCTCAAATGGAATATGAATCAAAGCATCCTGTCGTACTGCCGAAGAATTCACCACTATCAATGCTGCTTCTAGAGAACGCACACAGAGCCGTTGGTCATATGGGGAGAAATGCTATTCTTGCCTATATCCGACAGCAGTATTGGATCCTTGGAGCAGGGACACTGGTCAAGAGCATTGTTTCCAGGTGTGTTACATGCAGAAAGTACAGATCCCCCACCTGTCAGCAACAAATGGCCAGCCTTCCGAGTGATCGCCTTCAGCCTGATAAACCACCATTCTCACATGTTGGCATCGATTATTTTGGACCCTTTATGGTGAAGAGAGGCCGCTCAACGGTGAAGAGGTATGGTGTGGTCTTCTCATGCCTGACTATGCGGGCAGTCCACATTGAGTTAGCATGTTCTTTGGACACTGACAGTTGTATCAACGCAATAAGAAGATTTATTGCTCGACGTGGCACGCCAGAAGTTATTAGGTCTGACAATGGAACAAATCTGACAAGCAGTGAACGTGAGTTGAGAGAAGAAATCTACAACATTAACCAGTCCAAGCTTCATTCTACATTTCTTCAGAAAGGTATCGACTGGCACTTTAACCCTCCCGCAGCATCACATCATGGTGGCAGTTGGGAACGGATGATCAGATCCATCAGAAAGATACTCAACGCCTTGATGAAAGAACAAGCAATCAGGTTAGATGATGAAGGTCTAAATACTCTTTTCTGCGAGGTTGAAATGATCTTGAATGGACGACCCCTCACCGATGTTCCATGTCAGCCACATGACCTCAGCCCTATAACGCCAAATCATCTGCTTCTGCTGCATCCTGGACAGAGAATGCCACCTGGAGTATTCTCTAAAGATGATGTGTATTCTCGAAGACGCTGGAGACAAGTCCAGTATCTGGCCGATGTGTTTTGGCGAAGATGGCTGAAAGAATACCTTCCACTTCAACAAGAACGATCAAAATGGACTTCTAGGAAGCGCAACGTTGAAGTAAATGACATTGTGCTACTCGCGGATAGTTCGCCTCGGAATTCCTGGTCGCTGGGTAGAATAGCAGAGGTAATGACTGATAAGAAAGGTTTTGTACGTGTCGCACGTGTCAAAACAGCGACTACAGAGCTCATCCGCCCGATTGACAAACTGTGCATTCTTGTTCAATGCTCTGATACATTGAAAGAAGAAAAGGATGACTTATAGAAATGATAGGACTTTCTATGTGTAAATATTTTGCAGTGTAAATTTAGAACTGTGAAATATGACTGTGGACCAGACTAAAATGATGAGCAAGAAAACTTGCAAAACCACTATGAACATTTGATGATTTCATTTAATTGAAATATGTTTGGATATGTATATTGATTTTCAAGTATAAGTATGCAAGGTTTTTGTGTGCAAGATGTTTTGACCATTTAGTTTTTGTATGTAATTGCTTCATTTGCTATTATGCAATTAGGAGGCCGGTATGTTACGGTCAAAATACTTCTTTTCCATAATCTTTATTTTCTAAATTTTTCTTCGTTAAATTTCAAGTTTTTTATTCAACCATATTATTATTTAGCTCCTATTTCGCATAAGTGCCCTTGCCACTTTTGAATACTCTACAAAGGGAAGTAACTGTCATTTTTGGCCACATGTTTGCTTGGAGCAAAAGAAATTTTTAACCTGAAGAATGTCTAAAGTAGCGGTAAGCATAATTATTATATTTCATTACATTTTATATTGCTAAATTGGAAAGAGTAGCTTTTATTTGTTATTCATGTAGGTTAGGGTAACTTTATGTAAAATTATTGCTTTATTTTGTAAACTTTGTGGCAAGTGGTGAGTTTGTCAAAATTGTGGAATTAGGTCTATTTATATATATTTTAGGCATAAGAATACTCTTTTTTCTGTTTGCTTCTTCAAGCAATATATATATTTTGATAGTAATTTATTGTATTCAAAACTGAAGTAGATATTTAAATGTTTTCTAGGCCATGTGCTTTTTTCCTTTTTTGAATGAGTTGTGTAAAGCGCTCATAAAATGTCAGTGCAAGTTGCCAGTACAGCAATTTGTTTTAATTTATTTAAGTTAATTTTTGGTAAATTTAAATTAAACTTTAGGGTTTGGTATTTTCAAAACTGATAATGTTTTCTGTTATTTTCAGTTAATTTACTGTTAAGAACATATGGACAGATTTGAATTGGAATTTGGAAATAAGATATTGAATAATTGAAATGGATGTGAAGGACGTTGCTGTTAAGCAAGATATATTCAATTGTTCAAAACATTGAAATGATGAAATGGAACTTAGAAATCAGTGAATTTGAAGATTATTGTGAGTTGTAAAAGCTGAAATGGAATTTGAAGTCTTGACTATTAGTCAAATGGAATTGCTTGGATATTGGAATGGATTTGATTGGATTTAACATGTATTGGAATCTCTTGAAGATAAATGAATGAATATAAAAGGAAGTCTTCAGGAATAAACTTGAACATTTATTTGAAGTTTGAAATTTGTTTTACTTGGAGTTGGAATGGACATGAATTGGATTAAAAATTGAATTATTCAAAGTGGTATAAAGATTTGAGAACTAAGATTTGGATTTGGAATCATGTTGTTCGCAACACTGTTTTTATAGATATATAAATATGTATGTACACAACTGAGACGGAAATAAACTTATGATTGATTTTATGTTAGGGGAACAAAATGTGGCTTAATACTGACCTAAGCGGAATTTTGCTCAACTCATTGCGAGAAGATTCAGACGTTAATGACAATACTCTGGCACGTCTCCGACAGACATGATCAACCCATCCTGTAATGTTATAAAGCTGCCATAGTCCATCAAAAGCTGTAGGCGTGTTTTATAATGTAAGTTTTATAAAGACGTACCTTAATCTAATGCGACTTTTATGTTCATTCCCGCAATTATTACATTTTGCAGTCTCGTTGCTCTTGGCAGTTCAATGTGCATTTTGGATTTATTCATGTAGTACATTCATAGTGAGTAGTTCCAGCCGATGCTCATAGGTTTCACCGCAATGTATAGCCACAATGGTGTTGCGGACTTTTTTCCTGCAATAATGATAGCAGCAGCCGCGATATAAGTAAAATACTCTTGATAGCGGCGTTGAAGTCAATATCACTATTTTTTCACTTGTTTTTGTAAGCCATTTCGAATATAATTCTGTCAAGTTCATTCTTTTTTTTTATTAAGGTCTCATGAAAGAATTGAGAACATCATCTTCATAAGTCATAGAATCATTCATAATTGTTACTTTCTTCACTCGTCCATTCCCACAAAATGTTCTTATTTTTGTCAGTCCAATAGTGTTGCATATGTTATCACGAGAGAAGTCTCTAAACGCTATTGGTAATTCTTCATCAGAATCAGAGTCTCTCTGTTAGCACCAGGTCTGAGTTGGTTTTATCCACATTTCCAAAATAGTCGAGTATGGAGCTGACGCTACGTTATTACTTGTAAAGATAAAACCATTATGTTATCTAATTTTTATGATGAAATGTTTTTTTTTTTCAAGGTGAACTGCTTCTACACCACGTCTTAAAATACGTCATGAAAAATAGACAGTAGTTTGGTTTTTAAAACTTGGGCGCATGACAACAACCTGAAAATCTTCAAAGGGTCTGATTTGTTAAGATGAGTTCAATGAACTCAATAAAGTTGGTTTTATACAAAGTGTTTTATGGACAGAGAGATTGAATTTTCAATTTTGATAATGGCATGTCCACCTTTTTTCTCGCCCCTCATCTTTGAATTCAATGTTTAGTTTTAAATCAGGATTGGTGTTCTAGTGAGTTTTGCAAATTCCATTTTCAGTTAAAATAATGTTGCCTTAATCTTTGTCATGAATAATCAGTAATTGGTTCATTATTGTTGCAGTGTAACTGTGGCCCTACGAGCTCTTCACTTTTGCAAGCATGATCCACAATGACATTCATTCTGGTTATAACTTACCCTCTGTTATTCGATATGTATAATTAAATAACAAATTGCACCACATACATAGGTCCCAGTAGCTCATTCTTAGCCAAAATATAATCAACGTTTGGGTTTTTATGCCACTGACGAGTTTACCTTGTCATCTCAATTAAGATAATGACATTACCATTCAACAACCTGATTTACCATCAATAAATTGACTGTGCATTGTAGTCTGATGACATTACCATTCACCAACCTGATTTACCATCCATGAGTGGATTGTGCATTCAAGTCCGATAACAATACCATTCAACAATCTGATTTACCAACCATGAGTGGACTGTGCACTCTAGTCTGATGACATTACCATTCACCAACCTGATTTACCATCCATAAGTGGATTGTGCATTCTAGTCCGATAACAATACCATTCAACAATCTGATTTACCAACCATGAGTGGACTGTGCACTCTAGTCTGATGACATTACCATTCACCAACCTGATTTACCATCCATGAGTGGACTGGCATTCTAGTCTGATGATGTTGAAATTTTGCCCTGTCTGTACATGTATGCTAACTTACAGTTTTAGTTGAGACATTTGCTTGTTTTCGAAGTGTAACGTAATCGAGGTCTGCTATCATCCCCCGATTGCATCTTCTAAAACATGAACTCAAATGATCTCGCTCAAAACTTGCTGACTTTTTCCTCCGAGTTTGAAAAACAAGACCACCTGAGGAGATTGTCAACGCTTTCATTGGTTGCCCTGGCGCAAACAAGAATGTGTGAAAATCATTCCCGCAAACGCAATTGCATCATGGATCGTGTGTTTGTTTTTGCAATAACAACTTAGGAGAAGATGATATACTTTGTAAACATGATTTTGTTTGTTGATAAGAAAAGTAGTGTTGTATATCAACACTAAAATACTTCAATACTCGAAAAAGACTATGATAGGAATGAATAAAATGGATTAAGTACTGTTTTATGATTGCTTCTAATCTTTCTGCAACCTCAGTCATGTATTTCATGGCGTGTTGGTCTCTCAACACTAAAGTATCTGTAAAAGAGCCATTATGGCATATACCCGATCACATATGAACACAAAGCAATTCAAGAAGAAATTGTCGAATCCTATTTATCCATTCAATGTATCAAAGATTAACTTCATAATTGGGAATAAAAAACTGTACGCCTCTCTTATAAACTCAAAATTTGTTCGCCTGCCATGCTATTCAAAATGGGAAAAAATCCTAAAAAGTGACCTTGAAGAAAATGATTGGAAATTTTTTAATATTATTGCCAATAAATGTACGAGAAGCACAGACTTGAAATGGTTGCAATATAGAATTATTCACAATATTCTCCCAACAATACAAATTCTTTATAAAATTGGATATATATAAACACCATTATGTTCATTTTGTGAAAAAGAAGTCGAAACAATTGATCATATCTTTCGGGAATGTGAACCTATCTTTCGACTATGGAAAGAAATCGAATCATGGTTAAACTCTGTACAGTTAAAACTAGAATTTACAAATAAAACAATCATTTTGGGAATGAAAGGAAAGAACAATAATCCTGTAAATGCAATCATTTCGTTAGTCGAACAGCATATTAACAGATGTAGCATAAATGGTTTTAGACCGAAGTTAGAGTATCTTAAAAGTGAAATTATATAATATTACGATTTGTCAAGATATGTTTTTTTATCATCAGAAACTGAAGAAATGTTTTTTAAGTGCTGGTGAACTTTACATTTACTACTTGGAAAATAATCCACTCATTAACTAAATTGAATTGTACTAATATATTTGGATGTATGTAACTGTATTTATATGCTGAATGTCTTTGTTTTTGTCAAATGTGTCTTTGCCTGTACCACAAAATAAGGAAAATAAAAAAAAAAACAAAAAAAAAACTAAAGTATCTAATGGACTAACATCATCTGAATGAAAAATGTAAAGCTCATCGTAATCTGAGACAGTCTAATAACAAAAAAGTAACAAACAAGTATTTGTCTTCTTAATATTTATGGCGTTGAAAACGACACGGTACAAATAAGCACGAAAATTTACTAAATATATTAAGAATATTCAGTCGAATAGAAAACACCTTGTAATTCGTGATGACGTTATTATTGACAGGTAACCATTTTAGGAATTGCATGGAATGTATGGAGTTTTGCAAAATTAGTTCGTCTTTGACGTTATTTGGATACGTCTAATAGACGCCTTACGGTAGACCCGCACATACAATTTTATTATAATGTTTTGATATTTCAGCTTGAAAGATGTTTTCTTTGCTTACTTTTACATTACATTACTGATACAATATATTTGTAAATTTAAAAAAATATTTGCATCACATGATATATAACACTCAAATATAATTGTTAATCAAATATAAACAATTCTTAGAAAAAATATAATGAAATATTCTGGGTGAAGAGATTCACACTTCAATCCGAATCGAACCGAATATGATGTGATGCCACTTTCAAACATGTGTGTAGTGTTTTTGTCATATTCATACAAACATAAAGCCTTCTCTATTTTTTGACTGAAACCAATTGATTCTCGACCAAATTCGTTCGCTAGGTATTATCATCGAATATTATAAATACAAGTTCTTAATAAATGCAGCGAACCTGATTCATTTTCATTAACATGAACTGTCAATTTAATTCATTGCAAAAGTATTTATTTCATAATAGTTGAAGTAGATGTTATTATTATTATTTTTTAGTTAGTCATATTCAACAGTGTTTACATGTACATATATTTTTATTTGCATCTGAATTCACAGGTACAAAAGTTGATCATGATCATGATTCGAGATAACAAGGTTTCAATCTATTTTCAGATGCTTCCGCCAATCTTTTACAAGGACGCAATACACGATACAATTCGCAAGGAATGGCGGATTTTCTTTAACATGCTCTTTATAAAGGCAGGAAGAAAGTGGTTTTGAATCAGAACATTTACCCTTTAACAATTACTCTTAAGCTTGGGACAATGATATAAACATTCGACAAACCTAATTCTAAGTAAAATTTGAATTCACGACATATAAAGGCGAATATTTTTTATATCATAACTACAGTATATATGTTGATTGAATTAAATTGATTGATTGATTAACGTGCCTGGTCTGGTAGGACTTAAATTGCTTTGAAGTCAATTTGCTTTTCTGTCGACTGTTTTGGCTTTTAATCAATTGGTTAGCTTGGATATACAGCTGCATGCCAAAAGTTTGTTCACATACCTGGTTATACTAGTGCAAATATAATTAAATTTGTGATGGCTTTGAGGTAGCGTAGCATTGCGAGAAAGCAACGCATACTGTTCAAAGTTCAATACAGATGTGCATATTCATCCTCCTTTGAGGCAAGTATTCATCATACCTCACAATTTACCGTAACAGTTTTGGCAGGTCATTGAAGTGACCAGGGGTCAAAATTTCGAAAAATTCAATTTATATTTTTCTCTACAACATCCTTTATAAGTCATCAAATGCTTAAGAAATTAGTCATGCTTCTTCCTTTGAACTAAGTCATTGTGATTTTGATGATTTTATTCTCAGGAAGTCGATAAGGGACATTTTATTCGAAATTTAACGAAATCGAAATTTCGAAAATATGACTCCTTCTGTCTATTTCAACATTCCAAAATTCGAAATTTTGCACCAGGGACTAGTCGATACCTTAATATGTTCATGAATGGCTATTTCACACATAGACAGTGGGTGATCCATTGCCACTTTTGCTGAAGTTATTCTATTGACGTTGAAACGAAACCCAAATTACATGATATTTGCACTACGATTTAGTGGTAAGTGAACAAACTTTTGATATGCAGCTGTAAATGCTTGCATGAAAATATTCTATATTTATGTGATATAGATAATCTCCACTAAGTGCCTTTTAATATCGAATATATCAACATCAACTCATAAAGTTTCAAATAGTTTTCAAAAACACTTTCCAGGGATATAACTTGATGAAAGTAAGTGTATATTTGATATCAAAGAAACGAGAATGATATGTAACTAAAGAACGTACCTCTGCTACTGAAGCGTGCGTGATGACATGTATTTGATGTTGCAAGGTCATTTTGCAAAACCTGTTGAAAAAACTATCGCCTTGAAATTAATGCCTGTAGACTGCTTAGGTCCAGATAATACATTACAGATATTTTAAACTTTACGAGAAATATTTCCTTGTGTAAAACTACCCAGAAAATAACTAAACCTTTTACTAACTACTATGTTGTACTAACATTTATAACATATGGAGTAACATTTCAGTATGATATCTTGTTGATAAATCGAAGAAAATTCTTTTCAATGGCTAGAAATAATCATTACATTTTCAACTTACTGTTATTATAAGTTGCTACAGGAGAACAAATGAAGGAAATAAACAATTCCAGTTTATTTTGAACGCAAAACAACTTTGCATATACCTAGGACGACATATCTTATCAAAGAGCAAATAATTCGATGTACAATGTTGTACAAAAAGTTGTTTATCATTCCTGTGTTCATCATGCTAAAGCATCATGCTAAAGCTCCTTCCTAATACCCTGATCTCTTTCAAGCCAAAACCCTCGTATCGCTAGCTGTATAACCAGGCACTGAGACGGCCCGCATTCAACGACAGCGGCACAGCCCGGATGGAAAAATCCGTTGACTTCAAGTAAGTAGCTTCAAACTCCTTATTTAACGACATTTCAACAGATGAGCATACCCACGAATGTCAAACCGCCAGCCTTGCGAGGGATTTAGCCCGAAATAGATCAGGGTATTAGGAAGGAGCGAGGGCGGATTGATATACGCTGATTTAGCAGGATGTCCAGTGTTTAGGATTGTTTCTGTTTTTAAAAAGATTATATAACATATTTAATTTTGAAAAACAGAGAGGTCTAAGTTTTAATCAAATTTTAACACATAAACCGCTTATGTAAGTTATTATGAATTCGGAATATTCTTGAACGAGATTCAGACGTTGATGGTAACTCTCAGACATCGCTCTGAGAGATATGATTACTCAGCTCCATGATGCCATGGTCATTCGAACATTGTAGGCATGTCTTTTAAAGTCGTTTTTAGTTGTTTCACATTGCCGTCTCGGTGCTCTTGGCAGTTCTATTTGCATATTGGATTTATTCACGTATGCCATTCAAAGTAAGTTCTTCGAATTGTTTTCGTTCGGAATTTTGAATATAAAAGTCAATTTTTTTCTATCAAGGCCTGTCTCTTGAAATAATTAGGCACACTCCCTGTTTGAGATGATCATCCTCAGACGAAAGTAGGAAACTCATATTTATTATTAATTCCAACTTTCATGTCTCGATTCCCATTTATAGTCCTTTCTAATTAACTGGGATGCAGAAAAATAACATCATTACAGTTCATCTTTAACATGTCAGTCTCATATAAACCGCACGTCAACCTTAAAGCAGGCATATCTTGCTTTTGAATGATGTGACTACTAATATTTTCCCAAATTCACCACTTGACAATTTTCTGTTGGACTATTCATGCAAAAAAGCCATTGTGAGTCTGAAACTTAATAAAACGTTTGATATTATAATAGTTTTTCAGAACAATCTTTGGCTTAACGTGGTCGCTCTTTATTCATTACAAAGGTAAGGTTTGGATTCGATGCTTCACAGTTGATTCAAAACAACTCACAACCCTTGTAATACTAAATCAGTTGCAAACAGTCGTTGCCAACTCAAAGAACCAGTAACGTAATTAATTGAATAACAGAAGAGGATTACCGCTTTTCCTCAACGCTATAAATAGAAAGTGGCCTATTATTTGCAAGCTCGCACATGACATATTGTTATTCAAAGCAACAACGAGGGAGAAGTTTACGATCATCACTGTTTATTAGGGCAGATGCATTTTCACATGTGTAAACGAAAACACCGACATGTAAAACCATGGATAAATGTGTAAGTAAACTAATACTCGCTAGGGATCGTTACGATAACAATCATATAATGAATTTCTTAATTTTTATCATGAATTGCATCAATATCACAAACATACATAAGAGGGTTTACCATAATGCTAATAATGGACATAGGATAGTTTTTTTTCAAATGCATTAAACGCAATGACAGTTTGGAAAATATGATTAATGATGGTCAACAATTACAAATAATTTAAACTTGTGGTGTATACTAAATACGAAAAAAACCACCAAAAGGGCGTTTTATTTTCTTTCCTTTAGAGCTACTACACCATCAACAACTGCAATGTTAATTCCTTGTTTACGAAGTGAAATAAGTCAAGGCCTGCTTTCACCTCGCGATTACTTCCTGAAAAAAATATGAACTTTGCCTCACGCTCAAAACTTGCTTGACTTTTCTTTTTCTCCGAGATCGGCAAACAAGACCGCCCGAGGAGATTGTTAATGCTTTCATCGGTTGCTGTTGCGTCAAACATGAACGTGGGAAATCTTGACACAAACACGATGGCATCACGGATATTGTGTGTGTGTTTCGGCAAAAACAACGTAGAAAAAGGCGTTGTTCTTTATAAAATGATTTTGTTAATTGATTTGATATGCAAATTTTGATACCAGGGTATGGTTTTAAGAAGTCTACCGATTTAGAATGTTTGATATTCACTTTACATGAAAACTTTGGTAGAAAAAGGTAAAAATCACATATGGGTTTATTGCATATGGTACATCAGCGTATTTGTCTCCGCCCAGCTCCATCATATACCCTGATATCCTTCGGCCTAAAACGCTCGTATCGTTAAATATCGCAAACCAATGAAATGACTCGCATTCAGCAATAGCGGCACAATCTGGATGAGAATTTAAACAAATCTCAATGTAGGCTATAAATAGCCATGAGTAACCAGCCGTAATTCTAGAAATGTCAAAGTCGAAACTCATTTTTGTATTTCAAATAAGAGGGATATACACATTTAGCAATGCTACAAGTTACGTTTTACAATTGCTAAATGAAAAATGAAGTGTTGTAAAATCAGCCTTGAGAAACAGACTTTTGCATCTCGAGTTTTACATGACTTGCATGGTTATGATTGCAATGTTCCGAAATACATCTGTACACGATTTCGCATTGACCATATTTGGAAGTTTAACGAAGACTGCCGATGATTTCCGAAGATGATCGGTATTTGACAACAACGAGACCTCCCTGATCCAAGCTCCATGCAACGCTGTGCAAGCTTTCCGGATAGCATTGTGTTGTGTCCACCGCAATGCGCGAACTTGGGCATGCGACCTTCACCTTTTGTCAAAGTTCTTAGTCAATTATTGATCTAGATAATTTTTTCTACTGTTTTCGTAGGGGTTACACGAGGTTTATCTCACGAAAGAATATTATGAACTTTAATTCTGGGTTAGACTTTACTGGACACTTAATCTCTGCACAACTTACTACATCGAGATGATTCACTATAAAAAATCTCGTTTTAGATATCAAGGTAGGGTTTCAAAAACACCAAATTACGAGACTGGTTTTAGAATAATGAAACAACGGCATACTTGACGCGCAAAGACAAATAACGGTAGAAAAAATATATCTATATTGTATACCCACGTTACCCCTAAAACACGGGCATGTAATTCTTTCAAATTAACAGTTAGAAAAATAACTACGCAACGTAAAGTTAGAGGAAAGTTCCAAAATCATTGAAAAGAATTACTTTTTCTTTTGTTAGTCTTTCATTCGGTCGTTTAACCAATAAATATTATTCCGTTAAAAGAAACATTTATTTAATACCGTTTAAAGTCATGTTTTAAAGCTATGAACGTTCTAAACCAGACGTTTGTAAACAGTTTGAACAAATTTGATTGAAGAACATGTCAAAATCACATGACTGGCATATCATGTGAAATGTTATTTTTAACTCTCCGCCCGATCGACAGTTATTATAGGGTCGTCTTATAAGCGAACGGTCTATTAATTTTTGCCAGGTCTGGCAGGCCCCCAGAAAACGTCGGGTCATTGTTCGATACATATTTTGCCAAATTTTAAGTCGAAAAGCTCTTGCAAATTCAGATATCATCAACAATTTAAATCAAAATACCTTTGTAATCATCAAGATGTAAAAATTCTGACAATTATTTGAAATACAAGATTATAAATTTTCATACGTATAACTTAGGGGTGTACAACTTAGATTTCTCGCATCAGAAAAATCAAGACAATTGGTACAGCAACAAAAACACGACTATTGTATTGTAATTGATAGTTAATTATCAACGATTCACGTAGTGTATATCTTGAATTTTATCCAAAGGTGTGTTTAATTACAAATGTTACCAACTGTGTTCATCAACTGTGTGCAAGTGCACAACTGAAGGGATTATTACGCAAGTGCGGCTTGATGAGAACATAAAATCAAACTTCACATCAGTTAAGTAAATGTAAACCATTATTCTCCTAGTGATAAATCATAATTAGGTGATGTCATAAAATAATAATCATTTAAAATAAATTGCCAAGACGACACAAAAGTATGCTGCTGAAAGATTGTCTACAAAGTAATCATGCTTTAACAAAGGCATCGGAAACGCTCATATTCCATTGTTATACCAATTACTAAACAATAAACATGTGCTTTGAAAAAATGATACTTTTCAGTTTTGTAAAAATTTGTTATGCTACGAAATTGATTAAGTATTTTGAACTTTTGAAATCGGCCCCCGAAAAGTTAATATGCGTTGACTACGTCACAAAATCTGAGGGGCTCGAAAACAGGTGACGTCACAAAAATCGCGATCAAATGGACCATTTCGAAGTTCGGAAATTTTCTTGCAATAAACACGGGTATATTTCATAGAATGACGTATTCAAGAATTCTTTTTTATAATGGTCAGATAAGAATTAATTGCAAATGATATTTGTTCTATTACAATTGTTGCTATTTGCCTTAGGGGTTCGAAAACACCGTACTCGAGTTACTAAGAACTTTGACAACAGGTGAAGGACGCATGCCCAAGCTCCGCGCATTGCGGTGGACTCAATTGAATGCTATCCGGAAAGCTTGCACAGCGTTGCATGGAGCTTGGATCATGGGGGGTCTCGTTGTTGTCAAATACCGATCATCTTCGGAAATCATCGGCAGTCTTCGTTAAACTTCCAAATATGGTCAATGCGAAATCGTGTACAGATGTATTTCGGAACATTGCAATCATAACCATGCAAGTCATGTAAAACTCGAGATGCAAAAGTCTGTTTCTCAAGGCTGATTTTACAACACTTCATTTTTCATTTAGCAATTGTAAAACGTAACTTGTAGCATTGCTAAATGTGTATATCCCTCTTATTTGAAATACAAAAATGAGTTTCGACTTTGACATTTCTAGAATTACATTTGAACTTTGTAAAGTTGAGAACAGCAAGTTGAGTTTTACAGGATTGAAATGTTAGGTTTGCATACTTGGACTTGTCTTTTCGAGAATTGCATGGTTGAGAACAACATGTTACAACTTGCGAATTATGAGTTTACAGGATTTCATTTTTGGCACACATCCCCTTCCATAGATCGAAACCGTTATTTATTATAAACAGTTGTTATCTATTCATAAGATCCATTACATTGATGAATAAGAAGGTTTCGGCAGTAAAGAAACTAGCACTTAAATCATTTAATCTTTCTTAAGCCAGACAATGTACTGGTGATATTGTCAATATATGTTTTAGAGACCTGAGGTAACAATATTGACCGAGGACGAAGTCAATATTGTTTTCCTCGGATTGATAAAAAAACAGGTAACAGTAGCAGGACTTCAAGAAATAATCATTTGATGTCTTTATTTCTTTTGTACCACTTGATTTGAAGTCAAAATGCTCTTCTGTCGACTGTCACGTGACTGGCTCTTGACCAATTTGATGATGATGCTATATATCTATATTATTTATCAAATCTCCTTAAAGTTGAGTGATATAAAATAAATGTACTTATGTTGATATAAGTTACAAATATACAACACTTTTCGCTGATATCACTCGATAAAAATAATAGTATATTTTATATAAAAGAAACGAGAGTAAAATCTGACTAAACCTCACAATTGACCCTGGTTTTTGCCTTACAATTTATGTTGCAAGGAAAGTTTACAAAGGTTGATAAGCATAAGTCAGGAATTATGTCTGTCTATTTCTGTCACGATGATGTAAGGTTTAGATAATACAACCCATAAATGTGAAGCTTCACGTAAGTAACTACTGTCATATTTCGAACTAACATTTATAACGTAGCGATATTGATATATGTTATCTTGCTTAAGTTTCTTCTTGTCGATAAATCGAAGAAAGCTTACTAGAAAGTTATCGCGCAATCAGTAACAATTTGGATGCCAAATATTCGTAAATTAAGTTTTTAACCATTCCTCTTTTTAAGTTATTTGGTATCATTCTTTATAATTTTATACGTTTTGATAACGAAATGGGTTAGGCTAAAATATAATGTGTTTTTGCAATAACACGCACTTTAACCCTCATCGAAGAAATAAAAGAAATAAAAAATTGTTTATACTGATACGGCCAGAATTGTGTTCATTAACACTTACATTTACCCTGAATAAATAAAAATATACAAGAGCTCTGGTTTGTTCCCAAATATATGCAACTAATCTTATATGATTTTTTAAAATGAATTTTCTTGAATGAAGCAGATGTATAATACACAAACATCTGACCCCTTCTTGTTGATCCAGGCAACTGACAAAAAAACTAATGAAGGATATTTGAATAAACAAGACAAGCAAGTTTAATTATTTTCATTAAGAACAATTTCATTAAATTCTTCTGTATGTACAAAGTAATTGTCTTGTCTTCAAAACAGTGACGTTTTAAGACATTGATGTCAACTGTGAAAAGTGAAAATCCATTCAGTGTGCTGCTTAGGATTTATTGCAAATACGTCTGTCAGAAAATAGATTAAATTTTCTAAATTCAATCAATGCATCGAAGAAAGTCTTACAAATATGATTATTGTAAAACTAACGCGTTGTTCTTCTTTCGGTCCATTTCCAGTTTAATCAGAAATATCAAATAACCTTTCGCTATTCGCAAATTTGAGTATTTTTAAACCCTAAACAGCCGTAGGCATCGTGGAGCTGTTGTCAGGAGAACACAATGTTCGTGTGTCCACATGTTATTCACGGAGATCATTTAACGCTAGTTACATTTCCTGAAATTAAGAACTCGTATTACGCTAATCATATCTAATGTCAAGATTTTCAAAAAAACATGCAGTAACTTTTCTGCTAAAGTTTGTTAACCTTATTGCAAGAACACATTGTGAAGAAATATATATTTTTGAAAAAAAACCCAGGCATAAGTGAGCAGAGGTTCTATAACCCCGCATGTAGTTCAAACTACATAGGTCAAACATTGTAGTTTGACCGCCTCTATGAAACACATGATTGAAAAAACCGCTTGTCAATCATATCAATGTGTCGGGATCACATTCAGAGGAAGAAAGTGATGTTACATGTTTGGACAGGTGCGCACAAAGGTGACATCACATTAACAAGTAGTTATCAAGTGACATTATGCTCTGTAAACAAAACAAAGTTGAGAAATTAAGCTACACCCTAAAAGGTACATTTATACCCAAAAGATAACATTCATGCCTAGTTTCCAAGTCATATAGTTGCTCCGGAAAAGAAACATAGTTGTGAAATTCTGCCGTTTTTTTGGGCATCTTTGGGTTTAAAAAAAGCATCCCATCGGTAACATTCATATAAAAAAATCCAAGTAAAACAGGTTTTGATCACTGATCTGGAAAAGAAACAAAATAGTTAAATTTTGGTCAATTTTGGTGAACATTTAAAAAACATTCCCTGAAAGGCACATCATCAACTCATAGGTAACGTTCATACCCATTTTGAGTTTCTGATTTATAAGTTTTTGAGAAATGCTCATCATTTGCAATGATTGTAGCTCACCTGATCATGTTTGTTTAATAGTTAAGCCATTGAAACAATGCTGAAGGAACATTCATTTCCCTTAATATAGCGAAACATAGCAGCATGTTTGCTGTAAAGAAACAATAAATAAAACTTAAAGTCACTTCGTAAACTCTTAGCTTACCTATAACTTCCTATTTTTCTGTCAAAAGGGTATCTGTTTAATATCTTGTATCACTTGAAACAGTCTTGTATTATCAAAATAAAACGGAGTAATGCTTTACCGAAGTGTGTGTTAGAGAAAATCAGCCTGAAGTAAACATGTAAACATACCATCTTATTCTTTTATTAGGTGCTGTAAGAACAGTTTTTAAAAAATTATAAAAAAACCCATTCGAATCAAGAAAGAGGCTTACCTTCAAAGAAATTCCACTTATTGTTCCCCGTGTTATTGATATAGTTTGTTGACGATATTTGGTTACGGCTGCTTACGTATTTGACAAAACAATAGAAATAATAGCTCTATTTCAGTGAGTAAGTGAAACTTTTTCAGTAAATATTTTTTGTATCATTTAAATACGAAATCACACATTCAAATCTGTTCCTGGAGCGGTAACTGCTATTTGAGGTAGTTTCTTCTGGAATATATCGAATAAAAGGTTTCATTGATTTCATCAGTTGAGACTACAGGTTTTCCACATCCCTAGGTATCTAGTGCAAATATAATTTAATTTGGGATGTCTTTGAGACAAACTAAGTTACGGAATGGCTATATTAAAAATGGATGATATGTGATTCATTGTCAGTTTTGTGGAAGTTACTTTTTTGACATTTGCACTACGATACGGTGGTATGTGAACGTTTTATATGTAGCTGTAAATATAAGTAAAGACAATAACAATACCTTATTACCCAGAAGGGACTTCCTTTAACATTCAAAAGTGTATTTATGACGACATACGACATTGCATCACAACAACAAAATATATGGTAAATCCTTTTATCAGTTATTTGAAAGGCAGATACTTAATGGTATAAAATGATTTTCATTTAGTTTTAAAACTAGGCATTTGGTTATGGCGGCCTAAGGGTAAAATATGATGTAATCGAGATATAAATCGTGGATTTTATTAGATGAAGCAAGGCTAACAACAAGGGCGATGAAAATGGATGGTAGGTCTCAAACAGAAACATTAGATAATTACTTGCAATTAGAACGATATTGAGTAGGTAAGATTTAACTTTGATGTTAAGAGAATCATACCAGCATCGAATCGAATACGTTGAATTACTCTCAACAATACAACGATAAAACAACAGCATCACTTATGGATTGACACGATTGGAAAGGTCTCAATTTGAAAGATATATACATCAATGTTTACGTTTTCAGTGGATTTCAGTGGATGAGCGATTCATGTGGGTGTCAACTGTGGCCTACAAAGGGTCACAGAATAACAATACCTACGAGTAGCACTCCTATTGATTAAGGCATTCTCTTCACAGGTATCTCCGTCAATAATTTCTATACAAACATCTGTACTAATACTAGCGTTTCTTGGTCTAGAAATATACAGGCCTGATTGGATGCAATCAAGATTTGCGTCGATGGTTCAGTTTAAGTAATAATTCCACAAGCCTTAGTTATTTTCGTATGCGTCAGTAAAGCTAAACCTTATTCGAATGTACACTTTGCTTTTGAATCTTATATTTCCATAACACCATCACTTTCTGTAGCAACTGCATCTTTTCACAGGCCTCGGTGACAATAAATAGCTTTAGGTTAAATATCCATGCAGTCTTTTCATTGGCTGAAACATTGAGAAGTACTTCATTTTAAAGTATTTTGCCGATAGGAGAACCTACCGAATACCTCGTATTATTACTCGCCGTGTTAGATACTGCGGTGTAATATTGCTTTAGCTCGTTTTGAAATAAATCATTAACTTGTGTAATAGACCTAGTATTAATTGGAAGGTCGTTTAGTGTCTCGCTTTAGCTCGTTTTGAAATAAATCATTAACTTGTGTAATAGACCTAGTATTAATTGGAAGGTCGTTTAGTGTCTCGCTTTAGCTCGTTTTGAAATAAATCATTAACTTGTTTAATAGAACTAGTATTAATTGGAAGGTCGTTTAGTGTCTTCTATTTATGACAGGGGTTCATGTAGGAAATTACAGTTACAATTTTCTGAATTACCTCTTGCGGGAGAGAATGGGGTCGGTGATCCATGAGAAGAAGCCGAAAAAGTCAAACGTTTACACACCGCCATGTAAAAAATTCATCGGGCCTTTCCGGGCTTAATGAACTAAAGGAAGCTGTTACAAAAGTTTTTTTCCGGTGACTTATTTAATTAAAAACTATAAAGGAACGGTTATTTCAGTGCTTCTGCACAGATACCACGTTAATCGTGTCCTATTTATACAGTCCAAACCAGAATCAAATGGTACAGGAGAAAATGATCGGACACGAATACCAAAAGCCAATCATAGTAAAGACATATATGAATGATTTGCCGGTCTTTGTTGATTTCATGCATGATAAAGTGATAAGGGATCAGTTATAACGATTTTGGATCATGTTTCTAATTTTGAATATAAATGATATTGTTGTGTGTATGGAAAACAACTGCTTAAAGATTACTAATAGTGGTGAATATTAACCGTCAAATACTGGGGCAATGTCATGCACCGTAGAATCGTATCCCAAATACGAAAAATAAATATTCAGTATCATTTCTAGATTCT
This sequence comes from Phorcus lineatus, assembly GCA_921293015.1. Taxonomy (NCBI): domain Eukaryota; kingdom Metazoa; phylum Mollusca; class Gastropoda; order Trochida; family Trochidae; genus Phorcus; species Phorcus lineatus. The sequence continues at coordinate 37,459,400 of OV121090.1, read as the reverse complement.
CCCTATGAGTGGTTATATTCAAACCAATTCAACGAAAACTTGGAACGTCTGATCTGTTAGAGATTTTAATCAAATCTCAATTATAAGTGTGAATAAATGGGTTCATCATTTGACATCTAGGAAGTTTAGAAGTTGGGGACATGAAAAGAGAATAAGTTATATTGATTATACGGATTAACAACTTATCTATTGCAAGATTGCGACGATTCGGTGTAGATACTACATATAACAACGTTTTCAAGCAAGTAACTTTTTATCAATGTTTCAGTCATTCAACAATTGGATGAAGATAGTCCAAAAGACAGCGGGTAGATCACCTTGATAGTTCGGTACCTAATTTACATACTATAGCTAGTTTAGCACTACATCAATCCGCATACAAATTTAAATGAATTTTGTTGATACACATAACGCATGTTTTTCTTTAAATCGTATTGTATAATTTAAATCGAAATTTTGACTCCTCTCCAGCCGAATCGGAGAAATAATGTCTTTTTCAGGGCCTTCACCTGCACCCTGCTGTCATATACAAGTTACCGCACTAGACTGAATGGCCATTGTCAACATGACCCCAATAAATAGATAGCCTAACATAATTGCAATATAGAGCTGGGCATCCTTTAATTTCAACTTTCCTCCGTAGTCTAATGGCAAGATAACGTGGCCTGAAACAAACAGGTCACAGGATGGAGCCAATGTTTCGATTGTACATTTATGATTGTCTTGTAATGAAAAATTGCAATATTAATCAGTGAAAGAGTAAATTTGAAAAACACAGTCTCAACAAAATCTCATAGTATCAGGTTCATCATGAAAACCTGGTATGCATGATGAACATCTAGGCACGTGCCTATCACAGACAATATGACTCAGTATGAAAAATGTACAACTAAATATTAAAGGAGAGCTAGTGTGTAACCCTAAATCTCGGTTCTATTAATCAGTATGGTGAATACCAATCCATTGGCAATGATGTTTCTTTAAAGGTAAGGCTACGGCGAATGAAGAAATATGGTGAGCTAGTGCTAATCGAGTGATCGACATGCTTAACGTCATGCCGCAACACCCAGTAGCATTTGCTTCCTTGATTCATGTCAACCTTTTCAACCAGCGTGAGTGTCATACAGTTCAATTAAATTTGTTCTCCTTTTAATTCTGGGCCAAAGAGCCTTCTAAAATTCATCTTATAATTCCCATTAGCTAAGGTAAATATATATATGAGGTCAGTTCTCTATGGTATGTTCTAAAGAAGTTGGAGTTGAAAATATATTTTAGGGCATTGTCTAACATGCCCTATAATTTGAGAGCAACCAAATCTACAATTCAAATCCCCATTGGTTGAGGTTTATGTTGTCAAGATTTTAGTTCTCATTTGTCAATGCCTGAAGAAGGTGTAAAAGTGTTGAAAGTTTACGAGTATAGACTAAGAGCAGAAATCTGCTCAGGCCATTCTGCTCAATCAGCGTATTTGAATCTACAGAGCGCCTTCAAATACTCCGTTCTCGTTCAGGCAAAATGCCTTGTATCGTTTACACCTGCTTCAGCCGCCATTGTTGGATTTGAAATTAAGGGGGAAAATCAGAATATTGATAAGCTACTTATTGTCAATGTGCAAAGTGCAACTTTATGTAGATTTCCTTTTGTATTTCGACTGACAACTTATCAAGATGAAGAATAAGTGAATGATAATGTTTATGTCCCTAATTAATCAGTAAGTAAAGTAATTTCTTTACAAGCTACTTTTGCAAGAATGAACACTCACTGCTACTTCACCGAAGAAGTCAAATATCGTGGTTTCCCGCATGACTTTATATTTAACCAGTCTTTATTTAAAAAAATTGCAATTCTACAAGATTTCTCATTGGACTATCGTTATCCACCGCAGTAGCCTGGACAAGATCAGAAAAGATTGTGAATATGCAACAATGTGTCTCTATCAAATCAATGGGGGTTGTGCAAGTATCGGCCATGCGTGGGAAGATGGTCAGATACCTAAACTTTTAGTTACTTTTTCTTACACATTATACATAGATGATATTCTTAACAAATATTTCAGACTTTCAAATTATTAAAGATCCTCTGGTCTCCTGTATATACTGATTATTTTACTTCCTTGTCACCTTTGCGCATAACATTTCAGCAGGAATGATTGAACGAGTTGCAGTCGATTATTACCTTTTGTTTGAAGATTGTATCTAAATATTTAATGTAGGGCACTGTTGACGGTGGGTTGACTATGAACTGAAAGGTAACTGTGGTGAAAAAAGATTAAAGTTAAAGGCCAACTAATGTAAATGAAGGCCTTGAGGCCAGACAAGCAAAGCTAATGTCTCAGGATTGATCGGTTACATCTGATACAAGAAGTTTAAGTAAAGATTAGAATGTATCCTTATGATTCATTGCTCAAGATAATTGGTATTTAGCTGAGAACTTGATACTACAGATCCAGCTTGTTTTACATAGATAAGTAACTATATTGACATTCCTACGCACTTCTCACTCACATACAAACCGCTACCCATATTGGTCACAGAAGCTTCAGATACATTGCACTAAGTAAATATTCTGTCCAAAATAACCAACACCAACCACTGACGTATCTGTTTTTAGGGACCTAAATGACGATCCAACCGAGTCAAGGTTCACTTATGTCACCATGTAAACCATAACAAAATGAGATCTAAACCAGTATAGATAAATTAAGGGATCATATGAGATATTAATTGAAAAAATGCATAAATTAGTCTCCGGGCACATCTACATCATGATAATTAAATGTTCCATGTTTCTTAAAAAAGGAGCAAAGTTGCAAAAATTTTATCTACACATCATAACGTTCACACGTGTCAAGTTTCTTTACGTTCCAACAATTAGTTTTTATGGTACACATATTGTGCGCGTTGTGCGCAACAAAACTTGTGACGGACGAACGGACGCGCTGACCGCTAAATGCCCCGACTATTACGAAGTACTAGTGGGGGGATGATAGTGATATGACGTAATGTGTACATTGTAAGCCGTGAAAGGTTAACATAATTTCAGAATTATCACACTCAGAAATCTTTTTTAGATACACATTTGAAAATATTTAAAAAATCGATTTCAACATGATCACTATCCTATCAAGAGCTGAGAAATCAACGCTTAAGTAGTAAAAATGCAGAAGCTTGTCGATGCAGAAGAAATAAAATGGAAGAACCTCTGATTAGATTTATGCTTGTCACACAGCCCCTAAGCTTTCCTAACAATAGTACCTCAGCACTCCAGACATGATGCATTCTCTCCCCACAGAGGTAGCTCCGTCATAAATTCCTATACAACCTCTGTTCTTATACAAAGGTTTCTTGATCTAGAAATGTAGAAAGCTGATTAGATGCAATCAAAGTTAGTTGTGCAATCAGAGACGCCGTTTCAAAAGTTATCATTCAAATCGCCTAAAATATTTCCGGAAGCTTTGCAAAACCTAAACATTTTTTGAATATGCACCTTGCACTTTAAGTCTCCTATACAGAACACATACGCCTCATTTTGCGATTGTATTATTGCATATATATGTTATTCATGCATTCGGTGCATTCATGCATTGGCTGAAATCTTGACAGGTAGTTTAAGTTGCAATATTGCGCCGGTAGGGGAATCTGCCTGAAGCGCGGGAAACCTTCGTATTAAGACAGAGGTTGTATAGAAATTTATAATATATACTATACTATATATAGTATACTAAGAATATCCGCACAACGTTTAAGTTTTTTTGTTCTGGAGAAGAAGACGAATCTCCAATGCAGGGCCAAAACAGTTAGCTCAATTGTGAAAATTAACACTACATCGGCCACGATGTTATAATGTTCACAATGATGAATAAAGAACAATTCATCGACTTTCCACGCCAACGAGTTTTGCAATCAATTCACTACCCATAAAGTGATTGATAATAAATTGAGAGATATTCTAGGGCAATAATCAAATTTATAGGTGACTTGCGTTGTACGCCTACCCCCCTCAGATGTGATGAAAGGTTGATTTAGTACACATGATCAATTATCGACCAGCATGTGACAGAGGGATGGTAAAAGGCGAGAGTTTATTACGCTTCTGGGGAATTAATTAACATAATATTATTAACTGTGACTATTGATTCCGAATAACCTTTGGACTCTTTATGCATGGGAGTGGTCGTGGTTTTGGAATAGATTAAGTAGGATACAGAATGCACAGTGTAGGTTTTACAAGGTAAGAGTTTGTGAGTGCTTCCTAGAATACAGATGTTGCTACATAAAATAGCATTTAAGTGTTTGAAAATATCATTTGCATCCTAGACGTCGATGGAGGGACTGGTGGGAAGAATTAAAGCAGTTCGTTGAAATCTTCTCACCCTTTATTGAAATTGAATGGCAAGACAAGTAACGTTATTCATTTACAGAAACTATCGTCCAAGGTACCATGGCAACCGGACATACATATTTAAATGCAATAGCAAACATGATTTCAACCAAATATTTTCATGATTTAATTCAAATCCAACAAGTTATTTCACTGACATTTGTATTTTACATAGTGCTAAAAGTGTTAAATGTATGTTCTAAGTTCATAAGCAAACGTATTTAATTGAGTGTTTTACATTGTATAACTTCGTGTTCCCAGACCTTTGACGTAAGAATTGACAGGAGACCAATGGCGCAAAATACCGGTTTGTTGTAAAATATCCCTCAACAATAATATCATAAAATGTGTGATATAAAAAACAGTTGATGACTGAACCACTTTTACATATTTTCTACTTAAAACTGAATACCAAAATTTGAAACAATGTGGAACATTTTCTAGTTACCGGTATTTTCGTTGGTATTTTTGATTGACGTGTTTTCTAAAGGAAGCTTTTGCGAAACCGTCTACTAAAGCTGCTTAGACAATAAAGAGCGTTAAATAAATCCATTGCAATTTTGTTTGCACTGAAGCTGTTAACAACGATACAAGTATGAGGTAACTGAAAAAAATATTGCAGTTGTATTGCTTTTCCCATTCTAAAAGTCAAACATTGTCCAAATCCTTTTGTGGTCGTTTTTGAATAGTGTAATTCGTATTCAAATCATAAAAAAATAATCAATTTGTAAATTTGTAAATAGAAGCGAATACACCAATGGCTTGAAATTTCAGCTTTTTGTGCACTAAGATAACAGACGAATGATATGTTTATGGAAATCATAATCGATTAAATACTCCAATTAAGTATACTATATATACTGCAATAGCAGACAGATATGTCACAGAAAAGTGATATTAAGTATTTCCCTTTTAACATAAGTCTTTAAATCTTCAAACCATCAGACAAAATTAGATACAGTAAATTAGTGATCAGAGTCAACAGTCTATTATCAAAGCATGCAAAAGCCAAAGAAATAACGAAACTGATTATTGTAAACAAGAACTAAAATGATAACACCCCCCCCCCCCCCCCCCCCCCCCACCCCATTTAAATTTTGCTCATAACCAGAAAAGCGGAAACGGCAGCCGCTACGTTCAATCTAATAACAATGCTAATACCGTGTTATTTAATCGGTTAATTTACAACATTGCTTTCATAAAACATATTTCATAATTTGTTCTCAGTTCAGAGTTTAGGTAAATTCAAAAGCTGCACACAGTACTAGTTCAGCCGTTTCCAAGTGCACAGCTAACCATATATGTTTATATGTCCAAGCCGACAGCGGCTGTCGTAACGTTTTCATTGTTGATTGCAGGTAAATTATAAAGAATGTTTAGTATTTCATTGAATCGATAGAAAGTTTAAGTGAATGCATAAGCCCTCGTAAACCTTAAAATAGCCAATTTAAACCGTAGAAGCGTACACTAGTGCCTTTAATTCTAGTGTATGTGGTAATGGAGATATCATGTTAAAATAGCCACTACATGTAAGAGTTCTGCAAAGTCCATAGGTTTATTCCCAATCAACAAAATCTTCTATTCTCATCGCTATATAACAACGATATCCTTGAGTCAAATTCTTTGAGTACTTCTGACTTTGCAGTGTCTCAATTCTGCATATAGTAAGGTTAAACTTTTCAATTGCAATAGCTGAAGAGCATTTAAATCAATGACATTAAGAACATTTCGCTGAAAGGTTTTTATACTTGTAAGCATTCAACATGATAACACAAATAAAACACCATCTATTAATAGATAATAGCATGTTATTTTAAGTAAAAACAACCTAAAAAGAGAACATCGTGTTCAAAGATTTTCTTTTATAGTTTCGAATGCGCTTGTTGATGTTTTATAAAAGTAAAACTTCTAGCGAAGACGAAAAACAAAATACAACTTAACAAAAAGGGGTCCTTACTAATTATAGGCTTATTTTTTGTTTTAATCCGACAACAGATCTCATTCGTGCTCCAAAATCACGTTCTTACTGACATGTAACCTAAATCACAAACTGTAAAACGATAGACCAGCTGTAGAGGATACGTTTTTCCTACAACTAAAAAGACTTTGAAAGGAAAAAAAACCCATTGCCAACAAAGAGTGTCATAGAGATAGTAAGGTAGATAATTATGCGACATTGGTGGTGTTACACATTATCTGAGATAGCAAGTTGACATTTCCTTGACATTCATTAGTGTCAATTCTGTATGTGCATCAAACTGACAATGAACGACATCAATGAGAAGTCAGAAACATTTTGACAATAGCCGAATATCTCACATTCGCCCATGCTTTTAGCTCTGTCTTCAACTACTACTTTCGTGAGGTCAAACGAACATCCACTAGTTCGAAATACAAATACTAGATCGAAGGAAAATAGACAGAAAGTTGGATGAACAACATTGATGCTGACGTTATTCACTATTTTTAGAACATTCCATCATTTGTCAACAATAAACTGTCGTTCGACGTATACGTTAGTTTCATGTGATAATGTTTCTCATGACATATATCTTACTTGGGACATCAAGTATCTCATTTAGACAATGGGATAGTTTTTCCGGGGTTTGAACCTGAAGCCGATCGTTCCAAACGTAAAATCTTCAATCAGAAGGCTTTCGTACGAGTTAACAGAAACGTAAGGTTTCGGTCAGCTGAACTATACGCTTTCAGGGCATTTGAAAACATAGGTAGCGTGATCAGAGCACTTGCAACGAAGGATATTTGGTAAATGGTATATCTTCGCTGAATACAATTGTGCAACATTGCGTGGTAAGATGTTTTGTGAAAGATTTCTTGTGCAAGAAAACATGGGCGTTACATTCAGTAACTAAGCAACATTAATATATTCATTATCACCTATTAGCAACAAAACAAAATTCTGACTAACAAAACCATTATCAATGTTCCATACTAGCAGGTAATGTAAGAGCAATTTAAAACACCAGTCATCAATCCTTAAAGAAGAACAATATTTTAAAGTGAATGAGATAAAAAATCATTAATCAATACTATTTCCTATATCTACTGCAAAACCGTCTGACGTTCTTTAAAGCATCGATGGCAATTGATTTACTGGACTGCCGTGTGTTCATGGACAGCGCGTTTTGCTTGAGTGGCATTTATTTAAAAATATACTGGAAAACCGTTATTAATGTATATCGACGCGTTGATTCCATGGAATGATGTGGTAGGATAGTCATGAAAAAATATATTATATTTTTTCAATTCATATCACTGATACAATTCAATAAAGACAAAACCTATTTGAACAAGTATATTGTCTCCGATTGACACACAAGCAAAACTGGTCTTTATTTTCAGTATCCGCTCTATCAACTTTATTGACATCATCTATCAGGTGGTGGCCTCCGACGAACTGATAACGTATTATTTATATAATATAACATGAAAGATAATATGTGATGATGTGTACATGAATGTATATATTATGAAAACTAAATGATCATCACATATTGCTGATGGAGACATTTACTGTTGTAAATTGTTTTGGGGAATGTATTAAGAATAGAAAGAAGCCCCTAATTCTAAAGAAGACTTAAAACAACTTCTTATAATCCCTTCCTACATTTTCTGTCCATTTATGTTCATAATGTTTTCATAAAATAGTTCAAGTATATGATTGGGTGAGTGAAGGATAATGTTTAACGCCGCTTGGGCAATATTTCAGCCATTAGCGGGAAATATATGATGAAATGGCAGGCTTAACCATTTAATGACATTGTGAATTTATATAATAAGTGGATAAGCAGTAAATTATCTTATATCAGTACTTTTGGTAAATGACAGATGAGTTTCATTGTTGCATAAATCTTCCTTGAAAACAAATCCTTTGTTCCTTCCCAAAGCAATTTTCAGAACCAATGAGAAGGAATTCTTTTTTCCTCGGATAACAAAACATTCTGATTTTTCTTTCCCAACTTTTTTGTATAATTAGCTGCGTCATTACAGTTTTTAACTTATTGAAAAAGTTCCTTTTGTTCAAGGCCATGCTGACCTTGTGGTAATATGTTGCATAAGTTGGTAATGGAGACGTGATTGGTGTTCAACTGTAATTATATAGGCAATCTGATTAAAATCAATTCTTTGATTCGCTCCCTTGTCTTACCACTATTTCAATATTGTGATTTCAAATTTCTTATAGTTACTTGAAAGTTCAAACATCGCTTTTCTGAGTAGTGCTGCGAAGAGTATACCGTAAACGGATGTTTGTGGCGACCATGCATTCCTCGATAGCTTATATCAATGAGCATAAAATGTCATTTTAAATGGTTATAGTGACATACTCTAGTGTGAACATAGAGTGAAACATATTCATGCTTTGCTGATATTAATTAACACAGAGCCGAACATCGCAAACGAAGACTGCGAAGGGAGAGGACCGTTTTACGTTGGCAGCGATGTCAGTGGCAGAAGATGCTTTTTCTCTGACGACAGTCGCTTCTGTCTCTTCAAAGCAGATGGAAGAGTACGTGTTTTCCGCCGTCGGGGAGAGAGAAGCGCTGCATGTTTGGTTCAGGAAGTGGTGCCCTACGGAGGAGGAAGTGGTTTGGGGAGGCATACTTGGTGAGGAGAAGAAAAATCTAACGGCTCAGCGTTACGTCAACATAATGCCAGAGCGCACACATCTCGAGTTACTCAGAACTTCCTTTGAATCGTCGTATACGTCATCGACGACCACTTCAAAATAACCGCCAGCAACTTGTTCAAGCTCTCCAAGTAGAATGACAACGCATTCAACGTAATGACGTCAGACGTTTGATTTTATCCATGCGTCAGAGGGTTAATGTGTGCATTGTGGCAAGGGGAGGCCATACACGTTCTTAATGTGAACTGTTTTCATCACAGTGAACCTGGATTTCCTTGCATCGGAATCAGTCATGACAGTGAACTTGGACTTTTTGAATCCCTGGCCAATATCGGAGACATTGCCGTTGATACCGGAAACTAATTTGTTTGTTTTTTTATTCTGACTTTTGTATTTAATCTGCAATCTAGATTTAAATACATGGTAGCGTTTCTTTTGCCCGTGAGTTTATGATTTGATTTTAATGAGAATGACATATAGGGATCTGCATGGCTATCAAGGACAATCAACTCGTGTTGATCCAATTTCTCAAAGGTTATCCTATTGCGTGGCTCCTATTATGTCCATCATGATTTAAAAAGTTAATTATACTATCATGTAAGTCATAATTTAAATAGTTAATTGTACTATCATGTAAGAGATGATTTAAACAGTGAACCGTATGAGTTAAAAGCTATTTGTACTATGTCATTTGGTTTAAAATGAATCAGCTAAATAATATTTGGTAGAAATGTCTCCAGTGACATTGCATTGTTAGACGTCGGCAACGTGAACTCAACCACTTGTAAACAAAGCAACGCGCCAATATTACTTCTTCCCGCATCGGTCAGACAAAAATAGCTGAAAAAACGTGAGATTATTGTTGATTTTTAGGTAGGACTGAGTTAAAGTGTGAGTATAGTTTTCCAGGATAGGACATTTATAAAATGTATAATGTTTCAATATAACCCACGATGTATGAATGCTGAAATGTGTTTCAAATTTGCTGAAGCCTACATTTTGACTTTTTGAATATACTCTGCGTAAACTGAATCTTTCTCTTAGATTACTACTCACCAAGGTTCGAATGTATCATTCAACTAAGCGCATGGACAAATATGACAATGATAAAGTTACAAAATCCAAGTTTTGATGTGAACGAATTTTTGGTTTTAAAGGAAACAAGGAGCCACGTTGTCCAAGATAACTATACTCATGGTGCCGATCTCTAGACGGTAGGAAAGTTCAGACAATCTACTACCTACAGATTTTATGCATTCCTTGTATAATATAACGAAGACATGTGTGTTTCTTGACAACAAATGCACGATCAATACAATAGATATTATTTTATTTCAAAAGAGGGAAAGGAGACAATGCATGGTAATTCTGCCAAAGTGCATAAATCACAACACACCAGAGTGCTGTGGAAACTGACAAATATGTTTGAACTTAGATGTCACAGTTCTATTTAGCAACATATATAAATGGACAAATCAAAAGTCTAGAAAAAATAAGAGTGAACCTGCCGAATGGTATAGGCTGATTATTTCATCTTAGGGGCGATCAAATAAAAACAACTCCTCTAGAGTTCTAGGTTATGCCCCACGATCGAAAATGGCGACCTGCAGGATATTCCACACATGCTCGAGTTTCGAAAAAAATACACTTTTGGAGTTGCGGCCGGCAGAATGAAGTACGATACAAAAGCATTATAGAGTTGTAAGGAGCCAGATTCAAGCATTTTAATGCATCTGCCCAATTGCTCTGAAGTCATGCGCTAAACGAAATGGAAATGCAGTTGGAAGTTTTTTTTTTACTATTGACCAACATCATGAATTTACGTGAAGGCAAGAAATTGAAGGCTGCATGCTCATGTAATATTATGAAATGCGCGTGCCATGTGCTATTTGACTAAATGAATAATATCATTTATAAAATTTATGCAACAATGAAAGTTACCGAAGTTGATGGTCATTTCACAGAAAGGTTCCTATGATCCCTATCATGTGCATGGTGAATAGATATATACTGCATTCAACTTGGTTAATCAATTACTAGAACAATGGCGTATTTAAAGAGGCAAAGAGTATGTGGTTGGGGTCAAATATAGCAAACTTCATAAATGGTGTTATATCATCGACAAGTAGTGGTTTAAAAAAAAAAAAAATCTTAATGCCTATCAGTAAGCATAATGACAATTAACAGGAAATTAGTCGAGATTCACGAAAACCGGACAAAGGCGCGCGCCAATGACTCCAACGTTATTTCCGAAATTTATTTGTAGCAGACACAACGAGAAATATAGGTTGATATTGCTCAGTAGGTAATTTTACTAGTATTCATGTAAATAGGACTCTGAATTTCGACTACTTTACATCATCGATCTATATAACTGTTTTTGATTTACAATAAAAAAATGTCATAATTTTGGTATTCAAGAGATAAAGATGCAACTTAAGACAGGCGATTTGAACTTAACTTGGCATACAGGATGTCAGATACTGCTGCTTTCTGATCATCAGATGAGCGTTTGTACACCCTCACTGTCTCGCTTTGATGCCCTGAGGAATCAAACATGTGCGAAAGAGTAAATTAAGTGATATCTGATATATTCATAAACGTTAACGTTTTATAACTATATTGGATATCTAATGTAATAACAGAATAATTTTGCAGACAAAAAAACATATCAAGCCAACTATATACATGTCTGTTCAAAACTTCACGTTAAATGTAATTAGAGATATCAGGGTCAAAATCCTCAGAGAATATGTACCTGTTTGTTTGCATATGAGCCGTTCTTCGACATGAAACATACTCTGTGTCACTTAAAAAAAACTCACCTAAAATAAGACAGTTATTGCACCAGGGTTGTTATCAATTGAAATCGGATTGTACGGTTGTCAGGTCAAGAAATATTTATTTCCGAACACGAAACCCGAAACTGACGGTAACAAAGGATAACCTTAATAAGTTGGCGTTTTACAAAATCAACGACAGGACTACTTTATCACAGTGTTTTCACACATATTATTTAATTTATTTGGTTTAATTTATGGTTTGATTAAAGCAGTTCATTAGAAAGATAAATGTTTGTTTTGTTAGCGAGGGCACATCAGTGATGCTTCACTACTGTAGGCGAAAACAAGGGCCTGTATGACACAAGGTCAAAAGTTTATTGTGTCGTGCTTTTTCTTTTTCATCTATCTTTAAGATTCAAAGAAATTAAAACATAATCATCCCTGATGTATGGCGAAGTTTGAATTACAAAAAAAAGATTCTATAATGTGTTTGTTCGCAGGCTTGTAAACGTTTTTATATGCACGGTACGTATTTCTTTATAAAATGTAAACAGTATTGTCCAAAAGTGTTTTAATCAAAATAGAAAAAAGAAAGAAGAAAGATTCTATTTGTTTGAAAGTCTATTATTTATTTTAGAATAAATGCTTTTACAGATTTCTGTTAAAAATGATATAATTGCTTTTGCCGACGAACAAAAGCAAATGATTAAATACAAAAGAAGCTTAATCTATTTTTAAAAACTGTTTAATATGAAATGATAATGTGAGTTTGAATAATGGAATTTATCTATTTTATTCTCTTCATAACTTATTGAAAAAAATAATTAGAAAGCCGTTTAAAGGTAGTTCTCTTTTAAAGTTTCTATCGAATCAAAGAAGGTCTGTAACGAGTGATTTGATACTCGTGTAACGCACTGACATTTGAAACAGTTAAGTTGCAAAAGCTATGGTCCTTCTTCAAGTAAGTGTCCACGCGCACATTGTGTTAGACGTTGAAATCATACAGTTTTGCGTCTCGAGTTTGAGTGACCCCTGAACTGTAAAAACATAAGAAACAGTAGCCCGATTTTTGAAATATCTATTTCTTAAAATTTCCCCACAAAAAACTAAAGTTTATGTGAAATGTATTATCTTCAGGTCAGATCTCCCTAGAATTACTCGACCCGATCATCTGCAGTCGTTGATGAAATAATCAAGTGTACAGCAAAACCAATGGCAGCCATTTTAGTGTGAACACCTTTAATCGTTTGAGATAGGACAATTATTTCGCGTAGCTTGGCCGATCAAAATACGTTTGTTTTTTGCTTCTTTTGATTAAAAACATTGTCTTGCTACTGTCTCATGAAAATGTTTCTTTTCTGATCCTGCTGAACTGATGTTTGATTGTATGATATGTGTAGAACAGCGGATCTAGTCATCTCACATACAGACTGATAGATCCGCTGTCCTGCATTTATCACCCAAGGTCATTTCATCAGGACAATTCGAACTCAAATTACTCGCCCTCGATTTGGTTTCCTTTGAATCCTATGACTCCCATTTTTGAAAACGCCATTGCTACTAAGGATGTTTAAGATCTCTGTAGACCTGACAAATCCCGTAAGACAATTCAAGTTGATAGAGACCTTTTGGCGCCGATAACGGGACTCAACCACTCTGTTGAGTCAACACTTATTACCCAGGAGAGCAGTCTGTTGCAGGACTGTCGATTCTCGACGGAAAATGGCAGTATACAGTACAGAAAGACCTTTTAAGAGGTACACGTGACTTATAGAGCACCAGGATCTGTCTGGTGTAAGAAAGGTTTTAATTACAATATGGAGCAAGCGGTAAAGGCAAACAGAGCCGATGCTGTCATCCAATTCTTTCAACAAAATGCGATATAGCCCATCCATGTGACATTTTTGGCCGCCCTGTCAGACAGGGAGACCTGTTTTGTTATCCACTGTCGCTCTGCTAAATCAGCGTATAATTAAGAATCCCTCTCGCTCCTTCCTAATACCCTGATCTCTTTCGGGCTAAATACCTCGTACGGCTGGCGACTATATATTCGTGGCTATGCTCACCTGTCATTTTTTCAACCGAAGGAGCTTGAAGTTATAAACTTGAACTCAACGGATTGTACCGCCGTTTCTGAATGCGAGTCGTCATATTGGCTGGTTAGATAGCTAGCGATACGAGGGTTTTGGCTTGAAAGAGATCAAGGTATTAGAAAAGAGCGAGCGCCGATTCATATACGCTTATGAGGAGTATGCTCATACGCAAATTCGTAGATTGTTACAAGGAAAGAGGAAGCGTCCGAAATCAATCCTTTGTGCCTGAAAATTTACATAAACTGTTGGTAGATTCGCAAATTTATCTGTTCTCCAATTGACAACATGTCTGAATTGTAATAACAATAACATCTCTGCAGTCAAAATACTTTTTACAGTTTCATTGTATGAAATGATGTCATTGAATCAAATCGGAGCTATTTCCATCCTGTCTCAGGGTAAGACGTATAGCTGACGCTCCACTCTTCTTACCCTGGCTGAAAACCCCAGCATAAACTTCGCGCCATGATCAATGATTCAGCCAATCAAATAGTTTTATCGCGATGGTGTGCGATAAATTTCAGCCAACCAAAGAGAGCCTCTCAAACTGCAGTTGGCTTCGCTCTTCCGCTAAATGGCGACGTCCATGGTTAAACAAACTGGAATCGAAAGATTTTTAACCGATCAATGAAAGATGAAAGTGTCAAGAGTCCAATTTTGCGATTTTGTTTAGTCTATTACAACAAATACAGCCAGTATTTACGGATCGGTTTAATTTTCCACCACTTGTTAGAGTGCTTCAGAGACCCCTAAAGCTATACCAGCCGGAGCTTTCCTGCTCCTGGCAGGGGCAACCAAGATAGAAAGGTCGTCGGGTAGAAGCCAGACCAAATTTGAGTCGTTCTAAAACCTGTTATCTATCTTTCACTATGCCTTTATTACCGTCTTTTCCCTCATCCTTTCGATCCCTTTCTCCCTGCTGTGTCCACTCTCTTTTGGATGCGTGTCATCCACGTGTTTAATAACTGAAACATTGTTCAAAACACGTCCCCAACTCACTCACTCGGTTTGATTTTCGAAGGGATACATAATACATTGCTGACTCGCCTTTCAAACGCAGTTATTAGTTGATTATTTTTAGAAAGTTCTTAGGTCTTAGGTCACGGCGCGAAGTTTATGCTCGGGTTTTCAGCCAGGGTAAGAAGAGTGGAGCGTCAGCTATACGTCTTACCCTGAGACAGGATGCGCTATTTCGAAATCACAAAAAAGTTTTATTGCCTTAGTGTCCTCCCAAGTCTTCCTGATCCTTTCCAGTAAAGTAGTTTTGAAATACGAACATATGTTCTATTAAAATGATACAGAACATATATATAAAAGCTGAGTCCTCTGATTAAACGAGTTGTAAAAACATACAAAGACGCATAAAACAGTCCAGAAGTAATTCACATTTAACTTTAAACCCAGTTCAACTAAACACTGTGTGCCTCAATTGATGAATAATGAGTGTGTCTGGTTATTTATGAAAAGGTTTTAATGCACCCGCTCTCATTCCATTATACTGAATCAATCACGTTCGTCTGGGCAAATCTCTTCCGGTCTTCAAGATGTTGGTGACGAAGACAGCATGTGGATTTGCTCTTAGTTAACTGGCGACTGCAAACACTTACAGTCGACATCTAATCAGAGTAAGAAATCTATAACCTTGTTTGACAAGTCTTGACGTCAACTCGTGACTCAGATTGATTGAATTTGGGCCAATTCAACTGATTACTGAGAACAATTGATACAGACATTTATTCCATCTAGCTATTGTAAGAATCATTATTATAGAGAGATATTTAGAGTATCATTTTCACAAGAATAATAAAAAATGAATTCAACATGAAAAGCTCACAAATTGTACAAATTCCGTATGAAATGAGGATTGCAATTTATTCGTTTTGTGAACCTGTAACAAAGGCATCATTAAAGGCATTTGATTCTACTAAAGAAATGTCTTTGAAAGCCAAGGAGTATTTAGTACCTGGTTTTAAAATAAGTAGTAAATGATGACCGGGTGCCGAGCGATTATGGCAAAAAAACTAGAAGAAAGTCTCTTGCCTAAGGAGACACCACAAGTTTCTCAACTCGTGCCTCAGTGTGGGGCAGGGAATAACCCTTGAACTCTCAGTTAATACAGCAATGATCCACGCCAGATGTTGCTGAACTTCACTGACAGCGGTCAACTTAGCTACGCACAGGACCACGTGCAATTCAATCTATCTATCTATCTATCGTAATTATTGAGCATGGAATAACGCTTTGGGGTGTACAGTCAAAGGAGCTTGCACATTTCTTTCCTTGATAGCTTGACAGTTGGTTTCACGTCTTGTTCGTTTGGTGGAAATACCTCACACCAACAAGCTTGCGATTGATGTCACGAGAAAGATTTGTGGCAAGCTTATACGCGAATTTCTATAATTTATCACGATTTATATGCAGAACATAGGCCTGTTAATGTCTTGAAATTTTTTAGTGGTTTCCATTATTTTATAAAGAACGAGTTAAAATATACGTGTGCATAATTAACCGTGCTCTGCAAAATACTTAATTGTATGGTTTAGTTTATGGATATACATACAAAAGACATCAGTTAACATTGAAATAAATGAGTAAGAATACACATGGCTAACTAATGTGCAACTCAAATAGAAAATTATAAAACTTACCAAAGCAAACATCCTTAGGAGAAACATTAAGTTTATTTCACGATTTGTCTTCCACAGCTGCACATAAGGTTGTTTGTTTTCAAGGGAAGATGTTTGGATATTATCTTAGAGATAACCCAAATTTTAACATTTAATTTGTTTTACGGTTGGTAATTGACAGAAAATATAGGGTGAAACTTTTTCATTAATTCTTAAACTCTCAGTCCAACATAACTACTTTTCTACTTTTTGTTCTATAAGTATTAAGAACACTGAATAAGGCAGCGAATTCATGGTGATTTTTAAAATAAAAGCATTGGTTTTAAAGACTAAGAACCAATCTTGCCAAAATCCTGGATCTTATTTTCCATTTCGTATGTTAATGACATTCCCCTGTTGTATATTTTTTCTGACTCTCCCCTGAAAATCCCCGGCCAACACCCCCTTCAAATAAATCAAGTCCCTAAATAGGATCGCTGACAACAGCTATGTTATGCATGCGGGGTTTTCATTGGCTGAAATATTGCAAGGTACATGTAGTTTATGGTGCAATATTTTGCTTGAGACCGAGAAAAGCTTGTAATAGAACAGAGGCTGTATAGGAATTAATGACGCAGTTACCCGTATGGGAAGATAATGGTAAAGATGCTATTTGCTATGTTTTCTTTAAAGTCACCTTTGGAGCACCTAATTGTATGTCGCCTCGTTAAAAGGCACCTCGTATTATCATAACTTTATTGAAAAACGTTTGTGATCAATCTGAGGGATATATTAATGTTATGAGTGTATTCCGTGTAAGGATAAGCTCCTATAACTATACCACTGTTTTTAATTTGAAAAACATTAATAGCATCCTAATGTTGTAATTACATGGCTTAAAGGATTCAATCATAAAGCTACAAAATCAATATTTACAAGAAAGAAATTATACTTATAGGAAACACAACAACTCAAGTTACTTAGTTATTATCATAGTGTAATTAACATTTTCACATCCGTAGAAATATCAATTATCCTGATGATTATTGAATTAATATCTTAACGTAATATCACTTACATATTATTTTTATCTAAGAGTCATCCAAACGTTTCGCAATCAAGTATCATAAAACTTCAATTAAATGTTCATCTAGGCGTCACTTAGTATAACCAAGCTTAGTTGTGACTAACATTATTGAGATTTATCTAGATCTCTCCATATTAATTTAAGGCTAAGCTAAAACGCAGAAGACATTTATACGGCCATTAAGCATGTCTTCATTCGATTTTTATTAGGCATGACCAGGTTATATCTTCTTTTGCGACATGGCCTTTAGCTTGACAGACTCTCAAAAACCCCGACGGTGTGGATAGAGTTCAGCAACAGATGAATCAACTTTGACAATTTTCTTTGGGCAGTAAACTTTGTATGACCAATATAATTGAAGGAATCATATTTCCGAACCAACGTCAACATCTCTTTGACTCTTTGAAACTAAGTAATTTACAATCAGACATACAGGACAAGGTCATACCCCCTTCCTCACAACCATATGTCCTCTCTGCGAGATGAATAGGGGTCTTGAAAGGCTGCTGACGATTCATCAAACACCTTATTGTGTCTGACAGAAGCAATCCACTAGCAGCGTGTGGCGTTATTGCGTCCTTTTTGTTCTAAAGTGAAAGCACACGTTCCAATAGAGAAAATAAATTGGTATTGATGAGTTCTTCAGACGACTGGAGGAAATGTATATCAAACAAATGTACTATCTTTATGGATGGATGGTAATAACATAAACATCATTTCAGCTTCAGTGAATCTCGTCTTCAAACAATGTGTTTGATGTAATGTTGATTTAAGGTTAACGTTCAAAAGCAATAAATTTCATAATATTAATATATCGCATACATTTTATGTATTTGCCATCTTGTTTTACCGTAAAGTCGTAATTAGCACTAAGTACAATAAAATACTAAATCTTCGAACAAAAAACTATCCAATATAAAGTGATTATTGAAGTAGAGAAGCAATAAAAAATATTCAATATATACAGGGTTTATATAAAAAATCTTCATTCTGATCTATTCCTTGTCAGGCTTCTGGTCAGTCAGACTTACGTACACTTAATATAATGGATAATAGGCTAACTATTGCGTTTCATGTGACAATAAATTGAAGATTCTTCTTTATATTTATCATGGGGAAAACATACCAATGTTCCTTAGCAGTTGTAATTTTTTTGGAATGCAAATTAAGGTAACAGGACAAAGAAAAGACAAAGTAAGACAAAATGTTGATATGATTGTTAATTAATGAGCAGTGGGTAAGAAACTCAAACGAACTTCTATCACTTAACCTCTCCGGAATTCCAGTGTGTTAAATGTTAACTTCTCATTTGGCCATTAACAGAGCCTTTGAGATACAAATTGAATAAGAAGTCTCTTTTCTCTAAATAATATTGGTTATATAATAATACAAAAATAACAATGAATTTATTAAATGATAGACGTTTACATGTATTTATCCTCAATACATACATTTAGGTTAATGTCAGGTACAACGGTATTAAGCTCTAGACCAAGATAAACACTTAAAAGACTTTGGTGCAAAAAAACAATTACGAAAAACATTCTGCAGAAAAATTCTAATTCTAGGTTTAGATTTCATGAAGAAGCATTGTTCACAGATAAATCTTGCCAGCCGTTTTATTGTTATCGGAGGGAGGGAGATCCCTATGAACCTGAAGACCAAACCGTCCAATGTATGCCGAGTGACTGTATCGCAAGGAATGGTGTTGGAGCCCCGCACAGTTTCCTACGTGCCCTGTGATGTAAGAGATTCCCTCGGATTTTGTGTAGTGGAACCCGCGTCAGAGGTAAATCAGTTCGCCTTAATGCCTAGAACATTCCATCAGAGTACTAAAGATTTGATAGTTTGCTTGATTAATGTTGAAGACCATAATGTGAAATTAGCTCGAGGTCAACTCCTAGGCCGGGCTTCGGCTGCAGAGTTGGTTCAGCCCAGCAACGGCGTGGCCCCCGCTTCAAGGTTTGTGGGGGTATCTTGCAGGTCCTCCACTGGCCTTCTGGAGGGGGACCTGATAGAGGCGGTGCCAGCACACCTACAAGACTTATTCAGCCGATCAAGTAACAAGCTGGAAAATGAAGATCAGCGACGTTTGGCTTTATTGCTCCAGGAGTTTGAGGATGTATTCGCCAAACATGACTTAGACCTAGGTGAGTTCACAGCCATTGAACATGCAGTAGACACCGGAGACCACCCACCCGTCAAACAACGTCTACGTCGAACACCATTAGGATTCGCCCAAGAGGAGGAGGCTCACCTTAAGAAAATGCTGGATGCAGGAGTGATTCGTCCTTCTACATCCGAATGGGCCTCAGCACCAGTCCTCATAAGAAAACGTGATGGAAGTGTGAGGTACTGCCTAGATTACCGAGAAACTAACTCGAAATGTGTTAAAGACAAGTTTCCGCTTCCGTTGATAGACGACTGTTTGGACACCCTAGCTTCAAGTCAGTGGTGTTCTAAACTTGATGCCAACTCCGCCTACTGGCAAGTGAAAATAAAGCCCGAGGATTGCAAAAAGACCGCATTCGTCACACGGTATGGCTTATTCGAACACGTCAGAATGGCGTTTGGATTATGCATTGCTCCTGCTACGTACGCCAGAATAATGTCCTTGATTCTGGCAGGACTGAACTGGGACATCGTTTTAGCCTTCCTGGATGATGCAATTGTGAACGGGGTGAGCGTGGAACAACACTTCAACAATCTACGCCAAGTGCTACAACGCTTCCGACAATATGGGTTGAAATTAAAACCAAAGAAGTGTGAGCTATTCCAGCAAGAAATAGAGTTCTTAGGTCGAATAGTGGGACAAGGTAAACTTAGAGTGAATCCAGGCAGTTTAACCGCAGTGCAAGAATGGCCTCGTCCCTGTACCACCAAGGAGGACGAACGTTTCTTAGGTTTTGCCAATTACCACCGGGCCTTCCTCAAGGATTATGCTCAAATTGCCCTCCCGCTGTATGCAATAACTGGTAAGAAACCCTTCCGGTGGACAGATGCTCAAGAGCAAAGTTTTTTATGTCTAAAAGAAAAGTTATTGACCACACCCGTTCTCACTCTACCCACCCTGAATGATCCCTTTATCTTGGATACAGATGCCTCCAACCATGCCATTGGGGCAGAACTCATTCAAGTTCAAGAAGGAAAAGAAAGGGCCATAAGTTATGGAAGTTTCTCCCTTACCCCAGAACAAAGACGCTATTGCACCACGCGGAAAGAACTCCTTGCTGTAGTGAGATTCACTCGTCAATACCGACACTATCTCTTAGGTCGTCCTTTCCTGATACGCACTGATCACAATAGCCTACGTTGGTTATTGAACTTTAAGTCCCCAGAAGGACAACTAGCCCGCTGGCTTGAGGAATTGAGTCAGTACGACATGACAGTTGAACATCACCCTGGGGTTAAACATCTAAATGCTGACAGTTTATCTCGCCTCGGTGACGACGCCACTTGTGATGAGTATTCTCTTCAAGTAGATATCAAGAACCTACCCTGCGGTGGATGCAAGTACTGTACCAAGGCCCACCAGAATTGGGGACCATTCCTCGAGGACGTTGACTACGCTGTTTCTCTATCACATAGACCTAGACAGGTGCATGCTCTGTCTATCCCTGTTGACCTCTCACAACGGGAAGACTGTCAAGTCCAGTGCTTGGAGATCCAACCTCAGAAGAATCTAGTGATTCTCAACCCCATTCCAGAACCAGACCCGTGGGGATCACCAGGAGTATGTCAAGTGAGCTCTCAACAAGCACCAGATGACCCCATTCAGATTGGTTATTCCGTCGCAGACATATGCCAGAAGCAACAGAATGATCCTGACATAACCCTTCTCTCCAATTGGCTGCACCACAACATTCCCCCCACGGAAGGAGAGTTACAGATTGCCAGCCCAGCAAGTAAGTCATATTGGATAGATAGATCTCTGTTTGAAGTCGAGTCGAACATCATAATTGTAAAGATAACTCCTAATGGAAATAAGGGAGTCATCCTAGTTCCTGCGGACCTCAAGCCAGACCTTCTTTCCGCCGTCCATGACATTCCCACTGGAGGACATCTTGGTATCACTAAAACCAAACAAAGGGTAAAACAACCCTACTATTGGTACCGATGTGGACAAGATGTCGCAGAATTCGTCAAAGGATGCTCCCAGTGCAACAAGAACAAGAAGCCACACAGGAAGGCTAAATCCAGGTTGGTTACATTCCACGCCGGAGCTCCAATGGAACGAATGCACCTTGATTTTATTGGTCCCCTCCCGGAAAGCACTCAGGGCAACACTTGTATCTTGATGATGGTGGACCAGTTTACAAAATGGGTCGAATGCATCGCATTACCTCATCAAAAAGCCGAACTCACGGCAAGGACAGCCGTGAATGAGTTTTTCGCAAGATTTTTATTTCCTTTTCAGCTTCATACAGACCAAGGTAGAAATTTTGAAAGTAACCTCTTCAAGGCCATGTGTGAAATGCTCAACATCAGCAAAACTCACACCACTCCATATCAACCTGCCTCAATTAGACAAGTGGAAAGATACAACCGCACCTTGCTACAAATGATCAGGTGCCACATTAACAAATCACAAACCAATTGGGATGAATACCTGCCCCAACTGACAAGCGCTATACGATCCTCAGTTAACCGTCAAACTGGGTATTCAGCTAATCGACTCATGTTGGGACGTGAAATCAATTTACCAGCAGATCTCATGTTTCCAGCCCCCAAAGAGGCAGAGGAGGATCTCAACATGGACAAATACTGCAAGGAACTCAGAGCGGCCATTATATTCGCTCATCAAACTGCGAGAAATCAACTTTAAACTTCTCTCCAGAGGGCAAAGAGGGATTATGACCTTAAAGCCAGGATCCACCAAGTGGAAGAGAATCAACCGGTATATGTTTTGGACTCTGCAATTACGCCAGGACGTTGTAAGAAATTGTGTCCCATTTGGAAAGGTCCCTATTATTTAGAAAAAAAATTGTCACCCAACCTGTTTGTTGTTACATGTAGTTCTCCCAATAAGCAATTTACAGCTCATCATGATCGAATTAAGTTGTGTAGGGACAGGTCTCTTCCAAAGTGGTTACAAAGAAAGATTTCTCGCCAGGGGGTCACAGCCCAGTTCGCAGTGACCCCTAATTCCCCTGATTGCCTGTGACACTTGTGATGAATGGTTTCACGGGAATCGTGTTAACGTTACCGAGAAGACAGCGGCCACTATGATAGAATACTTGTGTCCAGGTTGCATCTCAATTAAACTCTAATTTTGTTCCAGGATTTAACAGCTTACTCTTACGTTCATCTAAACAAACCCAAGTCTCAAGATGTCAGGAAGCCCTGAGCAAGAAATTCGTGCGACCATTGCCGAGGAGATGGAAAAGGATAGAGAGGAAAGGAGAAGAGAACGCCAGAGGCAAAGAGACAGAGATGCCTGGCTGGTGACCCAAACACACAATGTGGTTTGGGAAGCCCTGATGCGTCAGGAGCGGGAGGCTTCAGTCTCTAGTAGACGGGAGCCGGCTCGTCTCCCTACCCCAACTCAACCCAACACCAGGCCGAAAATCACCCCCAGGTTCCACCCGGGACAGACAGAAGCAGTGCAGCAAAGGTTTCCGGAGGTATACAGCCGACCTACAGTCCGGAATCCATCCCCAAGTGTTGAACGACCCTCAAGACATTCACCAGTGGCCACCCCCACTCATCCTGGATCCCCTCCACCTGTCAGCCAGGTGGTGGTGACCTTGCCAGCCAGGGAGCCACTAACTCACAACCCCCCACGCCGGTCCAGACAACAACGGGACGAGGAGCGTCGTGGGTACAGATCCGCCCGTTCCCCCATCCGCCGACGTCCCGACCATGCCCCATCCCGCCAGGACCAACGTCAAATGCAGTACTCAGAACCAAGATCAGCCCGATCCCCCGTCCGCCGACGCTTCGACCCCCAGTCCGTCTACTGTCTGACCGCACCCCATCTCGATCCGCGAGGCACACGCGTCAACCGGAAGCACCACGGTCATCCTCAAGACACCAAGGACGTTCCAGGTCTCCTCTGAGACCCTCCGCGGCCCCTGGAAGTTCAAACATGCCCAAGAGCACCCCACAGGATCCCCTTGTCCGGTGGTGGGATGTAAGAAATGGACCAAGAAGTTGAGAGACCATGCTTTTAATGGCCACCTACCAAGGTATCTTCACGACCAGCATAGCCAAACCACCGTCGCTGATGGAGACACCCTAAATCAAGTAACCCTCGCTTTGGGCCAACTGTCCAAGTGGATAGTTGGTCCCACAGCCACTATCAAAAGTCTCTTCAACCACGTGAGAGCCAAATTAAGTCTCCCAGAGAACTGTGAGATGCCCGCCACGGCCCAGGGCCATATGAAGGCCTTGTGTCTGAGAGAAGGATGGAGGATTCCCCCGGGAGGTTTTCAACTGCATCCGATCAATTCCCCTGCCTGCCTCCGCCACTGGAGAGTGGCTCTTCACATTCTCAACTTGCTAACTCCACAGCAGCGTTTGGAGTTTAAGACGTTTTTGATGCCCATCTCCCGTCCGAACCTGCCACAAGCCTCAACAGAATGGGAGGACTCAGCTTGTGCAGCACCACCACCTCTCGAGTCGTGGGATGCTGAAATCCCCTTGGTGGAACCCGAACCCGCACTGATGTCAGTCCCTACCGAACCAGAGGTGGCTGTACCCCTTGCCTTTGACAGCCACTTCCACTTAGACCGAACGTGGGCTGCACTCCTAAAGAGGGGCCTTAGAAGACAGGGAGGAGTGTGGTGATCAGCAGTTCCCGGCAGCCATCGGAAACCGAAGTCTTCTGAACGTCCACCGTTATCAGCCGAGAGATCCCGAGCTGTTCCGACCGCAGTTCCCGAGTCGCCCCGAGGACTGCCGATCGCCACCTGGATGCAGCGAGTCTGTGTCAACCAGTTGTAAGTATAGGACGTCTTTTCCCTTAGCTTGCAACTTGCATACTCGCCGACTCACTCTATGCTCTAAGTAGTAGCTTATAGCTGTTAACCCATGCTAAGATAACCGCTTTATATGCTGTAACTTTCTTGTGAACACCAGGTTCACAACATGTGTAACGACATATGTTAAGCTTAACTTTCTATCCCTCCAGACTTGCATACAGCACGCCGTAGTAACCGCACTATTAAACGTCCTGCGAGTTTCCTTTCGCCTCCATCTCTTTCTGTTTCCGAAAGTCCATCTCCACATCGTCCACGTAAATGTAAATCCAAAACTAAACATTTAACGCCTCTTTCACTTTTTCCCGGCTCAGAAACTCCACATTCTCCTTCTTTCTTGCCTCCAGAGTCTATTCCATGTGCTCAACCTTCTGTCTCCATTGAAAATTCTCCTCCCCCTCCTGCCTCTGTTCCAACGCCTGTACCTATTGCCGGTCCTTCTACACCCACTGCACCTGTTATGAATCCTACTGTTTGTAGTGATGCTACAGTTCCGAATACTCATGTAACCCGATGCACCCGTTCAACTTCTAAGAATCCTCCAATTTTGAATTTATTTAATCTTTGCACTCAACTCGGCACTGTTGACAACACTATTTCCTTTTGCAAGCAGTATGGTGTTCTTCCTTCTCAATCCACATGTCCTAACTGTCACCAAATATTAACTCGCTCATACACAATAAAAAGGAAAGGTTAGGGGCCTGACTATCGTTTTCAATGTAATCATAAAGCATGTAAAAAATCTAATAACAATCAATTTCCAGCACGTAGGGGTACATGGTTTTCTGGGTCTAATCTTTCACTAAGAAAAACGATTGTCCTCACATATTGCTTTTCTCATAAAATGTCGTATGATGACACCATTCGAGAAAGTAGCATTGACTGTGATATGGATAGCAAAGTGCAGGAGACGTCTAGAGAAACAGTTGCGGACTACTTCAGTTATTGTAGAGAGGTATGCTCTGCAATAGTGGAGAGGAACGGTTCGAACATGATAGGCGGGGCTGGTATGACAGTAGAGATAAATGAGAGTAAGTTCGGGAAGAGAAAATATCATAGAGGTAGAGTAGTGGAAGGACAGTGGGTTTTGGGGGGTATTTGCAGGGAGACAAGGGCCTTTTTCTTAGTGCCAGTCGACAAACGTGACCGACAGACGTTGGAGAGGATAATCACGGACAACGTAGCGATATAATTACGGACTGTTGGAAGGGTTACGACGGACTGAGTGATCTGGAGTACGGGCATACAAACGTTAATCATTCCGAGTATTTCAAAGGTATGAATATAGTTTTGTTTCTTAAATATCTCCAAATTGTTATAATACTTATTTGATATGTAATGATTGTTTGTTTAAACATTTCAGATCCTGTAACTCTTTCCGATTCTTTAATCATCATGTATTAATGGTTTATTCATCTTCAAATACTATATTGTATATTCAAAATATACAAGTTCGATTAGATGTATATATATTTGCACAATGTGATGTATATCATTTATTGAATGTAAACTTACGTTGTTATTTTAATATGTTTCAGGCTTTCTTTATTGCATACTCTTGTAATAAAACCATGATCACCTCACACCCCAGTGGCTTAGTTGTCCTTTATTGATGTAACCACTCTCAACGCTACTACATTTAGTTCAAACGCAATGCTTTCACCCTGTATCTTTAATAACAACACGTCACTCTCCACTTTCCGGTTAGATTAACTGGTAACCATGAAATAAAACACGTTATTTGAACGCAGAAAGCTCATTTTGAACACTTTCCGACCTGTCCTTATGAAAAGATATGGTTTGTAAGCGATACGAAGAAACGATCGATATGGATCACACTATGCTATTCCGTTATTCAACAGAAGAATTAGCTCCGTTATCAACATTCACTGTCGGTCCTTGAAGTGACTGTCCAACATTTGTGTAGGCATGTTTTCCAAACCTGTTCATTTTCATACATGTAAAATTACCTGATGTGACGACTATAACTTGTATTCTATAATTCATATTAACGTATATCTTGAATCATTAACAGACCTTGTTGTAACCGTAACAATTTGATAACTATCCTCTCAAATTAAATGTGCAAGCGAAATACGCTTTTATACAGAAAGTTTACAAGAAGTTATTTAATCCCGCAATTTATCTTTCATATCTAATACTCAAACACATGACACCAGACGAGTTGTTGCAAGATAAGTTGAGTGAGAAATACTTTTAATGTAAAAATACATTTCAATTGCGTCATATAGGCTCTATGAGCAATTATTATCAGCATGATTATTTAATTAAAGGTTTTAAATCCCTGTCAAGTAACCAAATTATGAGAATCGTGTACAACTTATAAAGTTAAGTGTGATTTACGTAACTTTTTAGACGTTTCATTTAGGAGTTCTTCTTATCTAACATAACCAAAAACGCTGTTCAATCAACGTTATTCCTAGTACACTATGTTTTGTCACTGAAGTCTATTTTCTAAAATCTATCTTATCCACTAAATTATGAAAATGAGACACGTATTCATTCCAAGTCGAGTCATTTTGCTAAATTCACTTATCAAATATACTTGAACATATTATGGCCCTGGGGTTCATTTGCACTATAGCGTCAGATAAGACGAATGTCAAATCACAGCCGGAAGTTTCGGCAGGCCATGATTTGGCACTGATTTCTTAGTCTTAAGTGCACATGGACTCGATGGTGCATCTGACACCATTTCAGAAAAAAACCACTTTTCTCATAATTTTCTTTATGTGTATTTGACCAACGATTGTGTATTCATACACATTAGCTCATAAAACAAAAACCTAGTTAAATTCTTTTTACACTTTTAACTGAAATACACAAAAAAGGAGAAAATTTTTGATATTGTCAGCCAAGTTTGCAATGACATTCCTGAACTTTAACTGTTGTTATTATATTTTGTAATTTTTTAAATATTAAGTGCTGTTTTTATGAACGTTTCTTATAATTAAAAATCACTCAATTTTAGCAGGACTGACATCACAATTTCAGTCTCGAATGTCCAATCGCTTAGCCAGCTCCACATTTCACTTTGCACTCTCTATATTTAATGTATCGAAAAGCATACACTATCCCATATTATATGAACAGCTACTGTACGATACCAGCCATTAAACAATATATAAATATATAATATACTAAGTTTATAAAGTGACAACGAATTTGGCGTAATTAACAGCTACTGTACGGTATCTGAAATCAAAATAGTACACTCATATACAAAAATAGAACGTTTTTGAGTAAACGTCATTATTTGTATTTACCCTCGACGACTCACCGTAGTCCTTTATTGCCTATCAATTATCTCTCGACCAAATTAGAGAAAGAAAGACGGGAGATAATTTGTTGCCCACCCCCGCGCCACCTGGTCACCAAAACCTCATCTGAACTACCTGGAGTAAACGGACGCCTGAGCGAACCTACTCGCAGAAGGGGAGGCACGGGTTGGAAGTAAAGATTGGTGAGTCCGTCGACGGTAAGTACAAATAATAATAATGGTGGCACGTGGTCCTGTGCGTAGCTCAGTTGACCGCTATCAGTGAAGTTCAGCAACATCTGGTGTGACTCGCCGGATGGGTGGGTTACCCGATCGTTGCTGTATTAACTGAGAGTTCAAGGGTTATTCCCTGCCCCACACTGAGACACGAGCTGATAAACTTGTGGTGTCTCCTTAAGCAAGGGACTTTACTCAAAATGTGCTTCTGTTCACCCAGCAGTAATAATTGGGTACCTGGTGTAGATTGTTGGAGGTGACCTTGAAGCGCTTAATCGGCAGCTTGGGTTAGACCAGGGTAATAATGCAGGTATGCGCTTAGAGCATGTCCCTGAGTGATGTGAATAACGCGCTATATAAATCCTCTTATTATTATTATTATGTGTCTTGGGTTTTACACCCCGGGCCCATTTAGACCGAAAAGAAACCGATGCACACGGTATTAAAATTCATATAATAAAACATGATACATACAATTAGAAATGCATTTGTCTGTACATACAATTACATACATACAAAACATTCAAATCTGCACATCTCCATATATACATTAATACCTACATTTCATACTTGCATTGCATACATACATGCACACACCCAAACAGTACATTAATACCTTAATACACGCATAGAGTACTTACATACACACACACCCATACGCAGTACATGAGTACAGTACATACATACACACCCCCATACGTTAGTACATTAGTACATGCATGTATACAACACATACATATACGCACATACCCATACGTTTTTTTATAGATAAAGGAGCAAATTCTTTCAAACACAGTAACTGTTTGACCAATCAAACAACTCACTTTTCTATCACGCACTATGGGTTAAAATAATGCATAAAATTATATACAGTTTCGGTAAGTACAAATAATGACGTTTACTCAAAAACGTACTATTACTTAATGTAATATTACCGTCTCCGACTCGCCGTAGCCCCGACTACCACAATGATGTCGGGCTGCGAGAGCTAAGCGTTTACAGACTTCTAACTTAAAGTAGGAAAAAAAAAGTTTGCTCGCCCCTACCCAGTAGAAAAGACAACCAAGACAACGGAAATGCGATGCAAAGTTTTCGAGCTAACAAAAACGAGTGATTCGCGAAAGTGACCTAGCGGTGAGCTGCAACCCCTCTGCGACCGAAGCCTGGAAACGCCCGCAAGGTCTTCCGTGGACAAGTCTCAGAGGTTGTGGTTCGCAAAGACCATATCTCCAGAAACAGCCTGACCTGATGTCAGCCATAGCGATGTTACTGTGAAAGGCCATAGTGACCAAAAGCGCCTGGATCTTGTGGGGATTGGTTCGAGTTGGCGATGAGAACTCCTTAGCTTTGTAAGCCTCGAGAAAATCTGAAGCCATCGCCACCAGGAAGGCGTAGAATGATAGTCTCCGTTAGGGGCTCATAGAAGTCCAAGAGGTAGGTGCTCAAGGACGATTGCCAGACG
The DNA here is from genome assembly GCA_921293015.1 of Phorcus lineatus. NCBI lineage: Eukaryota > Metazoa > Mollusca > Gastropoda > Trochida > Trochidae > Phorcus > Phorcus lineatus. The sequence continues at coordinate 37,429,844 of OV121090.1, read as the reverse complement.
ACTGCCTGGACCTACCGCCTGTCTGCCGCCACCATCTGGACCTAGCCTCTGTCTGCCGCCATCATCACCACCTGGACCTAGCCCCTGTTTGAGGCCACCACCACCACTTGGACCTAGTCCCTTTCTGCCACAACCGCCTGGACCTAGCACCTCCCTGCCACCCTACCCGACTTGACAAAGTCCCTCCCTGCCATGGCCATCTCCTCCACCTCCACTATGACTGGAATACATTATACCTAACCCAATGCATGAAAGGTGAGTTACCTGATTTAATTGTGCTCCCCTTTAATTACATCTAAGTTGTAAATATTATCTAGGAATTGGATGACACATTACTTAATCCCTTAATGTATTTCTTAAATTGAATTTTTATGTTCTACTATTTTTCTTAATTTAGCGTCACAGAACAGTTCGAGGAAACGCTAGAGAAATAAGTCCATCAAATGCCGCCAGTTATTTACAGAATCGAAGACAAAGTGACACTTTAAGGGAAACCAAGATTAACTGACAGCAGAGGCTTTACTTTCTGTATAAACGCAAGTTATTTCTACTTCATAAAATCATTTGATCAATCACCATGCATATAGCTTAATGTTATGTTTAAATTAGTGAGTGAGTGAATTGGGGTTTAACGCCGCTTTCAAGATTATTTCACTTAAATCGCGGCTGCTAGTATTATTGCAGGGAGAAAGCCCGAAACACCATTGTGGCTATACATTGCGGTGAAACCTCCGAGCATCTGCTGGAACTAGCGAACCATGGGTAGAACTTCGCTGAAATTGAGTGTAGCATTGCACCCAAACCTGACTGCGTGTAAAACGATTTGGTCTCTGAATGCCGGCAGACTGGATTTTGGTAGGCAAAGCAATGAAGCGTGCTAATTGGTAGACAATAGGGGATTACGGGGGGCATCTCCTAATCTTTGGTGAGCGAAATTCAGAAAATGAAGAATGTTTATTGCCTTGAGTGAACGAAAGTTCAATTTATTTGAGTGAACGAAAGTTTACTTACATTTGAGTGAACGGAGACAACTTTCTTCTGTCAGCAGAAGGAACAGACAGGAAGATTCTGACATTTGCCACACTTCAGAATCTACGTCACCTGGGAGAGGCGGATGTCTACTACTGCGACGGTACATTCGACATGGCCCCGTCATTGTACCATCAGATGTACACCATCCACGCCTTCGTTGAAGGAAAAATGGTTCCCCTCGTTTATGGCCTTCTCCCAGACAAGAAGCAGCAGACGTATCTTCGGTTTTTCCGTGGCATCAAGGAGAAGGCAGAAGAAATTGGTGTCATCTTGGCCCCATCGAATGTGTTCACCGATTTTGAATCAGCAGCCCAGAATGCCATACGAGAGGTATTCAACACTGAGATGAAGGGGTGCCTCTTCCACTTTCGGCAATGTATTTGGCGGAAGGTCCAGCAACTGAAACTTGTGACTGAGTTTAATAACAACGAAGAAGTGCAAATGCTTGTTAGACGGGCGTCTGCTCTACCTCTCTTGAGACAATGTGACATAAGTGATATGTGGTTGCGTGCCTTGGGTGACGCAAATCTTGACGACCCAAAAACCTCCAAGTTTGCTGACTATGTGACGGAGCAGTGGGTGGAAGCACCTGACCAGACCATGTGGAACCATTTCCACACAACCGGCCCCAGGACGACCAACCATGTTGAAGGCTGGCACTCGAGCTTCAACAAGCGTGGCGCAAGTCACCCAAATCTCTTCAAATTCATTGACTTGCTGCGACATGAGCAGAATGCGACCGAGATCACCATCCTGCAGGTAACTGCTGGAGGTCGTATGCCACCCAAGAAGAAGAAGTATAGAGCACTTGACAGTGCTCTTGGGTTTGCGAAAACTCAGATTATGAATGGACAAATGTCAAGGGAGCAGTACCACGACACTGTTGCACATTATGTTGGCCTGTAATGTACTATGTATTAATTTGTACTATGTAGTAATATAATGTATATAATTGTGTATTGTATATAAATCAAAAATAAAAACTGAGAAATTCCTTTCTGAGTTTATCATTGTTGCTCTGAATATTTGCATGTTTCATTGGGGGACATATTGGGGCAATATAAAGGTTTTTGATACGACCCCCATGCTTGTAACAACAAGGATTAGTTCACCAACCATGACCTGCCGGCATTCAGAGACATCCCCGTGTAAAACAGTTCTCTACTGCAGACAAAGTTGCCGAGCCCCTGGCGGGATGCGAACCTCCTCCTCGCCCTTTTCCCAAAGAAGGAAGACACACAACTATGAACGGAAATGGGATGATAACTGACTATATAACGAAGGTAAATTAGATAGAATAATAAATTGAAAATAATATATGTATATCAGTTAAGCTTTGTTGTCCGTTTGTAATGGTTTTCCTTGTAACAATCATTGGTATGATAGTATGATGAAATGAAAAAAAGGAAATGCAATTACATCAACAGTAAGGGTTTAGACATGTCCTGAGAAATAATTTATATTATCTAGCTTGGTTTTAACATTTTCTAATTTAATTTTTATCTTCCATAAAGTTGAATAAGAAAGCGTCCCAAGACTTGTTTGTGTCAGCAGCCAACTGGTGGAGGGCAGCATTTAAGACCTGGGGATCGAAGGGCAGGCGTGTTTGTCATCATTTCGCGAATTATCATCGTTAAACACTTCGGCCTATTGAGCTAGTCTGGTCTATTCAGGATGGGTGAGTGAGTTGGGGTTTATCGTGCTTTGAACAATATTTCAGTTATCAAACACTTTGATGACAAGCATCCAAAAGAGAGTGGACAGATCAGGGAGAAAGGGATCGAAAGGAGGAGGGGAAAGAAAGGCATAGTGAGAGGTAGAAGGCAGGTTTTAGAACGACTCAAATTTGCTCTAGCTTCACCTGTCCAGCTAGGGTGTCCCTACCAGGAGCATGTAAGCCCCGGCTAGCATAGCTCTCGGGGTCCCTGAAGCACGCAAACACCAAACCACGATAAGGTATTGAGTTCAGTGGTGGTATTCAGAATGGTAAAGAAGTGCAATTTTTAAATATAAAAAAAGAAATTATGACAATAAATGTGTAATTGTGAAAAATCAATTTATGACATGTGAATAAACAAATATCTTTACTTTTAAGATTGACCGCGCCCACATAACACACAATTTCATTATCGCAGATGGGACCGTCAAGGGCCTGAGACATCTTGAAGTTGTTGACATCGGCAAAGGTGTGGTACTTCGACGGAACCTTCCATGTTGTGAGGAAACCATTTGCACAACTGTTCTCCTTTCATTGTTTTCTAAAGGCGACGGACGGGAACTTGAAGCTCCAGTGAGTCAATAAGAAGACAAGTTGACTATGAAAAGGTAATACATAAACATGACTTTTTTAATCATATTCAGAGGTTTCTCCTTTATAGAATTTTCAGAACATATTTAACCAGTTGATGTTATATACTTCGGGTTCTGTCTTTAACCATTGCTTCATTTATTTTAGGTACTTCAAGTTCTAGTGACCAATTCAAGCTGGGTGGCTTCGAATGTCTGCGTGTAGAGCGAGTTGTGACAGACTTCGAGGCCTCTGTATGGCAGGTTGTCGGACGAGTGTTCCCGGAAGAGTGTAGTTGAAAGGCAGCTTACACTGGGCTCAGGCTTTTTCCCGAAAAGTTCAAGCTTTCGGTTTAGAGGTTAATTTTTCCAAATGTTTATCATTAACAGGGAATCACTTTATATCATTGACATTTGATATATGTTATGTCATTGTCATCTCCTTCTTAATCACCCCTGACTCTGATTGAGTACCACCCGGGAACAACCATCTACGGAGTCGTAAAACGTCTGAAGGCTCTGCTATACTTGCACCAGCGTCACATTTATGTGGAATTCTGCGGCCTATTTACGACAACATTCTTTACAACATAACAATGTTGTCAAGAGCCAGGGCCTGACCAGACTGATGGACGACGTCGAAAAGACGTGGATGAATAGCAACCTTTGGCCCAATAGCTCTTGGGCAGTCTACGGCCTTGACATCCGGGCCAACAATGATTGTGAAGGTATATTTATATTTGTATATGAATAGTTTCACTTTCATTTAACTAAATAATAAGACATCGCGCTCATGTCAAGTCAAAACTCTATCATACTGAATTTGTGTCTTATAATTTTGGATTAAGCGGGGATATATAGCGTTCATTCTGTCTGTCCGTCCGTCACGAATCTTTGTCCGGAGCATATCTCCTAACTTACACATGCTAGCTTCACCAAACTTCATACACTTATCAACCATGATCCCTAGATGTGCCTTTTGAGGGTTAGACTAACAAATGATTTTTATTGTTTGAGGTTTCCATGAAAACATGACTAAAACAGTGACTCTATGACCAAGTCCTTTGTCCGGAGCATTTCTCCTAAACGATACATCAAACTTCATACACTTATAAACCATGATCCCTATATGTGCCTTTTGAGGGTTACACCAACACATGATATTTATTTTTTGCGGTTTCCATGGAAACATGACTAAAACAGTGACAAAGTCCTTTGTACGGAGTATATCTTTGTAACTATTGATGCTATCTTTACCAAACTTCATACACTTATCAAACCATGATCCCTTGATGTGCCTTTTGAGGGTTAGACCAACAAATGATTTATATTTTTTGCGGTTTCCATGGATACATGACTAAAACAGTGACTCTATGACCAAGTTTTTTGTACGGAGCATATCTCCTAAACTATACATGCTATCTACATCCACTTATCAACCATAATCCCTAGATGTGCCCTTTGAGGGTTGGATCAACAAAAGATTATTATTTTTGCGGTTTACATGGAAACATTACTTAAACAATGACTATCTGACAAAGTGCTTCTTCCTGAGCATATATCCTAAACTATACATGCTAGCTTCAACAAACTTAATACACTTATCAACCATGATCCCTAAGTGAGCTTTCTGAGGGTTAGACCAACAAAGAAAGCCAGACTATAGTTTGAAGCGGGGGTATGTGAGCTGTGCTCACTTCTTTACTTGTTATATTATATGTTTGTAAATTTGCATGTGTTTTTAATCTTGTGTATTTGTTATCAGGATGGCACAGACGGCTAAATGACAGGGCAGGGAAGAAGAACCTGCAGTTCTACCTCCTTGTGGATATACTTCATCAGGAGTCGACTTCTCTGGAGAGGATGATGGCGATGCTGGAGAATGGACAGTTGTGTCGGGTCCAAACAAAAATAAACCCCAAAGACTTTCAAGCAGCCATCCAGTCAGTTTAGATCTCCTACAGAGACTCTCTCCGCTGTCTCCAGACGTCTTATGAAGTAGATCCGGTTGCATGGAGGGATGATGGAGGGAAGCGTAAGCCAAACACCAAGCGGGGTGAAACCTACAAGTCAAGAAGCACGTGCACGCACGTGCAGCACGAAAAGCGTGACCCAATAGCGGCAAGCCACTGCCAACGTGGACTGCCTGATCCAACTGGCAGTACAACAACAAAATTCCTATGTAGCGACTTAAATATACATGTGGATTCATATACGCTGATTTAGCAGGATGCATTGCTTTCTTCAACTTGATTGTTTGTAATTATTTTTTCTGAAATCTATACTAACATACTAAGACTTAATTAAGACAATAGTAAATGGCCCTAAACTAAAGGTCTGTTAATAATAATATGAAAGTTGCGTTGCCTAATATTTACCTTCTAATTAATTTCCGAATTTCAATTAAAAAATCAAACAAATAACACTATACATCATTATGTTTTTATGAACTTAGCCTTTTAACAGAAATCGTTTAATTCTAAACTTCAATCAGTACATATGGATAACATATATGTAATTCGGCATACTCGGCTGAACAGTTCCTTAAGATCACTTTAAAAAGGTGATATTTATCATTAAGATGTCACTCTTTAACCACCATTTAACCACAAACAATGTAAACACTATTCAATGGACATTCCCTGCATGCATTAATACGTAATACCGACACAACTGTTCATTCTTCACAATCGCCATCATCCTCTCCAGAGAAGTTGACTCCTTATAAAGTAGAGGTAGAAGGAGGGTAGAACTGCAGGTTCTTCTTCCCTGTCCTGTCATTTAGCCTGTGCCATCCTGATAACAAATACACCAGACACACAGTAATCTCAAACAATAATGACATCCTCAGGTAGATCCAATGTCCTAGTTTACAATTTCATATCCGGGATTCATTTTAGGTTTGTTGCCAGGACCAAATTCTGATGTTTCACAATTAAGATGTGACATCTACATGTTGAGAAAACGACCGGATATTTTATGGCTCTTTTGCCTGATAGTCCAAATTAATGATAAAACTGCATAAAATAGAAAAAGAGGTTCTTTAAATAAACTGAAGATACAGTGAAAGTTTTTAATTTTTAAACTGAAACTAAAAAACATTGTAACATGAATGCCGAATGTATTCTACGCTCATTGTATTCACAATTTTTGTTAAGTTAACGTTGACAATCGCACGATCCTGGGCAGAGTCACTTAAGTCAAAGAAAAAACAACTGCTAAAATATTTCGAAAATTTGAACAGCGGATGCACTCGCAATTTTCTTTCAACCCTATTTGACTGCATGAACAAACAATGTTTATTACCACTAAATCCCAGAATAGAAAAGAACAATCGTTCGTTGCCGCATTAATGATTTTAAACCAACGTCAACGCTTTTTGTCACTTAACATACCCACCACTGGACTCGATACCTTATCGTAGTGTGGTGGATTGCGTGCTTCAGAGACACTGAGAGCTATGCCAGCTGCAGTTAACATGCTCCTGGTAGGGGCACCCATGCTTGACAGGTCGACGGGTAAAAGCCAGACCAAATTGACCTACTAAAACCTGCTTTCTATCTCTCACTATACCATTCTTTGTGTCTTTTCCCTTATCCTTTCGCTCCCTTTCTCCCTGGTATGTCCACTCTCTTTTGGATGCTGGTCGTCCACGTGTTTAATAACTGAAATATTGTTCAAAGCACGTTAAACCAAATCTCACTCACTTACTCACTTAACATACATCACTAAACACTCCTTCACCAGTTTAACACTCGAGTTTTTGACTGCTCAGTGGATATACACGGATAACTAGATTTTTAAAGATTGAAAATAACATACCACGGTGACAACGTGTGCTTTGGAATGTGTTGAAGCACGAATGGACATTTTCTTGTGCATAAAAACAAATTTTTTATAACTTGGTAGTCATAAGTGGCTTGAAAACATTACATTGACTACATGAAAAGCAGCAGTTTTGAACCGTGCAGACTTCAAACCGTTAAAGTGCAAAGCTTATTCGTTTTTGAAAAATTGTAGTGCTTGAATGTTTAAAAGAAGAATTTAAGGATGTATCTTTATAAAACACAATGTTTGTTTATGTTGATATAGAATCAAAACAAAATTTCTCTTGATGTAAAGTTTATTGAACTTAATCTGTTTCGCTCTGGTGATATTGCAAAGAAATGTAATGGAAATAATACCAAAAGTACATACTACATACTAGGGTGAGGTGAGGTGATTTGGTGTTTAACGCCTTTTTCAAGATTATTTCACTTATATCGCGGCTGCTAGTGTTATTACAGGGAGAAAGCCCGCAACACCATTGTGGCTATATGCTTTGCGGTGAAACCTGCGAGTATCGGCTGGAATTAGCTTACCATGGGTGGTACTGCGCTGAATTTCAGTGTAGCATTGCACGCAAACCTGACTGCGTGTAGAACAGTTCTCTACTGCAGACAAAGTTGCCGAGCCCCTGGCGGGATTCGAACCACGGACCTCCTGATCCGAAGCCGAACGCGCCAACCACTGCGCTATCCCGCCCCCTACATACTGGGGAGCGGCACAAATAACTTACATTAACTTATACTACAATCATCTTCAGAAATACATTTACATCCTGTTAAATCCGCTCACCTCATAGGCTTCTTTAGCAGGATGATAAATTTATGTTTAAACACTACAATTTATTTAGAGTGAGTGAGTGAATGAGGGTTTAACGTGCTTTGAACAATATTTCAGTTATTAAACACGTGGATGACAAGCATCCAAAAGAGAGTGGACAGATCAGGGAGAAAGGGATCGACAGGATGAGAGAAAAGACGGAAAGAAAGGCATAGTGAGAGATAGACAACAGGTTTTAGAAGGACTCAAATTTAGTCTGGCTTCTACCCGTCGACCTGTCCAGCTTGGGTGTCCCTACCAGGAGCATGTAAGCTCCAGCTGGCATAGCTCTTGGGGTCTTTGAAGCACGCAAACCACCACACCACGATAAGGTATTGAGTCCAGCGGTGGAATTTATTTAGAAGATTGCGATATTCTAAAATGCAATTCCACTGAAAGTTAACATTTCAGAGCAATGGTCATCCTTTTTCACGATTCCCTTCAGTTCAGAGTCTAATTAATGTTCTCTCAGTTATCCTAATAGGATCAATCGGTAAAATAACATCTTACAAATGTCAAGTAATTACGTTTTCCTAAAAGAGATAGTCACAAAATGTTCGAATAATTGATTCAGATCAAACATATTTTATGTGTAAGTTTGTTGCCGTCGTTTGTTTAAATGGATATGCACATACAGTACAGGGGAAATTCATCTATGTCCCACCACTGGACTCAATACCTTATCGTGGTGTGGTGGTTTGCGTGCTTCAGAGACCCTGAGAGCTATGCCAGCCGGAGCTTACATGCTCCTGGTAGGGGCACCCATGCTGGACAGGTCGACGGGTAGAAACCAGACCAAATTTGAGTCGTTCTAAAACCTGCTTTTTATCTCTCACTATGCCTTTCTTTCCGTCTTTTCCCTCATCCTGTCGATCCCTTTCTTCCTGATCATCCACGTGTTTAATAACTGAAATATTGTTCAAAGCACGTTGAACTCCAACTCGCTCCTTCTATGTCAGACAGTGACAGATATACTTTCAGGATCATCGAATGTATTATTTCTAGTATTGTTCAGGACGTGCAGGACACGATCATTTTTGACCAGCACTTACTTAAATGTCTTACAAATCCGATGAAATATGGATTAAACTTTTCAGAGCAAGTAGGCTTCCACAACACTTGAAAAAACCACAGAGGAACAAAAATGTAATGCTTTTGATTGACTTGATAGGGCCTCTGGCACATGATTTCGCAGCAGTAGCAAATTCACTTGCTCTGGTAATTTTACTCCTAATTTTGTGAAGATTGTTTTATTAAGAATAGAATACAGAAGTTCAGGTTTCGACTCTATGGTTACAATCTGTATTAATCATGTTCAATTTCTAATATTTCGATTTCCAAAGTGTAATTTGCTTGTTTGTTCTTCTATGAAATGAATATGCAATATTTAAGACAAGTTTAATTAAGTTTACATTTTTCATTATATTCAAGATTTGAAAATAACATTAACACCGAAATGGCATTCTGTCAAAATGATGCAACTAAGAAATATTTAAAATCTCTCATTTTGCCAATCACTTTCACGAATGGTGTCGCTCTATATCAAAAACAACCTTTTGAATCAGAAATCTAAAAAAACTTGTATGTACATGTACACAATATCCGCCTGTATATATTTCAATGATACATGATTTATACATCAATATTTTCCAAATAAATGATACCGACTTGTAACTGTTTAAAAAAAACTGTAAGAAATTTGATAATAGTTTAATTCAACGTTTATGGTGTAACCTTTAATTGAAATACTTTATTTACTTAAAGAGAGTTGACAACGTAGTTGACTATTGAAAGTAACGTTGGTTGTCGATGAGGCGAAATTAAAAATGATAAAAAGTCTTTGAGAAAAACGCTAAGATATATGGTCGTACCTTTCATTGTAGCTTGGACAAGTTTGTTTTGTCGAGTGCGAGTTGTGGGCAGTGCTTCTGGTACACACAAGAAGGTTATTAAGTTTCGTATAAAAGTGCGCCTTTTTAAGGCACCATATATGCATGTTGTTTTGTTCAAATCATATTAAAGGCATATATAGATAAAGGCACTCCCCAAAGCTTTCTATCGGTGCAATAAACTTCATATTAGTCAATTGAATTCCCCATATATTGATCATTGAAAACATCCAACAGTTTTTTGCAGTAATTTTTCAAATGAAATTGGTGATAACATATTCATATGTCAATGTTTTTGTCACAGGAACATTCCTTACCAACAGGTTACACAACTCATATTTTTTTCGGCGATCAGAATTTAGGCTGTTATGAGCAACATGTTCGTCATTCGAAAATACATTGATGACAAATGATAGATTTGATTTCTTACGTACAATTGACAAACAACATTGTCTTTAAATCAAATGGAAGTAAAATAATTTATTGTTTAAAACAAACTATGTTAATATTAAACTAACTCATATTAGGCTTTTCCTATAATATCACTAAGATAAATTGCATCCGAGATTATTTGCTTTTTTCTTCTGCGGTGTCTATCTATCATCATGCCGTCATCATATGGTGGTTTTGATGGTCAGCCATACTCGTTTAAAATCCATATGATGTACACAAATGTCCTTCAGTGTCATTGAATTGCAAGATTCATATTAAATTAAGTATGTAGATATGGTTTATACTGATCATTCTTTAACATTGAAAGGCAAAGTATGTCATTTTCAAAAACGACCAGGTTTTCATGACTGGCTTGAGTCATCCGTTGTCTTGAGACATTTTCCGATAACACAAAGTAATTGACAGTAATTGGACAGCATTTTCAAACAAATTGGTAACCAGATCGACATTTGACGTCAAAATCCTTTTAAATTAATCATTACTGTTATGACAATGATATTGTGGCAAAGGAAATTATCTTTAACGAAGCTAATATATGGATAGTTCACAATGTATATGTGTCAGAAAAAGAATAATTGATCGACTCTGCACGGCACTTGTGATTGAGGATATGCATGATGCTCTTGCTCAAGTTACTTTTCAGAGGACTAATAAGGAATTAATGTAATACTATCGTTGCAGCCTACGTTAGAAGTTATTAGCGTGTGTTTTCGTCAATAATATATAAATCAAAGAACTAAAAAACTGTGACCAAACAATGAATGTTAAATCAAACATAAACATGAATGAACGCAAGGCAATAAAATTATTATTGGGAAATGAATCAATCATTATTAATGAAGCTGATAGGGGAGGAGCAATTATAATAATGGATAAAACTTATTATAAAACCTTGCGTTATCAACCATTGATGATAAAGATTATTGAGATTATAGAGAACATTGACCAGAGATCCGACTACGAAAATTATTCATTATTGAAAGATTGGTAAACTCTCATTCTCCCTGCCTTACAGATAAGGAACACGATGACTTAACAAACTTTGAACCAAAGACTAGCAATTTCTATGGATTACCAAAGGTTCATAAAAGTGTAGCTATAAAGGAAGGTTGTTTACATCCAAACTCAGCCGATGTGAAATTGCCGCCCCCTAAGGATCCTAAATTAAGACCGATAACTGCGGGACCGCAATGCCCAACACATAGACTTAGTAACTTTGTAGATATTCTTTTGGAACCATTAACGAAACATGTAAAAAGTTATCTAAGAGACACAACTGATTTCCTCAATCACCTCCCTCGAACAACCAATCAAAGCACTTAGTTGGTATTATTTGATATGACTAACCTCTATTCAAATATCCCTTACGAGTTAGGTGCAGAAGCAATTAACTACTGGCTGGTAAAACATCCCCATGACATACCTGAAATAATCCCAAAACAATTTATATTAGAAAGTGTGAAATTTATTCTTACAAATAATAATTTCCACTCTAATGAAACTCATTATAAACAAATAAAAGGGGACGGCCATAGGCACATAAATGGCGCCAACATACGCTTCACTCGTATTAGGATACCTAGAAGATTAATTGTATTGCTAAGTAGGTCATAAACTTGGAGACGATTTCGAAAACAAATTCAAATGTAACTGGAAAAGATTCTTGGATAACTGCTTTATATTATGGACTCGAGACAACGAATCCCAAAAAATGGTACATGACTTCCTTCAAAACTTACATCCAAGTCTATCATTTACGATGGAAGATAGCAACGAAAAGCTATAGCTACCATTCCTAGATGTAATTGTTTCTATTCAGGCGGGGCAAATAGAAACAGATATATATTACAAATCTACAGATTCCAAACAGTATCTAGACTATAGATCTTGTCACCCCCGCCATTTCAAAAATAGCATTCCTTACTCTCTAGCCCGTAAGATATGTACCGTAGGATGAGTAAGAATCTGAAACAACTGTTATCAAAAGCGTGTTTTATTGACAATAAAATCGAGTTAGGCGGTAGAATCACTAAATGTAATAGGCCGAATTGCCAACACATTTTAGAAGGAAATTCATTCACCTGTAGAAATAACTGATCAGAATTCAAAATAATGGAAACTATATCTTGCGTCTCAAGAAATTTAATGCATGTTATAAAATGAGCTGGTTGTGGAGAATAATATATTGGCCAAACGGGAGATGTACTTAGAGCAAGAGTGCGGGTAAAACAAATCAAAACTCCAAATTCTAGATGTATCCCCCTTAGTGCGCACATATCTACATGCGCAACTAACTAAAATCCCCGGTTTACAATCTGCCCAATCTATAAAATGCGCACAGAGAAGAGCTTAGAAAAATCAAAGAACGAACGTTTATTAAAGGATATAATATTATATACATAATATTTAATCATGTTTACGTCGCATTCACTGTTTATTGTTATAGTGGTATGCAAAAAAAGTCATGAATTACGTCCCTTGCCATTGTTAACGCTACATGCTTAACAACAACATGCATGTAAACTCTTCCAAAAAAGAAACTTGACATTATTGCAAAATTGATTTTTTCGAAACGGGTCAATTATTTTCATGATACATACCTGTAATTTAAAGAAAGGCTTGCTCAAAAGTGTAAATTTACCAAAAACAATGGCCCAAAAAGTTTACGTTGTGTTCAGGGACGAAAACGAGCGATACGAGCGATTCGTCCAAATGCATTTTCTGCCAAAGCAAGTGCAGCATGGGATCATGAAGGTTTACATGCAGACACGTCTGCTTTAGGGGTATAAAAAGCCATATCAGCCGCTGTTCATTCAGACTACACAACATAGGTAAAGCGACCCGAAGAATGCCAAGACTGAACAGAGCGCAACGCAACAACGCTATTGGCAGACTGCAAGCAGGAGCGACGCAGCGAGATGTTGCAACACACTTTGGCGTGTCCAGACAGACCATCTCTTCAACACCCGAAACAGAGTTGATGATAGGCCAAGGTCAGGCAGACCAAGGGTGACTACTCGGGCCCAAGATCGGTACATCCGACTGCTCCACCTTTGGGAACGCACCAGGACAGCAACGTCATCAACAACGCAGATACCAGGCCTGCGTCGAATTTCCGACCAAACGGTACGCAACAGGCTGAGAGAGGCTGGACTTTTTCCACGACGACCGGTTCGACGTCCCGTTTTAACGTAATCTCATCTGGCGGAACGTCTCCAGTGGTGTCAACAGAGGATGAGATGGGCACGTGCAAGGTGGAGAACCGTTCTCTTCACTGATGAGTCCCGTTTTCTGCTTCGACGAAGTGATGGACGAGCACGTGTATACCGACATCGTGGAGAACGTTATGCTGCCAACTGTGTTCAGGAGGTTGTCCCATTTGGAGGTGGGAGTGTCATGGTGTGGGCCGGGATTCGTCACGGTGTTAGGACACCCCTTGTGCATGTTGTGGGTAACCTCACAGGAGTACGGTATAGGGACTTGATCCTACAGCCTTACGTTATTCCTCACGTCAACGTCCATTGTGGTCTCTTTCAGCAGGACAATGCTCGACCACATGTTGCACGTGTTTGTCAAGATTTTTTACAGCGTAACAATGTCCAGACATTGCCATGGCCAGCCAAGTCACCAGATTTATCACCAATTGAGCATCTCTGGGACGAACTGGATCGACGCGTGCGCGCAGTAGGAATCCACCACCCCAAACACTTCCAGGACTTCTTGCAGCACTTCAGCACGAATGGCAGAACATTCCACAGGCTGTGATTGACAACTTGATTGCATCTATGGGTCGTCGGTGCCAAGCAATAATCAATGCCAATGGTGGCCATACCCGATACTGACATTTGTGCACCCCTGTGATGTTGAAACACTTGTGCACCTGTGCATTTCAAGATCATGCTTATTCTGAATAAAATTTACTGAACAGAAATCTTCAAACAGCGTTTTAGTTTTCATTTCAATGTTTAACTTGCATCTGTGGTCTTTATATTGAACTTTGAAAGTCAGTGTCAAGTTTCTTTTTTTGAAGAGTTTATTATACCCTGATGATCACATTTGTGTGAAACCGGTTGGTAATAAATTGATATGCATAGATTCAAAAATCTTTTATTTTTAAGAATATTTTACACATAAACCATGAAAACTTAATTTTACATAATATCAACCAATGAAAATAGTCGCATCTAGCAATAGGAGTACTCCTCGTATGAGAAATCGTTAGAAGATCGATTTGTTTCAATCTCCTAGCATCACTATATATGCAGGGAGAAAACCCACAACACCACTGTGGCAATGTGAAACCTGCGATAATCGGCTGGAACTAGCGAACCATGCATGGGTGGTAGTGCGCTGAATTCAGTAAAGCATTGCACCCAAACCTGACCATTCAACATTATTGTTCTCTTAAGTTGGTTACTAAGTTTACCATTCAACACTATTGTTCCCTTAAAGTTGGTTACTAAGTTTATAAATCAACTCTATTGTTCTCTTAAAGTTGGTTGCTAAGTTGATCACCGTTTTTTGGCACGTGCTCAAGTTGTAAGTTTCATGAACACAGGTTTTCAACTAGCTTACTCACCTGTAAACAAGTGCAAAGTATTAACTTTGATTGCTCACAGAAACCGGAGATCGAACCCGTAACCTACTGTAGGCAGTTCGGATCAAAAACTCAAATTCATAGCAACCTAATTATTTTACTATATCCTAAAACAAAACTATCTAAACAGAAGACAGCTAACCGTTTTCCGCGAAATTCGTTGGGGAAATGAACTTTATTGTCCAAAAAGGTGTGTACTGTTAGCTGTTGTTTTGATCTCCCGACAGCAGCTAAGCCCTACCTCTATATTGGTTGACCCCTGCATATTCAAATATGTGTGTCGCACACGAAGTGACTTAACTCCCCTGAATATCTGAGGGATAAGTCATTTTAAGATGATAAAGTGTTTTAACATTAAGCAGTTGTAACGCGAAGCATTCGTAAAATAACAACTTTTTAAAAATATTTCAAGCACTTTATAGGGTAAACGAAAAAAGCTTTTCTGTCTTTTGAAAATAGGGTTTGTATGCAAATAACCCAAGAACAAGCGTCAATTTCTAGTATCAATTTTTCATTTAAAAATGTCATAGAGTTAGCCATGCCCTATTACAAAACTGGTATTCGCATATCGATGTAACGTAGCTTAAACATAACTTTAATAACTGTCCATATGCATTTTCAATTTCTTTCGGCACTAATCTAGACTAATTAAAGGTATTATTGTTTGTGTAAATTATAAGTATTTTTAACTAATTGTTGTACCATTTCAAGACCATCAAATTAATTAAGTTATTATTACCAAGGCTACTATTTATGGCAAGTTTGTATCTTGCAATTGATACCGATACGGCCAGTACACATGAACTCTAAATTAAATGAAATATTTTACGACGACTCCCGGATTGATCAACTGACTTGCTGAGCTCTGTGAACAATTGTTGGTCACTATCCCATAATATTTTTTCAAAGAAAATTAGACAAATAATTAATGCTGTCGTTAGCTTGTGGTGCTGATAATAGAACAAATCATAATCGTGTGACACACCATTTTCTAAAATACATTCTCCTAAAGTTTCCCTGACCCTCAATCCAATGTGTCACGTAATAGTGTGTGATCGCTGTGTTTAGAGCCAAAAGATGCGGGATGGGTGGGTATCAACACTTTTGATATATATTTAGGTGATTTAAAATATTTACCCACAATGTATACGGCGAATATTCGACCAGCGCGCAAGGAAGCACATGCGGGAGAGTATTGCATATCATTAGATGACGTCATCAAGATCAAGTTTTCTCCGACAGTAGGAGATGCGCATTGGAACTCCGAGCTACATACCTACTGAAGCCCATTCAGTGAGCTAACCACTATATCAGCGAAACCACCTGTTTTAAGAAAGAGATTTTAATGGTCAAATGATTGAGCTTTTTAAGTGATAGGATCGTGTTTTAGATAGTTAATTTTTCAAATCGTAAACGTCTACGGTGGTCAACACCTCCATATTTACATATTCAAATTTAGTAGTTTTTTTTGTCTTACCTTCAGTGATGTTTACACTGGTTATACTTTCTGTTATGTTGCATGTATATTTCAGTATGCTGCACGTGCGGCACGAATTGCTCAGGCTTCTGTCACCTACCACATTTCGGCACCGTTTGTTTATCTGGAAGCGCCATTAATATTGTACTAGTAATATAAACAAAAGTACCTCAATTATTTTAACATGTGCTTGATAGTGGATTCACAGGTAAAGCCTTATGTTAGAAGCTTGAAATTAAATAGACTTTAGTGTGATGTTGAAGTTTGTAAACTTTAATTGTCATATACTTGATTAGGCGTTAGTAGTTGAACAGTGAAACCTGCTCATCACTGTTCAATTCATATTATTCTAAAAATGAAATGTCACGAAGTCACGGAGCGTCCCTTCAAATATGATTCCTAAATAAACGCCAAAATCATTTCCTTACAATCCGTTGATATACAAAGGCCTTTCGTTATAATTTCCAGGATTAGAAATATACATTATTGACTATATGAGAATTATTTGATACAAACACGAATGAATATAATATCTGTGGATAATCATATTTTATCTCTCCGTCAATAATCACGTTAATGAAATTCACCTTGGCGTCATTTAGGATACACCAACAAAGAGTAATAACATTAACGTCGACCTGTCCTCTTTAATCAGTTACTTAGCCTAGAAGCGGATGACATTGACAAAAAGAATGCAACAATAACTATATTTGACTAATCAGGTTAAGGTTAAGAATTGGCACATTATGAGTAATATTATTCAATTGTTTAGATAGCAATTCTGTCCCTGGTTTCAACACAAAAAATAATGCAAAAAGTAAAACATCAGTTACCAAAGAGAACTGAAGCCACTTAATATTCTTGGGATAGTCTATGGACACGTGACTGACATTGTTAACAAAAAGACACATTTTTCAGCTAAATTTGTTTTCTACAGTGACATGATGACGGTCGAACGCCGCAGTTATGATCGACAGTGGCGCGCGTCAAATAGTCAAACGTAATTTTGGAGACTTATCTAAAATAGCCAGGAGGGCAGTTAGGAGTTGATAGTGTTTGTTAGGTTATATAACAAGTATCCATGTATATTGGACGTGATATCTGCGCCTCTGTGCATTTATAAGGATGTTTTATATTTTCATGGAAAGCCAGTATTTGTCATATATATGTCTTTTAGACATGAAAAGTTACGATGTTTTGATTCTAAATCACCACATATGACATTTAGGTTAGCATCAAAGGTAAATGATATGTTATGAAAATCACGGAGTGGCTCTTTAAGAATTAAATGCATCTTTTTCACAAAAGTGCCAACCTACGTCAGCATCTTTTATCCATGATTCCTTCTCTAAGTTATTGAAACATCCAGGACAAGGTCATAAGCATTTTGTCCTCTCTGCAAGGTAACAAAAGGATGTTTAGGCTTCATCAAACATCTTATTGCGCCTGACAGGAGGAAAACAGATCGGAGTATTGACTACCTGTTACCTTTTTGTACCGAAATGAAAGCGAAATAGAGTCATACACCGAACAGAAACTGATATTGATGCTTCTTTGAAGATTGAAAGAACATTAAAATCTTTTCGATAGATTGATAGATTTACTTTGAAGAAATAGAACACATTTCTGCTTCAGTGAATGTTTATTTAAACACTGATTTCGAATTGAAATATTTTATTTAGAGTACGCTTCATTTATCTCGACTGGTGCAACTCGTATCATCAAACACACTTTGTTAATTAACGTAAGAATTGAAGTTGAAGGTGTGAATATATAAGATCGTAAATATATTACCATTGAAGCTGTGACGTGGTTTGACATTCATCCGCTGTTCGTTCTTTAAAAGGCACGATGCAAACTTGAAATTGTTAAAATACACAATAAATCGTATGAAAAACAAGTTGGTATTCAAGGATACCTAACTTATCGCCTTTTCATATCAAGTTTCTGACCCTCGTGAAATAAGTTTGGTTTGTCCCTCGCCAAGGCTTTTTACTCCGTGCATTTTTAAGCTGGATAGACAACACTTGTTACAATAACGAAGGATCTATCGCTCCTGAAATTTGCTGAGTGAAATATTGGCGAAGACGAATCTTAAATCAACTATAGATAGCTGCATAGATTTATGTGGCAAATCTTAACACATTATTAACTGCAGTGTATCAATCTAGATCTGGGGAAGGTTAAGCGACTTGGATTGAGGAGCGGCAGAGTAATCAATTTGCTCATGTGATTTATACGGAAAGTAATGGAACTGCTAAAATTATCTAAACTTTTTCTTTACGTCAGCCTTTCTGGCAGTTTGCTCAGCTTTATTTCCCAATTGTTAATTCATATAATAGGCAAATATAAACAATGAAGCCGGTAGCTACAAGCTCCTTAATTAACGAGGTGAGGTGATATGGTGTTTAACGCCGCTTTCAAGATTATTTCACTTATATCGCGGCTGCTAGTATTATTGCAAGGAGAAAGCCCGCAACACCATTGTGGCTATGCGGTGAAACCTGCGAGCATCAGCTGGAACTAGCAAACCATGGGTGGTACTGCGCTGAATTTCAGTGTACCATTGCACCAAAAAAACTGACTGACTGATTATTTACGCTAATTTAGCAGGATGATTAGGAAGGTGATACCCCAATAGTCAGCCGACTCAGTTGTCAGACAAAGGAGTTGGAGTAGACCAAGCGCTCACCTATTGTTACAATGGAACAGTCCTAATTAATCCTAATTGATCTCAACTAGGGCATTGTGCCTGCCTTATAAATTGATCTACTCAGTAACAAGGACGTTTTCAAGCGTTTCTTAATTGATATTGTCTTATAGTCAAATCACTGTAAAAGTACAGAAGTGTTGTTTTAATTTAAACACGTGAGTGTAAATTTAACAACTCAGTGATAGATAACTTATTCTAGCTAACGTCTCATCTCAGGATGTTTATTCTTCACACTGTATATATGTGTCAAAATATTTCCACCTTGGTACAATCATGGCAGGTTTGCAGAAAGTAGAGTACATCACATTGCAGAGAGACACAATTCAAGTACTTTTCCAAAGTCACCTCTACAATAAGAACAAGGCTAGGGCGACTTGCGTACATTGGAATTGCTCTGTAAAAACATGTAATGGAAAGTGCACAGCAGTTGGGGATTTGGTTAGAAATTCCACCGAACACAACCACCCTCCGCCAGACAAACTAAACTCAACTTCTTCAGCACGATGAGAAAACGCGCCCAGCAGAACTCAAGGGTTGTTTTTTCCATTTTGCCCAGGCAGTGTGGCGAAAGGTTCAAGCGCTCGGACTCGTTGACAGATTTCGTGACGACCCCAAGGTTGAGAAGTTGATCCGTCGTGCGTCCGCCCTACCTCTGCTCCCTCTCGCCAACGTCAAGGATGTTTGGATTGATACGATGGACACCTGCCCTAAAGTTCCTGCAGCCGTTCCCTTCAACGACTACCTGGTTACGACCTGGGTGGATGATGATGCTCTCTTTAAGATGGCAATGTGGAACCATCATGAGACCTTCGGCCCGAGGACCAACAACTGTTTAGAAGGGTTCAACAGCCGCCTGAATGCAAGCCTCTCAAGTCGTCACCCGAATGTCTACAGACTGATCGACATCCTAAAGAAGATTGAGAAAGCAGACAAACTGAAGATCATCCAGCTTGACTTTGGAGCAGCTCCCCCACCGCGAAAGAGGGTGTACAGAGAGATAAACGCCCGACTTGGCCGTTTGAAGGAAGAGTTGCAGCAACGTGAGAAGACTCTGATGGAGTATCTGGACGCTGTGGGCAAGCTTGTTAAGCTGGGATAGATTGTTTTGTGTGAACAAGCTGATCAAGACTGAAATCATACAATCTACCTTGTTATGGTTAAATTATATACAATACTAAAAAAAACTTTATTATTTATAAACATTATCATTTATTAAAAACATAAATTTATCTTCTATATGTCATTTTACATTTGCCAAGTGGCAACAAAAAGTGGAGTATGAGTTTGGGTCAACTCAAGGAAGGATCCAGTTCTGTCATTTTTGGCCCTGCTGTCTAAAAAGTGGGGTATTTGTTGGAAGGTTCCATTTTCTTGATGGGTAACAGCCTCTGTAAATCTGTTAAATTAAGTGTCTGACAAATGGGGCGCCCGCATTAGGAAGGAGCGAGAACGGATTCAGAAACTCTGATTTAGCAGGATGCACGTGTTGCTTTTTTATTCTGTGTTGAATAAATAAAAATGAAAGTGACACTACTTAAAATGTACCGTATGTACATGTACACCTAGGTTGACATTCGACCATTGAGATCAGCTATAGAGACTTTAGCAGTTCCACTACATGTAACGATTTTCAGTGTTGCTAAAATGTTGGTAATAACATATTTATCATTAGGAGTTGATTAATCAATAAGATTTAACGTTTTCATTTCCTACTGATAGTCAATAAACATGGTTCTACACGCAGTCAGGTTTGGGTGCAATGCTACACCTAATTCCAGCGCAGTACCCTCCATGGTTCGCCAGTTCCAGCCGATGCTCGCAGGTTACAAAGCAATGTATAGCCACAATGGAGTTGCGGGCTTTCTCCTGCAATAATACTAGCAGCCGCGATAGAAGTTAAATACTCTTGAAAGTGGCGTTAAACCCCATTTCACCTCACCTCAACAACACTGTTCCAAAGGCACATCCATATTAAGCATGCTGTAGCGTTTAGGTAGCGCCAGAAACGTCATTATACAAACGATCGATTACGAATCAAACTTGCTCTCTTTTCTTACAACCTTTCAACTAAAATGTTCTCAATCGCCAGTTCAGTTCGAGACAATTGAAATTGTCTATAGTAGTAAAGGTGTACTATCTTAAAATAAACCCCGAATAGTGTTTAAAAAATGTCTTCTCCGTGTCCGTTTAGCATGAGACTTCATAATTGATTTTCTTTGTTCTCTGTATCTTTCAGACGATTAATGACAAATCCTCCTGTCTTTTGGCATTGTGTCTAGCTAATGGGATTTGATGTTTTCGGACAGTTGCCCTTTTTGTACCTAGAATATGGAACATAATAGAATAGAAAGTGACAGTATTGAACAACTACAATGTTTGAAGCACTAAGAATAAGGCAACCTCTTGACTCTAGTGATCGAGTGGGTGATAAAGGTTGTAACGGGTTTTGAACAATATTTCAGATGTTAAACACGTGGGTGACAAGCATACCACTTTTCCGCCCCAGTAATTTGTTTTGGTTTAACGTGTTTCAACAATTAATCAGTAATTAGACACGTGGATATAATCATCAAAAGAGACAAGGGAAAATCGAGGGAAAGGCCGAGAGGAATGGAAATGAGATGATGAGGAATAGACAGCAGAAATTAGACTAAAGCAGAAGTTGGTTTGGAATTGTTTTCTCTTCCATTCAAATCATTGAATTGTGAAACGTTCAATGTCCCCCAATGTCAATTTTGAGTTTTAGTTCACACTTTGACTTTACGCCAATTTAATGGTTAGTTAATTCTTTTTACCACGATATATCGTCACAGCTCTAGTTTTGATGAATTTAGAAACCAATATTCGCAAACAACTATCTATCAAATTAGTTGAATGAACTTGGCAAACTGTAACGAATGTGAAAAACGTCTTTTCTCTCTTATCAATCTCTTTGAAAGCTGTCGTGTAAGGTTATGCTTGCTTCATCAGAATGTCCATTTAATAATGAGGTCAAATAGAAATAGATGTGCCTAAGAATGGAACATTCGTCGTTGTGTTCAATAGACTGCAGATAAGTAATGGACGTTGACAACAAGTTCACAATCATCACACAATTAACCTCCCAGTAGACCGTCGCTTTCTATTGCTTCTTTTCTGGTAATCTGTTCCATTCAACCTTACATGGTTTGAGTCGTGCCATCGACGAGTGGGTTTAGAAATAATCAGACGAAACCAAACTAATAATTTTTAAAAAATTATTCAGAGTTTAAGTTTCCATACGGTAATATTTTTAAAGGATTAACCTTATGGTAAAACTATGAATATCAATATATATGAAAAAAGTATCTTTTTGCTTCAAATCGTCATATGAAGACTCTAAATGTCAAAGGTAAGATAAACATGCTATTACCTTATGTGAAATGATAAGCCGAGTAGAAAAATATTAGTGCCAATATGCACAGAAGTCTCAAAAGAAACAAAGCATGCAAATTCGAAGATTGTTTACATCGCATAGTGGGGCACATTTCTGAACATGCCTGTGTATAGTAAGTATTTGTGATTATCAGTGATACAGTCGTTACCCTTACCAACTAGGTCGAACATAATTAATGATATTTTATTTCAAATGCTGATAGGTTTGCTAGTTTATTCGGTTCTTAATTTAGCACAACAATCGTGATAAAACTTGGAGTTCCTTAAACCTTGATAAGCTTGGACGTGAAGCAAGAAAGTATGAAAGGTTGATTACAAGAGAAATAAATGTGGGTTACGACCATGAACTCTAAAATCATAAAGTGTTCTTGAACTTACATTATGTTGGTATTTTCACCTTTGTGCAGCTTTGGATGATTTATGGGCCGGTTCGACCATAAGACGCCATGATGCAGCGACGTAGCACATTTATCATCATTTTGCAGTGTTCGGGATTTCAACTGTGTATTGGTATCGACATGAATT
This sequence comes from Phorcus lineatus, assembly GCA_921293015.1. NCBI lineage: Eukaryota > Metazoa > Mollusca > Gastropoda > Trochida > Trochidae > Phorcus > Phorcus lineatus. The sequence continues at coordinate 37,406,814 of OV121090.1, read as the reverse complement.
TAGTCCTGTAATCTTACACACGTGCTGAAGAGAATGAATTGCTACTATACTTGTGAATTAAAAATAAGAAATCTATTTGGCGAATGGATGAATCACGCATTTGTGATGAATTCCATTTTATTGACAAATGGCGATGCCACCATTTCTGGCCTTTCTGAGAAAAGAGAACTTTTCGATAAAACTTTGTGGTATTTCGGACAAACACGGCTTACACGGATTGCTTAAGGATAGGTTGAACACACATGTAAACATGTTACATCACAAAAGTGGTTAAGATACCTTTACAAGCCTTCTAAAATATATTTCAAGGTTGCGGACAATTGGAGAAACTGATATGCCTTTTAACTTTCGAAGAGAATATTTATTTATTCAGATCATTAGAAAAGGAAAGTGCCAAGGGTTTTCTTCTCAAGCGGTTTCTTAAATATACAAAACATAAAATAAATATTGATTTTCTGACAGTATGACATCTTATGAAATGTCACTATCAAATCGATCTTACTTTTCGAGTTACTTTTAATCAGTCGTAAGTGACCCTTAAAATATTTTTACAACACTTTAGCTACAAATACATTTCTACTTCATCTTTTTTTCTTCACGAAGTTGTTGATTACAATGGGCATTGTCCGTCCGTTACACGATATGTCCGGCTCATAACTTAGTAACCAATCAACCTTTTCAATTCAAATTTGTCATAGAAATTCACATATATTTAATGATATGTCATTATTAACTATTTAAAAAAATATATTAAATTTTAGGATCTTGGGGGGAAATTGATACATTTATAAGAAAACTGTTAAGAAGCCCTGTCCGGCTCAAAACGTCTCAACTAATAATCTAATTTGGGTCAAATTAGGTATGAACATGCATTATTACATGAAGATGTGTCATTATTAACAGTTTTAAAAATAATTTGTAAATTTTAGCATTTTTGACAAAATATGGGGACTGTTGGAAAACTGTTTAAAACCCTGTCCGCGGCTCATAATTCTAAACTAGTCATCTATTTGATAAAATCTGGTATGGAGATTACATGAAAGTGTGTCATGATCAATAACTTTGAACATGTTTTGGTAATATTTTGCGTATGTTTTTGCAATAAAGTAGCAACTCTTGATAGAAAACTCTTTAAAGACCTGTTCTACTCCTACACTTCTAATTATCTAATTTTGAACAGATTTAAAATGAAGATGCATGGCTACATGATGGCGCGTCATCGTAGACAATTTTAACAAGCAGACAGAGTCAGCTATATCCCCCGCCAAAGGGAAAGGGTAGTTAAGGATACTAGTTGTGGAATATTCACTACAGAAATGACTTGGTTTCCAACGGGAAAGTGTGTAATTTGGGTATCCAGCTTGTATCCATTCACTGAAACTAAGTGACTTCGTATCCAGTTGGTTTCCATTTTGGATTCTCTGATCTATGTATTTCCGTATCAGGAAACCAAGTGGAAACTAAATGACTGGGTATCCAGTTGGTTTCCATATTGGAATCTCATCTGTTATGTATATCCGTGCATGGAAACCAAGTGGGAACTAAATGACTGGGTATCCAGTTGGTTTCCATATTGGAATCTCATTTGTTATGTATATCCGTGCATGGAAACCAAGTGGAAACTAAATGACCTGGTATTCTGGTACCAACGTAACTCACAGATTCTATTCAAGTAGGTTGCTTTGCTTCTAGAACCTATTTTAGACTTTTATTAATATAACAAGGTACCAATGTAAAAAAAAAATCATTAGGATACTCTTCACGGTTGGTTTCTCTTACTTATTGATGTAACACTTTGAAAAAAAGACAAATTGAGCTACTTTACAATCAGGGATTGAACATTTCATTACATAATAAGTCACACTATATATATATATATGTATGTCCAGTCGTCTTCTTGGTTTATACTCTGACTTGGTATGAGGTTTTGCCATACTGATATTGATTGTAACTATCCAAGGTTGGTATCTGCTGTAGGTATGTCTTGTGGATCCGTCTAATCTGAATCTGTAAATGACAATCACTTAACATAAGTAATGTTGTAGTAATTAAAAGTAATGATACAGCCATAGGTACATGGAAACATTACTTTAATATTACTTTAATGATTATTGATATCATACAGCATATATAAGTTTCTATAGTTGGTGAATTGAATACATGTTATTGATATTAGTTCTTGACTAAGAACATACTACTTATCCAAGAACATGACAACGTTATCAGCTTTATGGTGTATTTATTGTATACTTGGATTTATTTAATGTAAATATATTTTATGTACATTTGATCAGATGGCCAAATTATCAGGGGCCAATTTGACTACTTATCATTTGTAAAGGTACAGTAGTTACATGTCTGATAATCTCATAATGATAAATTCTATTTAATATAGAATTGGTTTAGATGACAAAAGATGATTTGATGACAAATGCATATGCCAGTAATTAGAGTTTATCCAAACTAATGAAAACTTCATTTAAGATAAACAGAAAATACAGAAAACAATAAATGAGTTAGATTATCTCCTAAATGAGTTAAAGTTCAGACCTGAAGTTAAGCTCAAGCTTGCATACCTTCTTGACCAGTGGCTCCTGTTCGCCGCCCAGGTGGTTGCTTCTGGTCTCACTGGTATGACTCACATACTTGTCAAAATGGTAACAGAACACCCCATCCAGATCCTATGAGATAACATTTTATATGGTTACAAAATGATAGAATGTTTTTGATAAACAATATTGAAAGTATCTAGTTTTGATACCCTTTCAAAAAATATTTCTGTTATCACATAGGTTGAACATTGACAAAGGATGGAGAAGTTATAAAACTACATAGTCATGAAAAAAAGTTTCTGAAAATGAAATACATGTCTCTTCATTCACACAAATAAGTTAAAACACTGTGAAATCTTACTAGGACACAATATGTATGTTACACAGAAATCAATAAGTTGGGTTTTTCTTCACAGTGTATTACAGTTTAGTTCATTTCATCTCGATATACTTTTGAATAGCAAAAGTCAAAACTATATTAACAGATTATTTTAAAATAAAGTTTTCACAAACTGACCTCTTTGTTATTATCATAATCAACCATGGCTGTTACACTTTCATCCTCTGGACCTGTATCATATAAAGTGGTATTCATTTTATTTATCAATCTTCTTCATATCCTTAATGTTGAAAGATTTGCTGTACATAGTTATAAATATGTTATGACAGTTATTCCATTCTTTTTTGAATGATGTAAAATGTTCTATTCGAGAAATGATAGTACATGCCATAAGGCCTCAATAAAAATTCCTTTGTTGCAGCTACGATTTACAGTCTAAGTCCATTACGGCAGAGTTGTTTATTTTGTATCAACAGGTTACTTACAGCATTGGAATTTTCTAAAATCGCTTTCTTTCAACGAGAATAAATGTACCTCTTGTGTCAATTCGCATTGGTAAGTAATGTTTCGAAACCAAATCAATATTAGTTCGCCTGACATGACATTGAGTTCAAGTTGTTAACGATTAATTAGTGTCAAGTCATTATCTGTCGGCAACAGGACCCTATTCTAAACTCAAGCAACTGTAAAAACACACGTGACTTACCTGCGTCGGTACGCCCCTTGTGTGTTGAAAAGCTTGACCGGAAGTAACGAATCAGTAATCCGGGGACACGCGAAGTTGTGAAATGTTGTTTAAACAATGCCATTATAATCAAGTGGGACCTTTTTATAATACTATTTGCAATCACAACCAACTTTGGTCCAGGTCATTGCTTTAAAGTTGTCAATTTAAAAAAGAATTAGGTAATTGTCGCCGCCATTTTGTCTCGTTACCTGCGGAGAAGTTGTTTTGAAAGTACACAGGGTCGACTCCTTCACGTTAACACAATCTCATATGTAAAAAAACAAAGTTCAAAAAACCCTCTTTCGTTTCGTTTTGATCGAAGAAATGGCAGCGAAAACAACACTAGAAGCTTTGGAACATCAAGTTCGGGATGTCGAAAACACTCGTCCAGCGCAGCCATACCAGGTACAGTAAATTACTCAGCAGCATTTATGAAAATTGTACGGTTATTTGCGCGAGAAGAAAAGAGGATTTGAATAAGATTAAAAAATATTTCTTTTCATAGATTGGATTAAAGTGGCAAGGCCCATTTCTATTCATGGCCATGGCCTGATCAATGTTTCGCTAAAAGTTAAATAGGGTATCTTGTGCATCTAAGTGCATGCTACCCAGTGACGTAAATGTTTTATGTTACAAAATATGCGTTGAGTGGTTAAATGAATTCTTTATATTACCAAGTTAACATTTAAGCATAATTGTGACACAATGTGAAATGATCATGTTAAAATTTTTTAGCAATGAACAACTGTTAACATTTTTTAGCAATGAACAACTGTTAACATTTTTTAGCAATGAACAACTGTTAAAAGATGTTCTATATCTACATTATCAATCTTTGTTTGAAATCTGTAAATATCTGCCATGGTAGGCATTGTGCTCGGGGTGCTAACATTGTGACTTCACAACTTTATGTATACATATGGGCAACACTATATCACTAGTTGTCGTCTGATCTAAATATTACATTGTAGTGTCTATAATTGAAGTATTGAATTTTTTATATAACTGTCACGTTGGTTAAAATGTAGCACTCATCCTTTATCTCTAATGCAGAACAGCAGATGATGAGGAAGGAATGAAGAAAGTGGCGAAGATGACCAGGAGTTAAGGTATGGCATCTTGAAAAAAATCAGTACAACATGTCAAAACAATATGATAACCTAACCACAGTCAGGTGCTTGATATCCAAATACAGAGTCCTTGCATTCACATCTGCTTTAATGAACCATACAATGCAACTTAAATTTTTTTATGAACAATTTGGATTTGAACAAAGTGGTCAATCCTGAATAATAAAGCTAGATCATAATGAAATATCTTGAAATGTACATATTTCTTGTGGCATTGTCTTTTCCCTTGCAACCATTACAAGATCAAATTTTCATTTCAGAGGCATTTGGGAGAATTTGGACAAACAAGAGGGACTATCTGAGAAGACAAAAGAGTGTTAAATTAGAGGCCCACATGTTGTCTGCAAAAGAATAAAAAATTTAAGTAAATAAAACAGCAGTCGGCATTAAGCAAAAAGTGTTTTCAATTAAGAGATAAGCTAATAATAATGTTGATGTGTAAAACTACTGCCTTTATAAAAAGAAATTGCAATATTTCTGAAGAGTTAAGATAATAATCATGTCCAATGTTGTTTTGGTTTTTAATGAGAACTGAAAATAAGAAATTGAAAATTGAATAAATCAATTCTGATAGTAAAGTGGACACTTATTAAAAAAAAACATATAACGTTTCCAATAGTCAAACATATAATTGAAGTCAAGTCTTTTTTTAATCACAAAAACCTCAAGCCCATATGCAGTACCGTAATACATAATGAATATATAAACACATTATAGATACAAAACTAATGCTTTATTTATGTGTAAAAAAAATCTTAAAGATTGACTGAAATGACTCATGGAAAGTTTCGTGATGCATTAAAATGTATTTAACAACTTGCCTGTGACTTAAATATAAATTTTCGAAATCGGCCGATAAACAACTTTAGGACAGCTTTTTCGAAACACCAGGTACTAGTAATAAGGATCAGTGAGCAGAACTGAAAGGGTCCGTGGTCACTGAGGTGTGCATGTCCTGCCGCGTGACATGCTAGTAGTCACCCCTATAACCTCCTTTTTGAAAAAAGAACAACAAATCTCGCTGTTTTAACAACTGTTTAAACGTAAAAGGTTATCCAAAGAACTGTAACCATCGATAAATTGTTATTTAATGTACCTTAAGTTATTTGTATCGTTCCAAGCGAAAGAAAGTGTTTTAATACGATGCTACACGCATTTTCCCGTAGCATGTGTACATCAATTACGCCTTCTTCCTAATGTTTTCACAACACTCAGACTGGGCAAAGGACTCTCAATTTTATGACAAGCAGGTGCCCATTATGTAATGCAATCGCACTTAAATTCAATTCTTAATTTAATGGTCTCTAATTAGACCTATTGGATTTTCACGCCATGTACCCGTCATCCTGAATATATTTCCTGTCATAATGACGTAACTCTTGGCATTGGACTACCACTCTGTTAATTGTCACGACGTTCAATCATTTTGAGGCAATGAACTTGTGGAATATAAATTCATAAAATAACAAATTAATGATTGAGATTTTTACCATCGACGACAATCATTTGAAAAAGCTGATCGTTTTGAAAAGTAACCAAAATTCATTATGGTTATACAGGATGACTCTAGCGTCAGGTATGTTATTATATTACTGATTGTTAAATCTATATTGTCTATATTTCAGAAACTGGAGAGCACTAATAAGGCACAAGCCACTTCAACTGACCCGAGAGAACAGACAGAGACCACCGTTTGTTTTATATTAAAGTAACATATAAAAGCAATGACAAATGGATGCATGTACACCTTTAGTGTTGGTGCATTGACATACTACTTGTTTTATTTTACATTAACATGACCCTCCAAACAAGGGAGGAATAGTAATATATACACATATTTGGGGTTTTATTTTGAAAAATGGAAAAAACAGGATGTTATGTCACTTGGTTAACATATTAGTTAATAAATGTCGACTATGTATTCATGCATTGTTGAATATTTTGATGAGTGAATTATATATGTTTTCAATGAATGTTGAAAATAAATTATTCTATTTTTATATAATTAGTTATTTGTTGTTTCTATGATCTTTGTCATTATGATTTTAATGGATTACATTGCATGCACTATTTATGATAGGAGGATACCCCACTTAGAATGTGAGAGATAACCAGGGTAACCGAATGATGAGTAACTAACAAAATACACTGAACACACTGAAACCAAGTTGAAACCTACAGTAAACCAAGAACATAGAAACCAAGTTGAAACCGAAAATATACTAAAACACGGAAACCAAGTTGAAACCTACAATAAAGTAAGAACATGGAAACCTAGTTGAAACCTACAATAAACTAAAACACGGATACCTAGTTGAAACCTACAATAAACCAAAACACGGAAACCAAGTTGAAACCTACAATAAACTAAAAGAATATGGAAACCAAGTTGAAACCTACAATAAACTAAAACACGGAAACCAAGTTGAAACCTACAATAAACCAAAAGAATATGGAAACCAAGTTGAAACCTTCAGTAAATTAAAACACGGAAACCAAGTTGAAACCTGCAATAAACTAAAAGAATATGGAAACCAAGTTGAAACCTACAGTAAACCTAATTATGGAAACCAGGTTGAAACCAACAATAAACTAATATCACGGAAACCAACTGGATCCCCCTTGGATAGTGTGTAATGTTTCCGTGATGGAAACCAGACGGATCTGGGTAATTTTTTGGGAGTTTCAAGTTCACGGAAACGAGATTGAAACTACGAAAACCAAGTCCGGAAACCAAGTGGAAATATTGGTTTCCATGTCGTTTCATGCTGGTTTCCGTACACCGGAAACCAAGTCATTTCTGTAGTGATTGAACAGTGATCATGTTGTTTTTCTACAAACAACCTTTAAGAAATCATGATGTTGTAGTGACTTGTTATTACCAATTTTAAATATTGGTCACCGTTTTGGAGTTGTGCTACGGAAACATTAACGGGTAAAAATAAAAATGCAAAGAAGTTGAAAACCCCAAAAGGCACATCTCCGCATGATGCCCGTTGCACATACCAAGTTTCGTCGAGATAGGTCTCACCATTTTGGAGTTGTGCTCCGGAAACGAAATCCTATGTTACGTTTCCATGGAAACGGGTAAAAATAAAAATGCAAAGAAGTTGAAAACCCCAAAAGGCACATCTCCGCATGATGCCCGTTGCACATACCAAGTTTCGTCGAGATAGGTCTCACCGTTTTGGAGTTGTGGTCCGGAAACGAAATCCTATGTTACGTTTCCATGGAAACGGGTAAAAATAAAAATGCAAAGAAGTTGAAAACCCCAAAAGGCACATCTCCGCATGATGCCGTTGCACATACCAAGTTTCGTCGAGATAGGTCTCACCGTTTTGGAGTTGTGCTCCGGAAACACTATCGGGACGGACGAACGGACGGACGGACGGAGACCATTTCAATATCCCCCGCCAACTACGTTGGGGCGGGGGATAATAATATTTGTTGGTAAAATGTTGCCCTTTATAATAAGAAGCGATGACTGTCAGAAAATAGTTTTGAGTTATGTCTGGATCATAACTTCTAAAATAGTTATCAAATTTGGTATTAACATTTATGAATAAAAGAATTTAAGTCATGATTAACACATTTAAAAAAAGATTATGAAATAAATTGCAATATTTGTTACAATGTGATGTCTCTGTATCAATGTTTTTTACGAGCCCGTCTGGTTCATAACTTGTCAGTCAATCATTTGATTTTGATCACAGTTGGTATGAGATGCAGAATACATGATGGTGTCATTTGCAACAATCATGACCTTCAATTCAATTGGTATTTTCGTACCATATTTTATCAGAATTAGATGATTCGTTTAGAAATTATGTGCCAGACACGACATTAGGCGGGGGGTCTTTTTCTACACTCTAGGAAGTTGCCACGTTGTCTAATCATTCAACTTACAGGAATCCGGGGTCACGCCATCTCTTGATGGCTCTTTACTTACTTTCCATAAGTTTGATATCAAATTGCAATGACATTAAGTAAGGAATAATCCGACACTCCTCGGTGATGAAAGCGAATCAAAAAGGTGAGTGAGTGAGTGAGTGAGTGGGTTAGGGTTTAACGCCGCTTTCAAGATTATTTCACTTATATCGCGGCTGCTAGTATTATTGCAGGGAGAAAGCCCGCAACACCATTGTGGCTATGCATTGCGGTGAAACCTGCGAGCATCGGCTGGAACTAGCGGACCATGGGCGGTACTGCGCTGAAACTCAGTGTAGCATTGCACCCAAACCTGACCGCGTGTAGAACAGTTCTCTACTGCAGACAAAGTTGCCGAGCCCCTGGCGGGAATCGAACCACGGACCCCTTGATCCGAAGCCGAACGCGCTAACCACTGCGCTATTCCGCCCCCAGAAACAAAAAAGTAAGGATTCCCTTACAATGATAGATATCATGATAGCAATATGAAGTAACTCCTGATGTTTCTTCTTCTGCAAACGAGTATGTCATCTTTATCAATAGTAAACAATTTCATGTTACTTGTAATAAAAAACACAATTTCAAGTTATTTTCATGAATGTGTATATTTTCGCGAGAAAGGTGATTAGAGTGCAAAAACTTCATAAGTTGATAAAATTGCTGTCCAATTTAATTTGTATTTGTTTTAAGAAAATATGAACAGCTCGAAAAATTGCAAAATTGAAATGCGAAGCTGCAATAGGTGTTTAGAAGATGCTTAATGGCACAAGTCTCTATTCATGATCAACAATATGAGTTAAGAGAATATTCTTCAGATAATGACAGACGCTGGATCCGGGAGCTGAGAAGATAAGGTATATGTAATTTGTCACACGTAATTGCTTTCTCTGGTCACCGAAAAGTGATTGGAAATGATCCCACAGATCCTGTTAGACTGTAATAGCTTACCTTAATGACCGCTAGAGACAAACTAATGAAAACGTGAGCTTATGGTTCTCATGTATCAAAGTTGGGATCTCTATGTACTACCGTAAACCATTAAATATATTTTCTTAATGCTTTTTTATAGAATTATTATTTTAGAATATTGAAGGTTAATACATAATATACATCGTAAAAAGGTGTTTCAACCACTGCGCTCTCCCGCCCCCAGCACTCTGTGGATGGCAGGATCGGAACGTCCAGGAACAGCGTACGTCACGAAACATCATGCCAACAGTACCTTATGGGGGATCTGTGATGGTATGGGGGTGCTTCTCGTTTGACTGCAAACTTTCACTTATGATCATTCGAGGTAACTTGACAGGAGATCGCTTCATCCGGGATGTCCTTGAACCAGTTGTCGTGCCCCATTTCGACAGCCATGCACTTGGAACAAGACCTGTACTCATAGACAATAATTATTGACCATATCGTTCACGAGCTGTGAGGCAGAAAATCCAGAACAATGCCCTGACACACCTCCCGTGTCTTGCAATGAGTCCGGATCTTAATCTGCTTAAACATGTTTGTGATATTTTGGTGGTACAACGCAGGGATCCTCTTCCTCAGAACTTGCATGAAATGGAAGCGGCCTTACACGAAGAGTGGCAGTGCCACAACTGCGATTTCGACGTCTGGTAAGGGATATCAGGGGAAAACGTCAAGCTGTCATTAAGGTGCATGTTGGAAGTTTACGATACTGACTGTTCTTGTACCTCAAGTCCCTAAATGATCCTTTAAACCAATCCCAGTTATTGTTTCGTAAATAAAATTTGTTTAATGACCATACTTAATTTGTTGTCTTTTTGATTCAATTTGAACCCCATAATTGAGAGTCAGAAAATGCTTTTCAATCTCTGCATCATTAAGTTTCATGTGATTGTACTGTTATCTTTCACAATCAACAAATCTTTAATACCCTATTTTAAGGGGTTGGAATGCAACATTTTTTTGACTATATGTACCTACGGTTTTGAGGACATTTAAGTGGAATAGGAACGTTTGAAAATAATCTTAAATCTTTTAATCAAGATAGCTCAGATTTGGTTAAATGACATTATTTCATACCTAAAGAAGGCCGAATTTACTTTTTCTGTGGATGCCTAAACGTCGATATCATTCGAACATACGGTTCATGGGAGTAGAGAATGATGTTCTGCAAGTCAGATTATTGACTTTCCATCAGTATTTAACGTGACCTTTCCCTGCCTCTCCATCAGTATTAAGTGTGACCTCTCTGCGCACAAACAACTCTCTCTAGACGTCTCCTCAATCTTTGATCAATCTCTGTATGTGAGTAAGATGACTTCTGTTCCAGTCGTCATTCTAAGCGCCAGTCAAATCCTGAAGAGCGTGACAGGTGAATTTTCATATTGTTTGAGGTTTCATAGATTTATGATCATCTACCTTTTCTTGAGGAGTCGAGCACTGTTCACTGGTATCTGTAAAGATTCATGACTTTTACACATATGTTGACAATTTAAATCCCTTTGTTTTGTTGCTAGCTGTTCCTGAAAATACTTTGTTTCGCATTACTAAGATAATTGTTCAAAAACTATAATAACACATTACACTTTTTATGTTACCTTAAGGACGTTTCATGGTTGAAGGAAACACTTATTAATTGGTAAGTATAATGAATAACACATCCCTAACTAACCTCTATCGGAAGCTTCTTATGGTAACTGATTTAGATAAGTGTATAGATGATGCAAATGGAACAAAGTAGTTTCTTGGTTCCGGATCACTTTACAAGTCGAAGTTTATTTATTCATTACAGACAAAAATTAGCCAAATGTGCCAAACCTTACAAAGAATTGTTTTGCTGTTTGCAAGAAAAGATTGAATATTGATATAAAAATGGCTGTCATATTTCTTTCATCGATGCCACAAAAACCCATATATAGGCGTCTCACCTCCAAAGTGCACTTCCTTGAGATTGAAATTTTGTTTGAGATGACATGTATAGTTTGACAGTTGACAAAAGGACTTTATCATAGCGACAATGGTTATATCCTGTTTCCATGGAAGTCGCAATGAATGGGATAGGAATTTGGTCTAAACTTCGAAAAAAACACATTTAGGGATCAAGATCGACATTTGTACGAAGTTTGGTAAAGGTACCTTTCACATTTTGCACGAATGATTTGTAAGGCTGTAAGGCATGGGTATAGATTTTGGAGTATATTTCAATTTCGACAAAAGACAATCAGTTATTTGTCGTTGGCCCTGTTAGTGCCTGTTGTGTTGACTCCGAAAGTGTGGGTTCGAATAATTTAAGGGACTCGACCACAAAGGTACAACAATTATAACATTGCAGATAGCATAATCCCAAATAAAACAATGTTATAAATATTTAACAAACTAAACGGCATGTACTCAAATTAGGTTGTGGAAACGTTTCATAATATAAAATATGAATTTCAGGATTACGTTTAATCATAAGCCTTTAACTTTTTCCTTAAAATTGGTAAAAATTGTCGTGATATGAGGTTTTTGAATTCTAAGTATACTTTTTTTTGTTAATTTAGCTGAACACACACTATCCTTCCGATTGGTTATTGAAATACCATTTGAAGTAGAATTGTTATTAACTCTTGTAATTTTCAAGGTCTTGCGTAGTAATAGCTTTTTTGGGTTGGTTAATTCAACTAAGCAATCATCTTTCCGTTTAAGTAATAATAAAACGATATTAAAGAGAGCGAAAGATTAACATCAATCCTTAGAATTATAATACTTTTCTAATGACTTTTGGTGATATGCATATCGTTTTTGTCATTTTGCAAAGAATTCTTATTTAAGATGATAAGCTTGTCTTTGAGCGCTTGACAATGCCAAAGTCAGAGTAATAGCACCTGTCTTGCGACATCATACTAACACGATATTTGACCAGTCTTTAAGAAACGTAACATATTTGTTGGATCATTAATGCACATGTCTAAAAACGGTGAGTAATCAATAGTCGGTATGGGATGGTTAAGCACGGAGGTGACTTACGGCAATTAGAGAGTCCTTTGACTGTGATGTCATGTGACTACATCTCATTGACCATGCATTGGCAGTTAGGGACTTCCTGGCGTCAGTATGCTAATGCATATTTGAAAAGAGCGGCATTTGAACTTAATCTTTTGTGTTTAATTGTGCGTTAAAATGTTTTGTTTTACTTTATACAGTCGAGTGGAATATGTGATAACGAATGTACGTGTAATGACAAGATTGTGTATCCATCCACATAGGTCAAACACGTTTTCGCCGTGTTGATGGACGCATTCGGTTCGGATTGACTTTAATGTGTCATGAGCATTATTTTGCTTCTAACCTGAGTTCGGAATCAGTCGCATAACACCATAAAGCTATCTACTTTAACAAGTAATATTTTTCGTAAGCATTATTTTATGACAATATCATTGTAATATTAACACTGTATATAAACATTTTCTTTCGTGTAGAAAATATCTCACCTTCGTAGAGCACACTATATTCAATGTATTGTTAAAACATTGCTTGGGACCAAAGTTTTGAGAACGTAATACAGATGAAGAAAACTGCAACTTTGGTAAGATAGAAAACGTTCTACTTAACTTCCTTTACAATACTTGATAGATAAAATTCGACAGTTTTGTAATTTCACTAAAAGTTTGTTAGTATTAAAATTGACTTTTCATCAAGTCGAAAGGACTATAACTGGAAAAGAAAATGCAAGATAGGTTGAAAAAGTAGTTCACTCTGATTTAAAGTTTAATTAGAAGAGAGATTCCATTGTGATGGAGTGGAGGGGGACTGGCGTAGGGAGAGAGTGATTTAGATTGTTTTAATCAATCTTGAGACTGTGCAGGGAGAAACAACGTTTACTTCACATCACGGTATGCTAATAAATCTTTTATTCAATTACAGGTTCAAGTTGGGAAATAAAAAAGTAAGTTTCCTTAGGTTGCTTAATCAAACATTTAAACAACATAACGTAATAGAGGACTCATCACAGAATAATTCACATAAACATATGATTTTATCAGGTGTACTTTAGGCTTAGCTATATTCCTATTTCTTATCATCAGGGGTGCGGGATAGCGCAGTGGTTAGCGCGTTCGGCTTCGGATCAGGAGGTCCGTGGTTCGAATCCCTCCAGGGGCTCGGCAACTTTGTCTGCAGTAGAGAACTGTTCTACACGCAGTCAGGTTTGTGTGCAATGCTACACCGAAATTCAGGGCAGTACCACCCATGGTTTGCTAGTTCCAGCCGATGTTCGCAGGTTTCACCGCAATGCATAGCCACTATAGTGTTGCGGGCTTTCTCCCTGCATTAATACTAGCAGCCGCGATATAAGTGAAATACTCGTGAAAGCGGCGTTAAACACCAACTCACCTCACCTCACCTCATATCATCAGATGCTGTAATGACTTCGCACCTACTCCTGTGGATTTTCCAGTCAGATAGAGTGGTGCATATCACATATAACAGGAGTTTTTAAAAATTGATTCTACTCTATTTGCTATACACACGTCCAGTATCGTTTTCTTACAGCCTTTGCAACTCGTTGTGCCCCCATGGCAGCAAATCAAAATTGATGTCGAGTCAGGAATCTCTTACAGAACTTTGACTAGAATTAAGAATAAGTGTCATATGAGTTTTGTTTGAAGTGAGTCTTACTCTTTTTGGGATACACACGTAATTAGTTTTCTCCCGATGGCAGCGAATTAAAATTGATGTCGAGTCAGGAATCTCTTACTTTTTATAGAATAAAGAATACATGTCATAGATAATTCTCGCCCCACGTAATTTCTTACCAAAAAACCTTTACGCTCGAAGGGTTGTTTCTTACCAGCAACAGAGAACCCTGACTGGTTGAAATCGAACTGACCAAATGGTCTGGTACCAAAGTCGTGGGGAACTTTTATTTTTTTCTAAGGGAATCCGCATGAGTGGGAAAATATTTTTTTCATGGATAGACGGTAGTGATTTTTATTGCCGTCAAACGAGCATTTTACAATAACCTTGAATCATGTACATACATGTAATATCCTGTGAACAAATTAGTCGAGTAATAGGGGAAAAGGGCATTTCTTGGCAAACCTAGTTTTCATCAGAGATGATGTTTACAAATCACATCTTGTGCTTAATAATCACCCTGATAGAAAAGCCCCGAACAGAAACTGTTGAATTATTAAATTTTTGTTTGCTTTGAGACTGTAATGATGTATATGTCAACTGAGGAGAAGTGTCAAAATTTGAATACGTCTTCGCTACAATTGGTCAAAGGTCAAGGTCAAAAGGAGGTAAAGACTCGTGCATGATTTTGCCAAAATGCTTTATTTAAACTATTAACACTTTTTATCATTACATGCTTGTTATACATGTAGTCGTTGAAAAGTTAATTGTGAAATCTTGAATGTCAGAGGTCAAGGTCGCGAGATATGAGTGATGTCCATGGTCACCCTTTGATCAAACTTTGAAAAAAGAAAAAGAGTTTTAAGAACCCATATTGACCATTTATTTATTATACCCCCTTGGCGATTATGTTGACATATTCCTGGCCAAGGTCGTTAGTAATTAAGTCATTAAAAAACTTGTAAACACGGTTACCTGAAAAGTTTTGAGGGTATGAGGCTCTTAGGCGGTATAAATCTATCAAGGAGAAATCACGAGACTTTAAAAGGATTTCGACACAATCAGTTAGAGGTGAAGGTCACAAAGAGAGCATGACTTAAAAGCACAGTCCTAATGCAATATTTTTTGTGGAAACAATATTCTAGGAGACACTCGTTCATGCATATATGTTATCAGTACATGATTATAATACAACCCAGCTTAAATATGTTTTGTTTTATTTACTCAGGGTAACATTTTGGATGACAAACAGGAGCTAAAAAAACACAAAAATGAAAGAAGAAGAAGGTTCATACCAGAGCTCTGTGGATTAAAATACGCTGATGGAGTAAGATGCTTTTGAACAAATTTCAAGGGAGGCAAATAATGCATTTTAGACTACAAATTCTCCTTCACCCCTTCTCACACGTATACAGACAACCATTTGAACTTGGACTGGCTGTAATTGCATAGTCGTGCAGTACCATTACAACATCCAACATCAAACCACCAAGTACACACTGGACTGTGCCCGACACGTAAAACCAGAGATAACAACTCTCTTATAGAGAAAAACTCGGACCGTGTACTCCCATTTGAACAAAACACAAGTCTTCATTAACAATTTGAAGTAATTAAACACGTGAAGAAATGCACTCTATATAGGTTATACATACATACATACATACAGAAAGTAACAGCACATTGGCCAATCCATGTGCAGCTAGTTCCATATATGATACAAAAAAAATTCATAAACGGAATCCACAAAAATCCTCATAAACGGTATACACAAAATTCACCATAAACTGTAACAAACAAATCGCCATAAACAGAGCTATCAAAAAGCGGTATCAACACCTATCATTCAACAATAAGCGGTTTCCACACATCACCACACTTGTCATAACGGCTCGAACTCTCCCATAAGCGGTCAACTTTGTTGGATAACACATCAGCAGATCACTTGATCCTACCATCTGAAGCAAATATGAAAAAGAGTTAGATGCACAAAAGGACAATAATTTCAAATACATAATAAAACATAAAGAAAAAAGATATGTATATGGCATTGAACTACAGCCGAGATAATCGAAGCATTAAACCTCCATATCCTATATACCCGTTAGAACCACTAGCGCCCCTACAATTATCTGCCCTTTCACACTTTGCTCACCGGTAGGAGAAATTGATTTTCCACTAATTCATTCTTCAAACAATGAAAACATCATTGATGGTGTTCATGTGAGAAAATGTTAAAATATCTTTCTAGACAATATCTAATACTCTCTAGCACGTTGTGAAATATATAGACTCAAACGTTTTTCAATTTTAGATGCTAGTTACTTAAAAATATCACTTGAATATTTTCTGATTGACTTTTGGTCAACTTTCTGTGTCGTTATGGAATGTTAAGTTTAATATACTGCCTTGAAAAATTTGTAAAATAGAGGATCAATGAAGGGATTGAAAACACATGACACTTCTTCGAAATTATTGATTTTGTAAAAATGTCGTTTACGATGTACAAACGTTCAATTAAATTTCTCGTATTCATAGGTTTCAAAGTTAATTAGGCAACTAAGGATTCAGTATTTTCTTTCATTAGTTCATTCAAGTAATCTTTGAAATATAGGTCGGCTTTCCGTCTATGGAGGACGGCTAAGCGTAGTGGTTAACGCGTAACAAGAAGTCCGGGTTTGAATCCGGCCGGGGGCTCGGCAACTTTTAATGCAGTAGAGTATTGTTCTACATACAATGCGGTTCAGTTGAAATGCTACGAAATCAGCAGCCGTCTTATATGTGAAATACTCTTGAAAGCGGCGTAACACCCCAAATCACCTCAAACCATTCTATTCCCATAGATGAAGCCTCGTCATTAATTCCTATACATATGGTATAGGAATTTGTGACGGAGCTACCTCTGTTGGGAGAGAATGCACCTCACCTGAAAACCCATTACATAACGACACTGAATCTGAATGGTCTATGGACCCGCTCGTATATTAAGTTATTTCATAAAATGTCTTTAATGTTTCTTCATGTGGTTTTCTTTTTTTTTTTAGACTTTTCTCCAAAACTTTCCAATAGGAGATACCACATCTGGTTTAACAAATAAAGTTATGTATATTTCTTTTAGGTCGTAATGAATGTCGTAATGAATGTCATTAGGCGATCATTTAACTCTTCTTTAAATTTCTTTGGTCGAAGTCGAAAAAACAAATTAAAAATATTTTTTTAAAAAACGTATATCTTTTGGTATAAAACATACTGTGTTGGATCCGTCACACTTCTTACCATCCACCAGACTGTCAAAATGGAATTTGTTCCCTTGGGAAACCATATATTGACGAGGTGTTAAGACCTAACGCCATATATTTTCTACCAGTTGTCTTCAACAACTTCTTATGAATATGTATAATAATTTATTTCATTGGAAAAGAGAAAATTCTTTGAGAATAGCAAAATAAACCTTTTTTTCCCAGGTCTTTAGTGAAGCTGAACAGAGCAATCATTTATAACATTTAGCCAATTTTCATCCTGATAAATAAGCGTATATGAATCCGCTCTCGCTCCTTCTTAATACCCTGATCTTTTTCAAGCCAAAACCCTCGGATATAATCAATCACTCAATGAGACGACTCGCTTTCAGCAACAGCGACACAACCTGGATGGAAAAATCCGTTGAGATCATGCAAGTAGCTTCAAGCTCCTTAATTAATGACATTTCATTGGCAGGATAAGAAGAAGAAGAATATATTTGGTTTACGTGTCACATGTTGTTAAAAACATTTGGAACGCAGGATGGCCAGTTTGATACAAAGACTTTTTTTGCATTGAAAATCCAAGGTTTAAACCACTTTTGAAAAAAACCCATGAAATGAACTTGGTTATTCTAAGTTAATTGACGTTTTCAAAGACGTCATAAATTGGGTCGACGATGCCGTTAAAGTAAACACTAGAGGATTTGATATTCCGTACATCTCCGACGCGTCGTGCATTGCTCATTAAACAGTGCATATTTCCCAAAATCAAGAATTAAGCAATATAATTTCAACGTTACTTGACGAAGGAGTTCACTTGTTTAGACACAGTATTCCTAAAAATAATCGGCACCCCCTATAACAACAGGTTCCAAGTCACAACTTTCCGTCTGTTTGATTTAAGGAAGGCCTGGCGATTAAACATACCTTGAATCTCTAGGACTGCACCAGAGCAAATATGTTTTAAACTAATGAGTAATGGGGTTTAACGTGCCTTCAACGTTAATTAAGTCAGTTTTTATAAGCAGCAATCATTTCGCATCACTAACGATTAGGGATCATAAGTGATAGATTTGATAACTCTGGCTAGTCACAGTGGGAATCGTTCTTTAAACACATTTGCATCTCCTGCAGAGGAATATTGCCTATGGAGCGTGCAGGCACATGATCATTAGCCAATGGGGAGTAAATAATTCGGTGGCGTCTCAGAAGGTCAATAGGTGCCTGTCCCTGGGAGCTATTTTCATCTTTTCCTCCAGAAAGGATAGATCCTCACAGCTACAATATAGTGCACAGATTCCATAGTGAATGTAGAAGATCCTCACAGGTGCAATATAGTGCACAGACTCCATAGTGAATGTAGAAGATCCTCACAGCTGCAATATAGTGCACAGACTCCATAGTGAATGTAGAAGATCCTCACAGGTGCAATTTAGTGCACAGACTCCATAGTGAATGTAGAAGATCCTCACAGGTGCAATTTAGTGCACAGACTCCATAGTGAATGTAGAAGATCCTCACAGGTGCAATTTAGTGCACAGACTCCATAGTGAATGTACATATAGATTGTAGAAAAACAAGGGTTAGATTAATAGCTTTGTCATAAAACAACAAATAAAGTTATAGTGGGCATTTAGATTAACAAAAAATTATTAATTGCATGTGTAGACGAAATGTATCAAAAATCCAGAAAGCCATCACTGAACCAGCTAGCCTATTTATTTTATCCAATAAACCCATCTGTCAGGATCCCTAGTGCCGTATTACGCATGATTAAATATGTTTTGATGTGTGAAAGACAACTTAGTTACGACAGAACTGGTTTGTACATCTAAATTTTGTTTATCGCGTAAATGGGTCATGAGGACATTGGGGTTATTTGCTATAAATTCAGTAACATCACAACTTTAGTCATAATTTTTTCAAATGTCAATGGGATGCCTCACGATTTGATCTCTGTTCTACGATAAGATACTATGTCAGTCGATCTAGCCCACCTTCCAATAACAACAATTTAAGTGTTTTAATGTATTTTTTGGCATTTACTTTTTCTGTGTATATTATCGAATATGTTTGTATTTGTCACCAGTTTTGATAAATGAGAAAACATTTACATATTTCCTTTTTACAGTATGATTCCAATATTCAGAATTCAATATTCAGTGATATGGGGAAAAAATGCATATACAAGAATTGCAATACAATGCGTAATGTTGACGAGATTTATCTGATGATGAGAAGATAGTTTATAGTTGAATAGAATTCAACATATCAAGTGTTTGAGTTATTAGATTAGTGCTCTGATAGCGACACTGAAAATAGGAGCGAAGACGATGAAGTGTTATCTCGGTTAGTTGCCTGGTGTGGTGATGGAGGATCAACTGGAAGCATTTCATAGATTTTCTTCGTCGCCAATAGGTTTCTGTTTAAGCCATAAGTGCGATTAAGATGAAGAAAGGCGACCTTGAGTATTCATGTGTCGGAGAATGGAGACGATATCAAACCCTTTACGCATGGTGATGACAACTTACGGATGTTAAACATTTAACTTGAGGACATAAATGGTATTGTATTCATGGTTGATTTATCTGTATTTACAGGCATACACTCTTGCTAACTCAAAAGCTCTTAGTAAAACCAGACAGTCAGATTTGGTTTTTAAAAGGTTTGGAGCCTGCGATACCGTATGGGATATCTCTAGACATCTGGAGAGCGAGAGTTAGATATTTCTACCTCACATGTATTCACTACACTGATTCCCTCGTTGTGCCCTGGGACATTATTTTACTTGCGGATTTTTAAAAACTTTGTATGTTAGTTCGATTTCAGACAGCGTCTGGCTCTCCAACAGGCAATTTACTATAAAACCCCTCAGCTCAGACGTTAAGTTAACCTTCGCTCATATGGACTGAAGAGTAGGTACTGTACAGACAGACAGACAGACAGAGGAAAACCTCTTCAAGAACTTCGAGCACAAATAATCTAGACTTATAAGGTGGAATTTCATAGTTTAGTGAGAAATCTTATAAAGTCAGCAAGTTATCGTCGAAGCAGCAAGGTCTGAATTGCCTATTGATGGCTAGATTATGGATGATGATCCGCTATTATATAGGAGTGAACCACACTTCTTGTGAACACGACACGTGTCAAAGTTGACAGCAGCAAGCTACGTTAAAAAACGTTAAAATGCTATGATGGGCGTTAATGTTACGCCTTTGCGAAAACAATAATAAATATACCTCACACACATTATCTTTGTTGAAAAAAGCTCTTTTCAGATCGGGACATCGTGCCCATTCAACGAAAGTTATGAAGGTGAAGAATGAATATGGATTACTATAAGAATATTCAACAAGGTTTATCTATCTCAAGTGGATTGTTTTCATAAATTCCGAGGTATTTATCACAATAACTCACGAGGGACAAATAAACTGTTATCCCAATATTTGTGTCCTTTATTGTTTTTCTTACCCAGGTCATATTTTGGGATATTTACAGTACGTATGGATAATATCTTAACTGATTCAATGTATTCATGCGCGACGAACAAGGACTATGTCATTGTCTTCATTCGCGCAGTCAAAATAGGCCGAGCATTTCATAACGTGTTTATTGACCATATACAAATTTATTACCCAAAACAATCT
Organism: Phorcus lineatus; assembly: GCA_921293015.1. NCBI lineage: Eukaryota > Metazoa > Mollusca > Gastropoda > Trochida > Trochidae > Phorcus > Phorcus lineatus. Next base: position 37,385,663 of record OV121090.1, on the reverse strand, counting down.
TGAAGAAATAGTAAAACAAATGACATATAAAAACTAAAAACGTTTCATGTTATTCCATACGAAATGAAAAACAACGTTTATGTTAGAGCCTTGATGACGCGTGTATGAGAGACTCACTGAACAAATGAATAGACAGATCTAGAATTTCTGGCAGCCAATCAGATATCGAATTACTTTTAGAAAACCTGTAATTCCCATGATTATTATGAAAACTTTAATATACCCGGGATATTTGTGCCCGCTTGCATACGAATTCCCATAACACAGTACTCGCCATTCTCTCCCAACAGTCCCGCCAGGGGCTTGGCAACTTTGTCTGCAGTAGAGAACTGTTCTACACGCAGTCAGGTTTGAGTGCAATGCTACACTGAAATTCAGCGCAGTACCACCCATGGTTCGCTAGTTCCAGCCGATGATCGGAGGTTTCACCGCAATGCATAGCCGCAATAGTGTTGCGGGCTTTGTCCCTGCAATAATACTAGCAGCCGCGATATAAGTGAAATAATCTTGAAAGCGACGTGAAACACCAACTCACCTCACCTCACCTCTCTCCCAACAGAGGTACTTCCGTCTTAAATTCCTATTCAACCTCTGTCATAATACGAACGTTTTCGGTCTAGAAATGTAGAAATCTGATTAGATGCAATCAAAGATAGTTATGCAATAAGAGACACCGTTTCAAATGTTATCATTCAAGTTATTTCCGTCAGCTTTCCAAAAGCTAAACTTTTCTTTACAGAACACATACGCCTCATTTAGCAGTCGCGACTGCATCATTGCATTGACCATAGACTCAAATTTAGTCTAAGAAATATTTTGATAATTTACTGTTCCTTCATCTATATATTCTTTTCTTCGGGCTCCTAATTTCATGTGTATTCAGTCTATATAGATGTGTACCTAGACTACATAGACCTGTGTGACAACAAATATGTTATTCTGCATTCGGTGTTTCATTGGCTAAAATAGTGTACGGTAGTTTTAGTTGCAATATTTTGCCGGCAGGGGAAACTGCTGGAAGCCCGAGAAACCTTCGTATTAAGACAGAGGTTGTATAGGAATTTATGACGGAGCTATCTCTGTTGGGAGAGAATGGGGAACTGTTTGAATTTACCTATATTGACTGCTAATTCTGTAGAATTCACAACAATGGGAGTCGGTTTGGAATAGAAGAAGTCGAAAATCAATACGATTAATAATACGTTAATAAGACGTTGCAATATTGTGCCGCTTGGAAAAACTACTGGAAGCTCTTCTTATAACAGAGGTTGTATAGCAATTAATGACGGATTTACATCTGTGGGGAGAGAATGAGTACTCTCGTCTGTATAGACCGAGGGCAAGTGCAAGCATGCGACTGACTGAGTGCTTACGATCGAGTAGGTTTTTAGTTTTCTACACATTCATTAATGTTTCAAAATTTTAGCTTATTTCCGTTCAAGTTACCCAGCCGAAACCTTATCTTGAAAAAGAATCCACATTACGAAATAATACACCAGGAAAAAAAAGATTCAATTGAGTTGCAAAACCAAAACTGCAAAAGACGCATTTCGTTTACCATGCCAAGTAACGAGAGGAGTTAACGTCGAATCGACGGACGGAGCCCGTTGCAATATAATTATGCAAACTGCGTAGGGAGGTAGTTATATGTGAATGAACGGAGTAAATGTATCTACCAGAATAGGTTATCCACCCCTGGACCGTCTTCTTCTTTTCTATTATTATTTCAAAGCCAAAATCAATATATTTCAACCACTAAGCATTCTTGATTGATAGATTGCTATTATCTCATGTAACATATCGTTAAAACTTCAGAATAATATTGTTATTACATTGCATTTTGTGATAAGTTATATTTTAAACATTAACCATGATATCAAGATAGGACAAGCCAGTCTGATTTTCGATTGAGTTACCGGTATTTAATGAAGAAATGGTTTACCGTAATAAATTGCCTAATATTTTCAGACTTCCTAATTCATTTAATATTTAGTTTAGGACAAAATTAGATATTGCCTCTCAAATAGCCGTTCTGATGATCAATCAGAAAGCGTGTCTGCCTGCCCTTGCAATTATGTAAAGTGGCAAATCATAATAATTTGATAAATAGTTGTCTGCAGTTGCAACTAAGGAGAAGATTAAGTTTTCGCTTGCTTTAAGATTCACAATGATAGGAATTTGACATTGTTGGTCGTGAAATACACACATCCTTGCTTCATTACTATTTCTCCCTTTGTTGCCACTCACAATATTCGCTTTACTCACAAAACTCGACAAAACTTATTGCTAAACAATTGGCCAGCTAGCATCCATAAGAACTGAACTGTCAAACATTTATTGTGACTTCTTCATTAACTATTAATTATATTGACACCGAAATGTATAAATTAACTTCATTAAAAGGTTACGTAACGTTTCTAACGTAAAATGACATTTGCTATTTACTTTTAAGAAAGTTATTGTTGACTCATTATCTAACCCATCTGAGAAGATAAATCTTATCTAAAACAGATCAATTTAGATTTTATGCTATCATTACCAATGATGACAAGCTCTTTTCTAATGGCAAGTCAGTCAACATCTTATACCCTATATCGTTGTTTAGATGTTAAGGACACTATCCATCCTGTCTCAGGGTAAGACCTATAGCTGACGCTCCACTCTTCTTACACTGGGTGTAAACCCCAGCATAAACTTCGCGCTGTGACCTAAGACCTAAGAACTTTCTAAAAATAACCGACCAATGACTGCGTTTGAAAGGCGAGTCGGCAATGTATTATGGAGGCGCCCATCCTTTCGAAAATAAAACCGAGTGAGTGAGTTGGGGGACGTGTTTTGAACAATATTTCAGTTATTAAACACGTGGATGACACACATCCAAAAGAGAGTGGACACAGCAGTGAGAAAGGGATCGAAAGGATGAGGGAAAAGACGGCAATAAAGGCATAGTGAAAGACAGATAACAGGTTTTAGAACGACTCAAATTTGGTCTGGCTTCTACCTGACGACCTTTCCAGCTTGGTTGCCCCTGCCAGGAGCAGGCTGGTATAGCTCTAGGGGGTCTCTGAAGCACTCTAACGAGCGGTGGAAAATTAAACCGATCCGTAAATACTGGCTGTATTTGTTGTAATAGACTAAACAAAATCGCAAAATTGGACTCTGACACTTCATCTTTCATTGATCGGTTAAAAATCTTTCGATTCCAGTTTTTTATCCGTTGACGTCGCCATTTAGCGGAAGAGCGAAGCCAACTGCAGTTTGAGAGGCTCTCTTTGGTTGGCTGAAATTTATCGCACACCATCGCGATAAAACTATTTGATTGGCTGAATCATTGATAATGGCGCGAAGTTTATGTTGGGATTTTCAGCCAGGGTAAGAAGAGTGGAGCGTCAGCTATACGTCTTAACCTGAGACAGGATGGACACTATCCAGCATGAAAACAAGTTATGTGAAGTGTTTCGACTTTCATATCGTCAGATAAGTAATCAAGTTCAGGGATGTGTTCAGGGAGTGCAAATAATGGTAGGAATATGAAAATACATAGCCATAGGTAATTCTTTGAAATAATTAATGTAATTGTAAAGAAGGACGAAAACAAAACGTACCAGGACTTCTTGACTAACAAAAAATTCTTCCTAATTCGCAATTGTTAGAAAGTAGAATTTTGAAAATTTTGGTTTTAAATATCTCGAACACTTTGAAAAACTGGATGCAGACTAGTATCGCAATTCGTTAAGAAATATTAGCACGACTAATCCAATTTAAAGTCTTGGCTGTAATCAATCGTGACAGTAAAATAGATTTTCTGAGAAGGAAACTGACACTATTAAGTTAGACGAAGTGTTTTTGACTTGATATTGAGAGTAATCGATAGTAAATAAGTGAATCATCTTTTCTTTTAGTGTTATTTCGTTGGTGGTATGATTGAATCGCTGCACTCAAACTAACATAAAATATTTACAAAATAAAACAATCCCATGATGTTTGGTGCCCTCTACCGCGCCAGAGACGTTTATGCTATTATTTGAAGAGCAAAGGTCACTCGCCTATCTTATGTTCCTTGGCGACTTTTGCTCCTTATGTATTTCATGATTGTTTTCGATTGTAAGTTTTAACTACCCCCTTAAGTAAAGGACATGCATGTATAAGAGTCATAAGTATTCTAGTCAAGGTAAGTAATATTATATTTTTCCCTCTTTTAATTAACAACAATTTGATAATCGGAAGTCGAAAGTACATGTATGTTGTGTTTTTGCAAAATATGTAACAATGAAAATTAATGGTCACTGATTAATTTAAATTTTTTGTTCTCAAATTCGTTGCTGTGATTCGGATTGATTAAAACTTTAATTCAACCATGGTAAATGTATCAGTAATTTAACTAGAATCTCATATTCTCATAATTCATTATTAGATTAATTGAAATTGAAAGATCAATATTCCGTCATTGAGTTTATAATTGTGAATTTCAAAATATCCTCAAATCCTCATGGGACAAAATCCGTATTTAAATGGGACATCCAAGCATTAAAAAGTATCCCATATCTAGGTTTTGATATACCTGTAATAAATAGTGCTAAAACTAATTAAGACACGAGATACATAAACCATTTATAATGAGGAGCCCAGACTTATATTTAGGATAAAATGTCTCTTTCTGAGGACGTATTATCTTCAAATTATATTTCTAGGTTTTTGTTGTTAGGGGTATGTTCTCTCACGTCACTTTCTTTCTTACTGCAGTGTTTGCACTAAATGGTTCAATCGTCCATTGTTCAACGAGAGCTGTTCAGATACGCCATTAGTTATCGACCTTTTGTTTCACACCACTTTTCTCGGGATTCAAGCGGCTGCGTTCGAGCGCTTTCAATCTGACGGGAAAGATTGCTGATCATGTTACCTAACCTATTGGAGCCTTTTGTAAATTATTCAATTATTGGAGACATGCGTCACCAAAATACGAAAACAAAACTATCATAATGTTTATGTAACTTTGTTATAATCTTTAATATATGTTTAACAATTTGATATGGCATGCAGTATGATTTCGTGCTAGATTAAAATAGGTAAGAATGAAATACTAATCTCCAAATGATAATGATTGTCTTGGCATGTATGACATCCCTGGCTTGACATGTATTATGAATGTTTAAAAAAAACCTCGTTTCTAGAAAGCGGTTTGTCCTTGATGTGATATTATTTCCCTACAAACACTACAAGATGGAATTATTGCGTTAAATTCTCCTAAGGAACAATTGGCACAGTCCAATTTAATAAAGATGGCCGGTTTTAATCAAATTGAGACAGTTTTAAACGTTTTCTTTTAGAAATCTTACAAATGTAAATTAGTATAATGTTTAATACATGTACGGATACAATCAATGATGAGAGGGCCTTGATGAATGAAAATGGGTTTAATTAGCAAGACCGAGCAAATGTCTTTGCTTCTGAGTGTAACCTGTTCTCAAAGGAAACCTTTTATGTTTGTTGATAACATGTTTATTAAAAGAAAGCCTGAAACGTTATGGTGCGCTTTAACCACTTTGAAATGACTTTTACTGACTTTTTCTACATTATATAAATAATACTACAGAATGGGATAAACATTGCAAACTTAATGAAATTTACAAATTGAACACGTCAAAATATATTTTTGGAATAATCTCTTTACGCAATTTAAATATTGATTTAAAACGAGTTCAGTGCTCAAAGTGTAAGTTTTTACAGCAACATAAACACGTTGGCTTACAATAAAAGAGGACTGTTTACCAAAACGAGATGCTGCGTAATCGATAATTATCTGTTGGTGACATTTGAAGGTGCTGTCCACTACATGGCAGTGCAGTGAGTTCACGACGCAGGAGTTACAAGCAGTGTTTGATGAATCAAATCAGGTATCCCTCGCTTTTCTTGATAATCATTTTTCTGTTGTTTAGTAGCTCAGTGTAACACTTTATGAAAATAATTTGATAGTATCGACGTTTTTCATAGTTATCATATCTGTAATGATAGAAAACGTTGTATATGTAAGATACACGTTGGAAGAAAAAAACAACCGATATTAGTCTGAATTATCGGTAGGTCATAACTTAACAAGCTTTTAATCCACAATCTGTTTGTCCATCGGCCAAAGTTACGGCTATCAACAAGCAGATAGTAACGCCGTTGCTCGGAAATCCTTTGTGGTTGTCAAATGAGGAACCTAGGAAATTAAACAGAATTAGTCCAAGACGACTTGTCTGCGTACAGACGTTAAAATTACTCTATAGATGATTAAGGAAAGCAAACAAGACGATTGGTCTGGAGGATACAATCCTCAAACTTCCCACTTCTGTCTAATTGCAGTTGCTGACCTTTGACATTGAATGACAAAGACCGTCCTAAATGCAAACTACCACTGTCTTCAGGTTATTTAGGCAGTTTTGCGATTTAAGATTCGAATTAGGTTTTTATGATATAACTCTTGCTCCAGCTTACTTCAGACACTAATGTTCTCTCAAATACGATAAGCTTATCACACATGTCGCATACAAATACTATACTTGCTTTGTGTTATTCGAAATTCAGCTTTAGCATCAATAAACACATCGAAAGACATGAAAGGATATACAGTGTGTTAATAAGAAAAGAATATATGAGCGATAAAATTATTTCAATAAATGTTTGCTTATTGTATGAAACATTAAGTTTTTTGTATTATCCTTGATATGCTGTGATGTGTTGTATTCTACTGGTTTTTCAATTAATTTGTGCTTTACATTTGTCGAGGGATATAAAGTGTCGCAAAAATGAAATAAAATCTACAACGAACTCTCAGAATGTATTTCAGTTTTGCTGCCTCACCTTTAAATCCTTAAATAATCAACCGATATAAATCAATTAATTCGTTACCTTAATTTTAAGATCTTTTAATAAACATGCATTTATTACCATTTAACAACTTTAAAAAATTAGTTTTTTTTATAAATAGTTCTTAAATGTGTCGATCTATAGCTATTTTAAAAGAAACTGTTCAAGAATGTTAATCGAAATGACATCATCATCTATTAAATACTGAAAACCAACTGAACAACTAATCAATTATCCACTGCTATCATATTATCAATGCGTATCACTTACAGAATATATTTTATTAAAGTCATTGGTATCAAGATTCGAATGCGAAAATTTTATTTTACACGATGGTTAATGAATTTGTTTAGTCTTACCCAAGACTGCAACCGCTTCCAAAAGCATCATTATTTTATAGGAAAATTAATGACTTCTAAAGACTGTCTCTGTGCTGTTATCCAATAACAACTATTTTGTTTGTTTGCATTCATTTTATATCTTAAATATGTTTTTTATTTACCATGTTTTTTTTAACATACTCCAGAATTTAATTTAACACCAAATAGTTTGAAACATTTGGGAAAATCGGATTTTCTGTCCAAATGGTGGAAATGATGACGTCTTTATATATGTGTATAAATCTCCGATTACCGTTTTTATAAATCAATAGATATTGAGAAGCCTCGAATAAGGTATTAGCATATACAATAACGCTGCACAAAGTATAGATAGCCATATATTGTGTTTGTAATTAAGCGAATTAAATCGGTCTGAGTCTTTTTCTTACAGAAGTGTTTGTATCACTTCTTTTGGATTACATGTTTTATACTTGTTATCTAACTGATAAATCGTCATTTCTGTTGGCACATTTGAATATTTTTATAATTTTTACACGACCACCCGGGCCAGGACTAGCCAGCAGTCAATTCACGTTACCTGACCTCAGTAATTCATTACTTACTCGAGCCAGGTTATTTGCAAATATCTGTATAACTACCGTTGATCCTGAAGAGGATTCATTTGGAATATCCGAAATATCTTTAATAGTATCTGCAGAGCGTCATTCGGGTTAAACAATTAAGTTTTCTTTTGGTCTCTGAGTTGTTTCAACATTTCTATCCAATTATCTGAAGATCACAAAGCATTTAAAAAGTTTTGATCCGCCAATTTATTCTTATTCAAAATAGATTTTACTAATATTAAATAAATGGCGTTTCCTTGTATTAAAAAAACCCCTTATAAGTCATCCTATTGGGTGCCAAAACAAAGATTGTTTAAAAAATATCTTTGCTGTTCACTTTTGATTTCCCAAGGGGTAAACACAATATAATTTTCCTGAAAACATATCATTCTAGAAACTAAGACCTGACAATGTGTGTTGAATAAAACCCTGTTATATTTATATTTAAAAAAGCCTGTCACATCTGATCGCGTTCATTTGAAGATTTATCATAATGATAGATGATCTCTTTGAAAGCATGGATAAGAGCTCGTGTTTTCTACTGAAAAACAAAGAACTCATCAAGACGTGAAGGAATCAAGTTAGTTGCCGACAAATAAAATATAAGTAGTGCACATCAATAATCTTTAAGATATTGTATTATTTAGCTTTGGCGTTTCGGTTTCGAATCTGATTCATGATACTTTTAACTGAATAGATCGGGGGTCTGGTATATCTCAAATATGATTTAAATGTTATAAAACAATAAAATAATGCAGACTTTATTTGTTTGATAGATTATATATTTTTAATCTGGTCGGTTTTATTTGTCCAAACAAATATAACTAGATATGCTCTTTCCTTTCATTTGTGAAATGCTCTAAACGAATCGAAATTCCTAAATATGCTGCATCGTAATCCCAAATCAGAATACCAATCGCAGATCTTGTAATGTGTTGTTCTGATCATATGTCTTACATTTATCCAAAAAAATCTGTATTATTTTATATATCAACATTAAAAAATTCAACCAAATGCAATATGCCTATTCTCTCCTCACAGAGGTAGCTCCGTTCTTAAAGGAGTTTCTCGGTCTAGAAATGTAGAAGCCTGATTGGATGCAATGAAAGTTAGTTGTACAATCAGTGACGCCGTTTCATTAGTGATGCCTCAATTATTCCCGTATGCGTCGGGAAAACTAAACGATATTCGAATGTACACTTTACCTTTGAATCTTTACTTACAGAACATAGTCGTATTCTTTAGCCACTGCCTTGGTAACAACATAATATCTGTTATCTAAGCATGCGATGTTTTCTTCAGCTGAAATATTGCAAGGTAGTTCATGTTTCAGCATTTGGAACCTGACAGAAGCCCGAGAATTGCTCGTATCACAACAGAGGTTCGTATAGGAATTTATGATTATACCTTAAAGAGCTACCTTTATGAGGAGAGAATGCGTTTAGACAAAAATGGGAAAAAAAACTTTTGTGAATTTATTCACCAAAGTAAATGAATCATAGCATTTCGCTTACATTAATGACTACTTAGAAAATTCTCTATTTCATATGGAACACAGGACATTTGTTCATTTTTTATTTGAAATATGAATTTGATTTCATGAAATTTCATGATCATGATACTGGGAATTTCCTGGACGCGGGAAACTCAAAGATACTCTAGGAAATAAAATATGCTAATTTTGAAATTCATAAATAGGTGAAAAAGTTGAAAAAAGGAAAAGAAAAGCTGTTATGAAAAATATGAGTGTAAGAAACATTTAACTAAACGTCGTTTTGAATTTAACGTATATCCGACTTAACTGTTTCTTTCTTAGGTATTTTAAGTGTGTAGCGACCTGCAAGTCTCGTATATGTAAGGGGTTTAACTTTTTTAATAGAGAAGCCCATCCTATCTTCTATCCTGTACTTTGCTGACCACGACACATTAATCTTTGCCTTCTGTTTGTATATGTTCGACAGCTAATTGCTATGAAAATGATTTCTATATAACTAGCTGTTGCTATAAAAATGCAATTAAATCTACAACTACGTTTTTAACAAAGATTCATTGCTTAGGACAATTTTCCAAGATAAGTACAAACATATATGCCAAGCATTGGTTATTTTGGCGATCTTTGCCCTTTTCTTTCGGATTTTAACATTTATAACGTTATTCATCATTGTCATCAACATCACGTTTCTCAGACATAATGGAATCTTATATCAATATATGTAAACTGTGAATATCTCTTTTTAAAGGTTACAAATACATCCTATAAACATCCTCCAATTACGCTCTTGCAATGATACAGATTTAATTTTATGCCCAAAAAAATAGGATAAGTGTTCATTATATATTTTATTTTTAACGAATCGTGAGAACATGATACCAAAACGGATAGTTGATGAATCGATCATAAAAAATAAGAGACGTTTCTTTTCAGATAATGATGGATACAATACTGTGTCAAATGTAACTTGTATAGTGTTGTGATAATAGCTGATGGCTTCGTATATATAACATGTAATCAATTATACGAGTGTACAGTCTACAGATAATGAGAGACTGACTGGATCCTGGAGCTGAGAAGATAAGGCGTGTGTAATTTGTCTCGTATAATGGCTTACTTTTAGGGTTTCTAAATGGTTGGAAATAATCTGCTAAATCCTCACCTAATCCATTCTCGTCGAACAGCTCACGTTCGTTGTCGCTGAAGATGGAACACTAAGGAAAAACGAGCCTGTAGGACTTATGCATTTCACATGCGAAACAATGGAACACTGCAAATTTGAGATATTCGTAGCAAAATAGTTAATTTTCTGCTTGCTGTTTTTACCAAAAGCAACAAAACTGTAAAATTCCAAAAATTCCGTCACGTTGGTATTTCTCATGTAAAGTTGTTCTTCACATTATTGATAATGTTTTCTTAAATCTCAAATATACTCTGAAGGATTATCTTACATAATGTTGTCGATCTTACATCTAAACTATTCTAATATTTAAAGAAAATATTAGTTCCGCTCGTACATGAATTAATTGAATAAATACACAAGTCAATACTTTGTACTGAATTTTCGAAATCGGATTATTTGGTCAATAATAATTGTTTTGCAAATTGTTTACACAATTTTGTTCAAAATTAAGTTTTGAAATAACGTGTTGGCAGCATTTGGCGCGAACCTTTCGAAGCGATTGTTTGAAAAAATTGCTTATTTTTGCATTAATATTTACAACATTTTGGAATTATTGCAATATCTCGAAACAAGAATTGACAAAGAGTCCGGTGTTTTTCATTTTGGAGGATATGAGATTCTAAAACTTGTATGTGAAATACGATGGTAAGTCATATCATCTGAAGAGTTTTCTAACGAAGAAATATTTGCTGCCATAACTTGACAGAAACGTAAGATTGGATTATCTGTAACAACTATGTACTTTCAAGCATTTGAAAATGCATTTCAATACTTTGAACTAAAATCACTCTTAAGAAGAAAAATGCACACCTGCGCTTAGATTTGCGATAACAAACACGTTGAAGATATTTAATTCATCATTTTTAATAAAATGAATTACGAAAGTGATGATATTTTCATCACGTGAAAGTCAGTTTGATATATTACCGAAATTTTACTTTTTTAAGACCTGTCATCATAATTTCCCTAAAGCAAGGAAAAGTTTACTGATGTGCAGTTAACTTGACTAACTAATCAGTAACAAGACAAAATAAACGATTTTTTGGTTTGTTTTATAACAACAATTCATTTTGACATTTTACAAATTTACAACATAAGAACTGGATGTTTACGAATGTTATTTCTTTTTACTGAAAGAACTTTATTTTTCAAATGTCAACAAAGGACGTCAGGGTGACATGTACTATCGGTCCCCATATATTGAAATACATGTATATTCAAATTACCCTTTTTAAAATTACAAAAAAGATTATAGCGTACAGTTAAGATTTTTATAGGCATAAATGAGACCCAAAAGGAATCACCGGAGAGAAGAAGGAAATAACTCCGTTACAGCAACAGATAATGATTTCATTGCCTTGACTTTCATCCGTAAAACTAAACTTGTTTTTTGACACTAAAATAATAGGATTTTATGAAGGAAACTATAAAAAAATAGTGACATGTCAAATGAATTACATTTTATGCATATCTCCTTCTTTGCTGCTGAAGATATTCACATTTTTCGACTATAGGGAAGTTATAATGCGTATGTGTACCATAAGGTGTTATGTTAATGAAAAAGACCCGGCCTCCTATATTGGAACAAATATGTTTATGTCTTGTAAAATATCTAGACACTCATTACATTATTCAGGTAGAAAATCCTACATTATCCTATACAAAGCATGAACAAAGCAATGAACGTGAAGGAGGGTTAATTAATTGTAACTTCGATCTATGTTATTTCGTTAATCTTTATCTGATTGAGCCTTGTTTAATCATAAACTTACCGAAACCACAAAAATACATGAATCATATATCAAAGTCTGCTCATCTGGATTTGGGTATTCAAATTGTGATTATCTTTCCGTTCGTGATATATTTCATAGTCCAATATTTATCAAGAAACTGTCTAACCAGTCTGACTGTTGACTGATCTATTAATATTTAATACTGATAACATTAAATGTTTCAAATTTTCCAGTAGCATCAGACCCCTTAATAGAATTATAATTTGGATGATCGATTGAAAGGATATAATGTCAGGTTTCCTTTGCACTGTTGTATATCAAATACAAGTTATTCATTTGAAAAAGTGATTGAACTAACTTAGCAGATTACATGCTATGATTTTAACCAAATAACCAACATGAGGAATTTTACTTGAGCGGATGGAAACAAGTACAAATTTAGATTGGCTGGAAAGCTAATTTTCATCTTAAACGTCCACATCCAGATGAAGTCATTAATAAAACATTGGATGTAATATTTTCAATTTGTTTTATTTTAACCTCCATGCGGCGCATCTGTCCTATTCGCTTGAATTAATGACTGGTAGCAAATACATGTTGGTAGTAAATACATGTTGGTAGTAAATACATGTTGGTAGTAAATACATGTTGGTAGAAAATACATGTAAAAGGGTACACTTGCCTGATGAAAAGTCAGAGAATATTTACATGTAGTATAGAGTGTCAGAAGATTCATCTTTAAAAAAACAAAACTATTACTTATAATATTTCAATCCAGCTTTTTATATTGGAACATTAAACACTCAGGTTAATGTCATATGTCCATTTTTCATTACCTATAGAAAGGAATATATTCCAAAATATTCAATAACTCTTAAAAAATGGCTATAAGATACATAAATGTTTGCTACAATAGGAACAATAACGTTGCTATAAAAGTACAAAACGCAAATTGTGGCATAAGTTTAGTAATAAAGCATCAAATTTATCCTTGCAATAAACTTGTCTTTTCTTTGAAAGCGTTATAAGCCCGTGTGTTAATAAAACACTTGAGCGTCCACATTGAAAACCTTAATACACTATTGAATATATTGAATTCCCCTAGTAATATCATATAGTATCTAAAACTATAAATGATATATTCATACACTATAGATATTATTTAGAGTAATAGTTTCCATACTCTAGAACATTTGTACTTGAATTAAAAATATGGTCCAATAAAAGTATTATGGCCCTTTCTTAGCTTGGGTATCCAATGCAGTGGTAATGGATAATCAAAGTATTACTGTGTTAATGTTCTTGAATTGTATGTTATAAAGGGGGTGGGAGAGACACCTTCAGACTTCAGATTTTAATATAAACAGCTATTTACTTAAATCTTTTAGGAGTCATTAGCTCATATAAACCATTTACTCACCAAACCATGTATTGCAAAATATAACGCGTCACTTGCCATATGAATGCGGCCAAAAGATACTTGTTGGAAGAGTTGTTTGGTCTGTCTGCCTCAATATAGATTTCATAAAGAATATATACCTTTAAGTACATTGCCATTTAATAGAAAGGCAGTAATATGTTCAGGTTATTAATACTAAATTCAGCTTTTGGAAACTAAACAAAACATATGGAAAAGATCAGGCGTGGTTATCCTTCCCCTTAAGGTTTAACATATAAATCTAGGTCTGTTACATTTAATGGAAGGCAGTTAATGTTCATTCATAACCACTCGTTACGATGCATCGTCTTAACTGAACCACTTACACCTCGAATTCGCGAAATCCCGGATCACCGTGTTATAAGAATAGTAGCTATTATTGACAAGACAGAAGCCTTTTCAATGATGCATCGATATTTTTGTTAAATCTGTGACTACTTGCTTTTAGGAAAGTCTGATCTTAATTAATCTTATTACTTTGTTCACGTATAACGTTTCTAATGTCTGCGCCCCTACCGAACACAAATAATGAAGTGTTTTTACAAAAGCGATGTTCTGTCAAAAGTTCATGTATCCATCAAAGATGTTGTTGTATTAATTACAGGCGTTTTAGACTGTTCGAACTAATACCTTTGATCAAGTGCGTTTACTTGTGTTTAAATAATGAGGTTCAATTTATAATCGTTGGTTAAAAGTTCTTTGAGCCTTAATCAAAATGATTCAAGTTCTCTTGGTGTGTGTAGCACGTGTTTCATCTCTTTCAGCGTAGCTAAGAATGGAAAAAACTATTCACCCCTTTTTTCAGATACATTACTAGCAATATTTTTACAATTAAGTGCTGGAAACAGGAGGCACAATTTGACAATGCAAATGACTTTCACATATCAAAACATCTTTTTCAAGTGTGATAAGAAACTAACAAGTCGTTAAAATGTCTACTCTTATGTAAAGAGATATAAAAAAAATTACAACAGTCAAACTAATTGGTAGTATCTTTGAACACATATGGGAGAATTCTATTGCATGTTTTGTAATAAATATCAATTGCTAAAGTTTGTGATTTTGATCTTTATACTTTTGTTTACAGGAAATGTCGTAAAGGCAGAAGCTATCAATTTCATCCGTTCATATGAAAGAATGAAATTTATCACGTTACAACAACCAAAACTTACATTTCACAGTTAAATAAAACTAGATTTTTAACACCAGGGCACCAAAACCATATGAATCGACATGAGTTTTCACCTTTAAATTAAACAAGTCATCCCATAAGGAAGATGGTTAACAATTCGACGAATTACACCCATTTATACCGACCTACATCGATAGCTATCAAATATACGTTGTAAAACCGCTTGCTACCGTAGGCCATCTATATAGGTCTGACCGAAAGATTGCCATGGAAACTTTTTTACGGGATCATAATCAAAGTTACCAAACTAAATAGATTTCACATATTTCATACACTTGCCTCTCGGAATATGATGATTATGGAATGACATTCCGGTATAAAACTCTACTCTTTTTTATTTATCAGGTTACAAAACTGATTTTTACATCACCGTTTAAAACTCAAAAAGTATAGTCTAGTACCGACAAGCGGTACTAGACGGTAAATGCGGATTAACAAAATTAAATAAACATAACGAGTATTGCAGGGCTTATATAATTTTGATTGTTTGGTCACGTGACCTCGTGTACACGTTCCACCTTGGAAACGTTCGATTTGAAGCGGCGCTAAAATCTCCGTAGTTTTCTGACTGTCATGGCCGACCGTCGTGAAAGGAGCGAGTTAGTTTGAAAGTGTCGGGCGCACAGAACATGTAGGCATCACTGCATAATGCGCTGGTTGTTTTGAATATGAATGATTATGAATGAAGAGTCGGTGATGATCTCGACTGATATGTGTATAGATTGGTTTTTCTGGTTAATCCTTCCAATCTCCAGCTCGCTGATGGACAACCCCGCTGCGAGCGAGTGAACCGACAGGCCGTTAGCAAGCCTTTTGACTTGTTACGATTTTTTCTCGGCACCAGCGCGTCATTTGTAGAAGAGCTTACTCTTGTTCCAGCAGTGTGATTATAAGATATGAATTTAATAAATGGGAAGATACACTGTAAAGGTAGGGTTCAACAAACCACCGTAGCGTAGCCTTTGTTTACCTAACAATGGGACAAGGGAGATAACTCTTGACAGTGCGTCGTCTCTCGTTACTAGGGTTGCGCGTGACCCAGTTTAACATAGAAAAATATACCTACGGCACGTGACCGCTTTTGGCCAATCAGTAGCCGACATTGCTGTCCAAGTCGAGATAAGATCCTTTTATCTTGGTTTATTGATAGATTAGAGGAAGTGAAATTTATCTTTGAAGCACATAAAATGTATTTGCCACTGAATACTTCTGCCATAGTTCAAAATATCACTTTGATAGTGCTGTGTTTCATATATTAAGATAATAATGTGTCAGATCTGCTTTGTTTTAGCAGTGACATTTTCATATTAGTAGGGAACATGTCCAATTTTTTCTTTTAGATTTTAAAAGGGTTAGCTGAACGAGGAACAATGTTTTGTTTCATTTGCCTAGACGCGCTAATATAGCGACCGCAGACACATTTGAAAAACATATGCCTTTTAAGTTATCATAAATGATATAGAATGTATTAAGTCGTTTGGCATAACAAATCAGCATATATCAGGTCATATTTTAATTGAAAACTGAATGTAATATTTTTAGAAGAATGTGGTTCATAGAGATTACATAACGAGTGAGTGTTGAATATATAAAATATTCCAAAGAAATATTTTAAATTGTTATGATTTTAGATGAGGGAAAGCTACCATTTATTTATTATTCTAGTATTGTAAGGTTTTTCAAATATAAGTACGTGCAGCATTTATACTTATTCCTTACACAAAGAAAATATATCATGTTGATGTAATTAAGTAAACAATTTTGGACAAACATTGGAAATGTACGTGTTGAGTGTGGTTTAATTCGATGTCTTTACACGTATGTGCATTAATGTTACTTCATTATTTGCTTAATCTACCTTTGCATTATTTGCCATAACATCTACCTGTCAAATGTTTTGATTTGATTATTGAGCAACACTTTATATAGATAAGACTTAGTGTTATAAATTTTCCAATATCATTATACTACTTATTATAAGATTTGAATTAACGAAATAAGGTACTACATTCGTTCCGATGATGGTCAAAGTTGAGTCAACGACGAATCGCATTTTAAACGAGAAATATTATTTTTTACACAATTAATGAACAGCTGCAGCTTGCGTAATCTTTAAGTACAGGTATCTGACAAAAGACAAGAATTTGATACCAGAAGATGGAAAACAGGTCGCTTGGTCATATGATATTGAGCAAAATGGTGCATAATTATGAAATTGAACAAAATAGCACAGTTAATTGACTGAATTGGCTTAGATTGAGCTATAACTTGGCGATAAACCAAACTTGTTTCATGAATACGGTGTCGACTGCATTCTGATTGCAAAAGATAGTGATCTTTCATTTTCGACTGACAGCTTTGTTCAAGGGCGCTTTTTCAGAAATGTTGTGTTTTGAAAAGAATTGCATTATATAACGTGTTATCATTTAGAACGTCTTCGTATGGTATACAGACTTCCTCATATCTGTGTTAGATGCGTTTACATACATAAACAAAACTTGTATCTCAGTGTCAGTTAAATGGATGAACATTGAAACAGTCGTTGGTTATTTCATAAAAACAGCAATGTACCATTTATGTTTTATTTTTAATGTTTAGTATACACAAGGACATGTCGATGGCTTCTGTTATGCCTGAAAAACGATATTTTAATATTTCAAACTATCATTGATTTTTATATGATCTTAATACAAATCTACATGTTTTGGGCAGAGTTTTTTAATTGAATTTTTTCAATTTAAATACTATAGCAAATCGTTATGACAGGAGTTATCTGATCATTGATTTTAATCAAAATAGGAGTGATTCTATGCTTCATACTTTTTTTTTCTAAATCAAATTTTTGATGTGTTTTCAAAATCAAAATTTACAAGGTGTGGTAAAATATTCGAGCAGTTGAAACTATATAATAATTGAACTTAAAAATAAGATTATATTTTCTTCCACTATGTATAGGCAGGCATTTAACAGAAAAATATTACTTTTTGATGCATAGACGTTTGTTGTCCAAGTTTAAAGTCATAAACTTCAAAGGTTTTATTGCTTGCATCGTATTGATACAGGCTTTGATGGTACGTACAAGCGAAAATGGGCAAAGTGTCAACGGGCTTGTAAGAAAACACATGGCATGCAGTTCACATGGAATAGTTAGCAATATATGAAAAGTTTTAATTTGTGCATGGTACATTCAGGTGATCTCAGATCTCTTTTAGGATGATAATGATTCTGAAAATAGCTTCAGTAATATTGCACATTCCCTGGTTTGGTCAGTAAGAACATATTTCAATGATTGATATATGATTGAGTAAGTGTATGAAAAGAAAATTTAAGAGAAAACTGTTCGTGGAAATATGTCATTTGTATTTATTAGAATATTTCTAATCAATCATTGCATTCCAATTTTATCCATCGTTATATAGGGATTTTACATATTTAACACTGGTCTCTACACTTTTAAGGTATTTTGGAATGACAGGTGCTGTTTTCAGGGAAGAAGTGGTGAAATCACTGATTTGCAATGATTCTTAATGCCGTTTGGGAACTGTCATTCTCTCCTATCAGAGGTAGCTCCGTCTTAAATTCCTATAAACCTCTGTCATAATACGAAGGTTTCGTAATCTAGAAATGTAAAACGCTGATTGGATGCAGTTGGAAAGTCAGTTGTGCAATCAGCGACGCCGTTTCAAAAGTTATCATTCACATCGCCTAAGTTATTTCAGTAAGCTTTGCAAAACCTAAAATTTATTCGAATATGCACCTTGCACTTTGAGTCTTCTTTACAGAACACATACACCTCGTTTTGCGACTGCATCATTGCATAAGCCTGTGTGACAACGAATATGTTAATCATGCATTTGGTGTTTCATTGGCTGAATTTTGCCAGGTAGCGTTAGTTGCAATATTGTGCCGGTAGGGGAAACTGCCGGAAGCCCGAGAAACCTTCGTTTTAAGACAGAGGTTGTACAGAAATGTATGTCGGAGCTACCTCTGTTGGGAGAGGACGGGGAAATGTTTGTTTATATTGATTGATAATTCTGTAGAATACACAACAAGGGGAGTCGGTATTAAATAGAAGAAGTCGAAAATCAATAGGACTGTTGAACTGACTAATCAGATGACTTTGCTCGAGATATTATATAGACATCTGAAGCATTGGTAAGCGTATTCTTTGAGAGATTCCCCACATAATTGCACTCTTTATGTGTAATATGTTATCAATGTCTTGCAGTTACTCTCCGCCATAGCTAAGAGAAATTATAAATAAATTGTCTTCAGGAAATGTACATTTCTGAACACTAAACTTTCCGGGTCTCCTAATGCTGTGATGTCATACCTTTATCACGAATTCATGTTTATGACATCATACCAATGTGATGTCATAACTTGATGATGAAAAACAATTGTGATGTCATGAAGTTAATGGAAGCAGGGCATTGTTCAAAATATGCTGTCAAAACGATATCTCCTAGGAGATGGAGGGAAACAGTTAAACGATAACGTTATGTGATAATACTTAAAGAGCAAAACGTCTATTTTGCATTTAAATTTGAAAGTGAAATTGAAATTGAAAGTGTATCATTTCAGTTACAAATCACCCCAGCCTCAAAAAGATTCCTATACATGTTATGTGATAAATGATATGATAGTTAAATGTGACAGAGAGTAAAAATAATCAAATATGCATTCATTCGCCATGGTCAAGAATGTCTTCATTGATTTGATTTGATTTAAAAACTTTTTGAAAATATTTTTTTAATTCTTGATATATGTTGTATCATCTCTCCTTATAAGTAAACCGCAATGTAATTTCGCCATGGTCATAACATGTCGACTTTTGCTTTGGTGTCCAAGACATTTAATTGTTTTTATGATGGATGTGACGGATGTATCATTAAAGGGCTTCTGCTTTGTACCCAGACAGTGGGAATATACACCATTTATGCTATTTTGATCGCTTTTATTGTTTACACCGTGTTTAACGAGTTATGTTGGTACCTTGCAGTCAGTCATTCTATGGGTTTGTGTCTGTCAATCCGCAAAGTATTCTTGGTTCATGTCACGTCCGTCGCGTCGGGTGTTTCATTAGTTGTTAGTCAATGTCAATGGTGTCTTTGATCTCACGCATTGGAGCTCAGTTGCCTATAGTCAAGATGACCTGTCTGGTGGTGCTTATTCAGTAGGCTAGACAGTCATATCTACTCCTTAAAAAAGAGGATTCGATGGTAATAAATCAGACTTAAACCATCATCATTGATTAGCTTGATATTTCATTATTGGCGCAGCCAGGAATAGTTTTGGAACGATAACTATTCTGTCTCTGAATTATGAATAAGGTCCAAGCAATCAAATGTACTTACTCGATACTTAATTATGATATTAACTGTGTAGATTTATGAACGGAATAATGTTGACAAATGTTACTGATTTACTGAATAGTTTCGGAACTTTAATTGTAACCTGACATAAATCGGCAAGATGTCCAGGCTGTCCCTTCAATCGTCCTCATATTTTGATTTGCTAATGCAAACTACAACAGTGTTTCACTCACAGTTAACATTTTCTCATTTTCACATGCCAATGAGCGAACCTCTAAGACAATCATTATTTGTGTTTCTTCATATCCCAACTTTTTAGCGAGTG
The DNA here is from genome assembly GCA_921293015.1 of Phorcus lineatus. Classification (NCBI taxonomy): domain Eukaryota; kingdom Metazoa; phylum Mollusca; class Gastropoda; order Trochida; family Trochidae; genus Phorcus; species Phorcus lineatus. The sequence goes on along the minus strand of OV121090.1, from coordinate 37,365,193 downwards.
GAAGAATCATTGCAAAAAAGAAAGAACTGCTTAGTTGTATTTCAATCACAAGGTTTCACACCATTATTTGAGAAAATATGGGGAAAAATTGAAATTGTAACTGTATGTTTGAGAGGAAACAATGTTAGTAATCAACATATATGAAGTCATCAATCCTAAGACATCCATTTTAATTCCTCGTTTTCTATCACAATATGTCAACACTTGTGTCAAAACGAAACATGCACATAAAAAAGTAAGATGCAAAAATAGGTCAAACAAATATAGAAGAATTGACTTTGGGCGTAAATATTTTAAAGTCGTTTCAAAGCATCATTATCATTCCCTGTAGTTTCACTGTTGAAGTAAAGCTCTATACAGAATGTTGGTGTCTATGAAATTGTGCAAAATATGTAAAATCAAAAACATGTTGCTGTTGGTGCCCTGGTGTTTTTGATAAGATACTATGATCATATGGAGCCTATGGAAAATCTTGCATATTCTAAATAAAATGAAAATATACAATAAACGGATTGTTCTCCTTTACTGACATGTGAAGCACATGTTCTCAATAATTATGAAAGTAATACGTTTTATCTTATGATTTGAAAAAAGGTTTGATAACGAGATATGGAGATTAATGTGTTTAAACCATTTTAAGTAAAAACATTGAAACATAATGTTTATCTCAAATATGGAAATATGAACAAGGTGCGCTTTTTGCACGTTTTGATGATTTTAAAATGTTACCGAACATTTGCTGCCACCTTAAAACATAGAACTTGCTAACATTTATAGTCAGGTTGTGCTACCTGTTGAATGTCAGACATTAACAAAGGTATATTGCAGTGCTCTTTGCAAATGTTCTAAGTTGCACATTATAAACATGATATCAATAATGATTTAAAAAAGCATTCATTAGATTTTCAGAATTGGAACGTAGCATTGTGAAAACCTGATGAAAACATTATACAATGAAAAATAATTACAAAGGTACAATACAATAAGCAAATGTTGATTATAATAATAGTAATGGCGGACGAAGGTATATGGCAAGAACAAATCCATATGAGTAATGTTTAGAAAAATTAAATTGAATCTTAATTTTCTCTGGCGATTGATTTTAGTCAGCTAATATACGTTGCATACGACTCTGTAAATAAATGTTAACCATACAATAGGGAAATATGAACAAAAACAGTTCAATCTGTTTTCGAAAACAAGCATGCGGATAAGAGTATAACATTGAATCGAAACTATAGGACATATTAGACTGTTACATTTTTAATAGTGATAAGCATATGTTCCTGCAGAGTAAAACGCATAGCTTAGGCCTTAGCTATTGGTATTTAAGCTTATCTTGGATTGATGAAATCACTCACTTCATAAATGCTCGTCCAAAGGTGTACACAGTTCAGGAATGATCGACAAATGCTGAGGTAGCTTTCCAAGGAACTTCGTCAAATCAAGTTTTATTTTATTTTCATTGACACATGTGGCATTAAATCATTTAACTTGTATCAATAGGAGGTCGGTTTTTCCGATGTTGTCATTTACTATGTGTACAAAGTCACCTTATCCATGTTGGCAACCTTATACTAAGAATAATAAAATGTCAATAATTGATGAAGACATTAAAAGAAATATCACTGCTTTACACGTGTATTTGTTAAATGCCTTGTACTTGGGATGCTCTATGCTGTAGAAAACATCAAGTTAGAATAAAAGAAACGAATTGGGAAAAAACCCTTAACAAAAAGAGTAATCCCTATTGTGCAAATGCAATGCTTCTTAAAGTGAAAGAGAGAAATGGCGTAATTGCAGAATTTTACCTCTTAAGAAGAAAGTCGTCATTGACGTAACCTGTCAAAAGGCATTATTCAATTTAATCAAGAAGTATCTATTTCAAGATAGCTTGCGAATATTGTTACACGTGCCCGCTGTTTCAATCATTTCTCCATAATTACCTATGAAAATTGTCATATTGTATAACTGAACTTTTCAATACGAAGCATTGATTTTGTGCAAAGAAATTATCCAGTTGCTTGAAAACTACATTTATTAGTGTTATGAAATGTATTGGTGATTTGAAAATAATGCATTAAAAGAGGTAAAACATAATACAGATATAATTTATCCCATCCCCTTCAGAACACATTGTCCATTTTGAAAAAATGTAAAAAAAACATGACGTTACTAAATTCTTAGCTAATATATACTAGACATCATTCTCAATGATTTGGCCGAAAAGAGATCAAGGTATTTGGAAGGAGCGAGAGCGGATTCATATACGCTGATTTTAATGCATGAACAAAGTGTTACATAGATAATAATAAAACGACATTGACTCCTTCAGGCAATATGGATGCAATCTGCTTTTGAGGGAGTTAAAGTCTGATATGGTATACACGTCATGCGTAGCTTTCGAATAAAATTTGAGTTTTAAATGTAAAGAGTAAACGATTGATTATAATTAGTCATCAAAGACTGGCTCCAATATGTCGATTAATCTCGCGAGTGAGATAAAGTGATTTCTCCAACTCTTATCTACGGAGAAGAAATTGCTATAGATCAGAAGAGTAGTATAGCAGTTTTTTCGGATGATAATGTTTCTAAGGTACCTTCCTCTGGGGCTACACCTTTACATCGCTCACTGGAATCAACCGCATCCATTTAAAGCTTTACCTGTTTTGTAGGAAGTCATAAAATGCATTTATGAAAAAGTTGCTCATAACATCAATTTGATAAGAGGGAGAAGGAGACTGGTCAGTAAAAATGATTTGAGGTGATTACTGAACCTTGACTTTTCAGAGTAGGTGATTTCTTTTGTACAAATGTATAAAATGAGGATAGGGAGTTTCGAAATTATACTTCCAGATATGGAGCAAACCTCGGTCTTTAGTCGGTCTTTATAGTTGTGTTAGTTAAACATTAAGCATAAGTTAATCATTTTTCACTTAATCCAAAGTCAATAGATTATTTAGTAAGTCAATAGTTCAACATTTTCTATGGAAATATTACTAATAGTATGTTAATGATTTTCTGTGGAAAGGCAGGTGCCCTTTCAGATTGATCCGAATGTTCGTTATTTATAGCCCTAGGCTTTCAATCAATAATGCATAGTGAACACTTAACAATCATTTTAGATTATTGCGTATTAAACTTAATTGTTTTAACTAAACGTGAGACCCACTGCTGAGGTCATCTCCATTTGACAGAAATTCGGCAATCCAGGCTATTCCGCAAAATCAGTCCTTATAAACACAACTTTTTGACATGCCATGTGAAATACAATTGTGATAAACGTCATGGACAAAACAGAGTATTTTAATGATAATTAAAAACATCTATTCCATTTAAAAAGTAATGTGTTAATTCAACAAAAGGGTTATATGGAAAGTATCTACATTTTGTTAGAGAAATGTTAGTAACACCATCATGTTTTATGGTATTGTAGAATGTCCTTGTAATGGAAACACATTATCACATCTTGAAGCTATAACTAGAACATCATTGGTACGTGTTACCGCCACCAACCTGACCCACTCCTGACGCCCTCGCCCAATAATTGTCACATATTACGAAAGAATTGCATTGGCGGAGTTCACGGTTGTTGGTGATTTGCTGAATTCCCTATCACCATCTCGCTGAAATTGTTAAAAAGCAACGGGTCATTTAAATAAAGTATAGAATGTTTTCATCAGAATTGGCCATACAGACATAAGGGGAATATGCTTCTTTATATGCCAAAATCCAAAGTTCGTCATCTGAATTCAAGCGTGGCCGAGACACCATTGCAGACGAGCAATGCCCTGATCGACCAGAAACGAAGGCATCACCAGAAATAGTTTAATTTAATAGAATTAATTTTCAATACAACGCGTTTATGTAATGTAATGTTATCAGTAACATGAAAGTATTTCTCATCTTAAGACTGTAAATAAGTTAGATTAATGGAACATTTCATTATTTCGTTTGTGCTTTACTATGTGATTCTACAATCGGAATTAAGGAACAATTCGAGAACAACTTGATATTGTATCTTGTCTAAAGGTTGATTGTTAATAGGAATTGAAGAATTGCAGAAATAATTTATTCCTTCAAAACATCAAGGGATCTGCAAAAGTAGCATTGATGAACCATTTGTTTTGCTGATGCTTTTCGTGTAAATTTGTGTCCATCAGTTTACAAATCATGTGTTTGTTACCATAAATGTGTTTTTCTTGAGCTTTGAACGTTTGGTTAACACGGTCTGTCCCGTGTTTGGTAAATTGTTGAGATACACACTCAGTTCTACTGTAAAAGAGAACTTGATTTCAAAGTGCCTGGGACCTGCTAACGTGTGTTTACTTTCATGAATAAGATAGCAGAGTAGCCTTGATGCAAGACACTCTGGAATTATGTTTAAGAGCCCTGGAGAAGGAACAATTAGAGGTATGGGTGGAGTTATTCATATTCGGTTCTTTCCGGTCGAATTCATTCATAACGTTGAAGTATCAAACCAATATTGATAAGACCTTTAAGTTAAACGTCCATGTACAACTTTTATAACGGCTCAAAAGCATAACAAACACTGACTCGGTTAGACCCTTTTAAGATTAATGTTTCTTTTCAGTTGTAGGAGGGGATAAGAAAAGGATGAAAATATGCTGGCTATGTAAAGGGTTTCTCACATTATTGTGTTTGCTGTAGTGATGTTACATAATGATGGTTCAGATTAAGGGCATTAAGATATCAAGTGCATTTATTTCCATTGACATTGGTCAAGGTTGACCTCTATTTCAGCTAAAAACATCTTCTTTTATAAAGACAAACCTCTACCATACAGCTTATTATCATTTGAATATTATATCACTATATGGCTCGTTGCAAATATAATGTTAAAGTACACATTGACTTATACGGCAAATATAAAACATCTGCAAACCCATCTGTCCTTCAATCCTCGATCTTGATTTTTCAATGATATCTTGATTGTGAAATCATGTATTACGAATCTCTTCAGTCTGAAACGTTCACTAAATCTCTGAAAAACCCCGCAGAAACATAAATTTTGTGCCACTTGAGGGCCTAAGAAATACTTGACGAACATAATATAAATCATTTAAATGCGTAACACTACACTCTCCAAACATTTCCTGTCGCATATATTAACTAATATTAACGATTGTGAATTTGAAACGATATGAATTTCTAAATTTAACAAAAATGCATGAAACTCATGCAAATATCATCAAATCAAACCTTCAACATGGATTCAAGATTACATCATGCATTCAAATCATCATCATCAATGTAAGCCATCAACATGAATTCTAATCTAGTATCTCTTTGTAGTGATCAACAAACTACCGGATCAATTGCCATTTCCCCAAAAAGGTTTGATAATGATATGGTTGTGAAAATAAGGTAATATTTTAAATCAGACGTAAATAAAATGTGTTGGAAAGACTGGATATGTAATAATATTACTGTAATGAACATATGATTTCGCGAATGTCTTGGTTTCAAACATGTTAGATAAATAATGAATTATAAGCTTTCAATAGATTTTGGTAATTCGCAGCTGATATTGTTATAAGGGCAGGATAACCTAGTTCCAATGGTGTTACCCTTATTGCCCTTATAAGAAGTCAATACTGATAATAACTCTGAGGATACTTTTATTGCGCTTGCTTAGTCCACACCACTATGGGCTATGCTCAAAGTCCTACACCTATTATTACCAAAATAATGTAATGCTACAACATCGTTCCACTTTCACTCTCAACTCCGTTGGAGTATGCTGCCAATAGTTATCTTTCACATTATCTCCGCTTCCAAACCAGGGGCTTCATTTCTTAAACAGGTGAACAGAGGCACATTTTGAGTAAGTCTGTTCCCAAAGGTGACGAAACCAGAAGTCCTTTAACTCGTGTCGCAGAGTGGGAGAGGAAATAAGCCTTCAAACTCATAGCCTATCCAGCAACAAAGCAACTAACTCGTAAGTTAAGCGTCAAGATAACTTTTTCTTTTTTACGAATCTTTTATCGACAATTAGTCTCTCATAACCCTATTTTATATTTTTGGGTGGCTCATGTATTTTAAGAATGTATAATTGTTTAGATATTTTTATGTATATAAGAGGTGAGACTGAATAAAGTATCTGTCTGTCTGTCTAGCTTGGATTTCACTTTGTATATAATATCACAGATTAAGCCCATTGTTCTCCAAGTGTGGTGAACAAGAAAAAGCCTATGTGCCGCCCTACCTTGTTATTACGAAAATCATATGTGTCTTCTTCAAGGTAGGTCGCCCTATAATTATCCCCCCCCCCCATACTTCCGTCCGTCCTTACGTCCGGTCAATTTACTCAAAAACCGTTAGGTCTAGATCAACCAAACTTTGCACACATGTTAACCATAACCTTGTCTACAGTTTGGACCACTTTTGAATGTCGTTTTTTGGACTTAGTTATATGGTGTGAAATGGGGACATATTTTCTCAGAAACTATTACACCTAGAGGAGTAAAATTTTGGTTATGGATACACCTGATGATACTCTTGATCGAGTTCGAAAGCCAGTTTAGAAATTTTATTTTTTAAAGAGTCATAGCCCTAGATTGCTCAATTGGGTTTGAAACGATTACCAGGTCTGATGCTTCAATGGGGACAAGTTTTCTCAGACAGTATCACACTTAGGTGAATGAAAGTTTGGTTTATGCTGTTAATGCTGTTAATGCTCTTGATGGAGTTCGAAAGCCATTTCCGAAATATTATTTTTGTCAGACTTGATTGCGCAATTAGACTTGTAGCGATTAACAGATCTGTTGCTCCAATGGGGACACATGATCTTAGCTGTAAGGCACAAAACATAGGACTGATAACTGTGTTTACACGTGAGTCTGGAAGAGGGAGAAGAAATCAGACGGGCTGCGAGGGTATGTGAGCCATGCTCACTTTTTTCTTGTTATGTTACATAAGGTAAATATTGTTTGCCATAGACACAACTGAAGTACGTAATTAACAGATTAAAGTGTCTTTTTAAAATCTTTATTAAGCATAGAGTCATCGTTGACTTCAGTTATGTTTTACCATTAATGTAATGGTGGTAAACATATCAATGATACAGGGCTTACAACACGGACACTGTAGTATTGTATGCAGACCAAGTTTTGTACAATAGGTAGATGTACATATGGAGGTAATTTGAACAACGAAACGCGTGCGATAGTGTGTTTTAGCAGAATATATATCATTGTATTCAGATATTTTTTTTTATATATAAAATTTTTGTTTAGATTAATGATCACCGGGAAGTACGTATCACATTGCATGGTTGTCATATGTTATATTTGCTTCACTCTTTAAAACTTCGAAATAACGTCATGAATAAATTCAAAACAACTACATCTTAAGTGCTTGGTCAGGTTTTATTATTTGTTCATTCAATTTAGCAGTATTTGCCGTGACAAAACAGCAATGGATCTTCTGCAGGTAATGAGACGTGATGGCAAAAGCATCATTATTCATTAATTAAAGCATTACAGTAAAACACGATCAGGAAGTTACAAGTTATAGCTAGCAATGAATGTCAACGTTCTCGTTTTGATTTAAAGAAATAGTAGAAAATCACGTAATAAAAAACTTCGCTTTGCATAAATCAAATTCGTTCTGAAGGTTTTCGTTAATGTTGAAATTAGAATTTTTAGCTTTAGCTATCTCAACGTGTCAGAATGTTTACACTAGATGATTATAAAGTTCATCAATCACCATTATTTTAACATCCAGGAAATCATTATGCATGTGCACGACTGTGTCTAAATAACCTTTTTATTTGGTATTGATTTCACCAAACATCTTTTACATTGGAATATAAAACATAATTTTTTTCTTATTCTTATCATCCTTCAATCTACAAATAAGAGTTTGGAGTTTCCTAAGCTGCATACTGTTCGCGCTAGTATGATAAGATCAATGTTTCCATACTTATGTAATATACGTTAGTAGAACAATAGACTAAATAGGAACTAGTTACTGTTTGAGTTTTTTAAAATTTCTATTTTCTGTTAAATCAGTGTAAGAAAATGTCTTGAATTATTGTCTTAATTCATGGTAAACTTTTAGAGTGCAAGGTATACAGTTAATATTTACACTACTGCTTTAGCTAACTTGATTTACTATTGATAAAAAGTAAAGCATAGGGATTTTGAGAATTTTGACTGTTATATAGGCAGTAACAACACTGCATCTTTTATAGTCCTTTATTGTTAAATGTTTGTTAACAGGTTCAGTTAAAAACGGTTATGTTTTGCGTAAGAGTAAGCGTAAACGAGTGTGGTACTAATACCAAACAAGAGTCATTCATTGTTTACCATTTTCTTATAAGATTTTGCATGAAATAGGGGTTATCATGCAATCCAAAAACTATTTACGAAAATGGAACATCATTGAAGTCGGATCGAAGAAATTACAATTTGCATTTATCTCCCAAATGATAGTTCATAAGAGTGCCATGTTTTGACTTAAGGTCATTTCCTTCAAAACAATTCTGCCAAAAAGAGCTCGAGACTTGTCCATCCAAGAGTTACCACCCAAGCCAAGAATTTATACACCATGGTCAATCACTTATGTGGTCGTGTAGTCAAACCATGAAGACTTTAAAACACATTCCTATTTTGAGGAACAAATAACTCAATTTACCGGATTCATTGTCGTAAAGAGGATTTTTTACCTAGTTTGGTTCGGTGATGAGTCACAATTTCGTCTGCAATGGCGAGATAGGGAAATAATGTGTCTCTTCACTTATTTACCATCGGAAAAAAGGACATAGAGCCAACATGTTTACTCAAAAGGTCAAGAGATCCGGTTCAAGCAGTGTGATGTTGGAGAGTGCGATATCAAGCTAAATAAGATCTGATTTAGTGATTATTCTGGGGAATTTGTCAGAAAACCAGTCCATCAACAATTCTGCAAAACAGACTTCATCGACGTTGTTAAACGTTGCCAAGAAGGATTCCAAGAACACATGTCTTTTTTATGGTAGCCATTTTATGTTTTGACTTTGAAGCCACCTTCTGGACTAATGAGAACAAAATCACAACAAACAGTTGCAGTCGTATGAGTTAACTGTTTGTCTTTTGACATGTAAATTGTAACTTTCTTATCATCAAAATTAAATGAGATTTTTTATTTCAATGTTAAGCAATAAATTCTTTGATAAAATGGTTTATGCGTTTCATTCTTGGAATAGTATATTATATGATATCAATTATACATAAAACAATCTTTTCTTTTGATGTTTTTGCTCCTTAAAATAAGCATTTAACACTTAAGCGTTTTCCTTTTATGATAAAATCATGTTAATAGACTTAAACAAAAACTATTTCATTCGTGTTTAATTCCTTCAAATAATGCATTTTCTGTATAACTATTCATTTTTGTATAATCTCTATTTGTTTCTTAAGATTTTTGCGTCTTTATTTCATTGTTATATACATACATGTAGTAGTCAAGCGACTCAATCAGTGAGAAAACCACCTTAGCTTGGTACATACTTTGTGCTATGTTATAATATTGCATCAACGAGATTTCCTTTTCAAGTGTTCAAGAAAACACCAATTGGCACTTGATAAAGGCTATTTAAAACTTTAAAATTGAACGACCAACGCATTAGGTCATTTAAAAGAAACTGTTGTATTGGTGTATGTGATGAAGATGATAGGTAAGATAGTTGAGTACAGTTTGGATTTCATATCTAAAAATGTTCGAACTGTGGTGTGTCCCAAGGATCCGTCATAAGACCGGTTCTGTTTCTCAATTACATATCGCCCCTAGGAAATATTTTCTGTAAACACAACTTGGATTTCCATGCATATGCTGACGACAGTCAGATATATATGTTGACATGAGCCACTTGAAGCTGCAGCTTTGTATCAGAGTTGCTCAGAAATGGATGAATGCTAACTATTGATAGCCTTACAATCAATTGTAAATGTTTTGTGGAAGGGCCCAGGCAGAGTTACCAGATAAGCCAAGAATCTCTACATTCATGTCAATCAATTTCGTGATCGTGTTATCAAAGCCATGAAGACATTTCTGTTTTGAAAAAATACAATAACTTGCCACAGGATATTCAACCAAGACGGCCAGTTAATGCTCCTGTTTTCAGTAGCTTCCACTGCGTAATCGCCTAGAATGGAGTTGTAAAATCAAGAACTTTAATCTTAGAAACTTAAGGAAAGTTTGGTTCAGAGATGACTCAAAATTTCTTCTGTAATGGCGGTTGTGAAATAACGTGTCTCTTTGCTGTTTACAGTCCGAAAAAATGGACACCTAGCTAACATGGTTACTCAAAATGTCAAAAAAGGTTTAAGCACTGTCATGTTGCGGAGTGCGATATCGTACACAAAAAGATCTGGTTTAGCAGTGGTCAAGGGGTGTTTGTAAAAGAATACAGTCCATCAATACCTTCTTCGGACTGAGTTGTTTCAGCATGATGACGCTAATACACAAGCAGCATGCCTCATTGATCACTACTTTGCCATTTGGACCCTTAAAACCTTTTGAAACCCAAGACCTGTGACTGATCAACGCATTGCAAGAAGATTGAAGATTGGAGAGTAATTTTTGTTTTATTTCATCTACGTATTCAAACGTTGTCAACAAATGACAAACATGTTCCTTAAGATAATTATTTTGACCCCGATTATCTGTTTCCTTAAATGGTTTTGATGAAATCATATTAGTAGATTTAATCACCAAATATTTTATACATGTTTTATTCCTTCAAATATCAGCAATTTCTGTAGCTTATAAATTTCGTATAAGATTAATTGTTTCTGAGGATTTTATAAATTTCATTGTTATACATATAGTAGTCAGATAGTATAGGTTTTAGTTGAAGTTTTGTAACTCCCTGTAGTCGCTCAATGTAGACTTCAGGTGAATAAGGTTTCAATCTAGACCTGTTGTGTTCCTGTATATAAATGGTAACTTATCTAGCGTATTATATTACTACTAAGGCTTTAACTCGAAAATCTAATTATTTTATATTCCTCAATATAACATAACCTTGACAGCCATGGCCCCAATCATGTTTTATAAGAAGTGTGTTGATTTCTTTAAACAAAATGAAAAGTTTTCATGCTGCACCACTTTATTGAAGAACTCCTTTGAGAAATCACAATAAGGAAGTTTCCATACAGATAAAAGCTTTGAGCTATTGGCAATGAAAGGTCAGAGAGTAACCAACAGCTGAAACACTCAGAGTCCTTAACTTTCTTCATCTCTCTGAACTTATTTAACCATTGTTATCTATATATCGCATCTGTCATCGCTTAACATCTATGCATAGGAGTTATCTGATTTTCTGTCGCTTCAGGTATGCTTTTGATGTGTAGCAATTTCATGTTCTTTATTCCTTCAAGGTCATTTTTGGTTATGTTCTTCTTAGAACCACCTTTTGCCCCCGATATATGTCTCAGCAATGGTCTCATTAAATAATCAGTAGAGTAACTATACGTTGTTCGTCTTTGTGTACTGTGACAAAGCTTTCTTGGGAAACGGGAAGTGTTTATGATTACTTAACTAGTAACATATTTCTGAAGTTTTGGTAGATTAAATGCAGATAAGGTGTCAGGGAATAGTTACATGATGAACATTTACAGCTTTTTTAGATGAGAAAGTTAATGAAATTTTGACATTTCCTTAGATATTTCAACATATTGAAATCATATCTTGATACTTCAACTAATGACAGTCACGATCTTCATTATGTTACATTAAGATAACAAATATATGATAGATGCGATTTTTTTACCTTTGAATTACATAAGAAGATCAGTTGCGGATAAGGTATGTCAAGAATTAAGTGTAAATCCGGGAACATCACCGACACAAGTCGGGAAAAAGTGTGCGGGAACGGTACTCGAAAACACAACCGGAAGCAGTCATGTAAACATGTGGTCTTGCAGACCGGTGTGACATGGGCAATTTTGAGCCGTTAGTGCTATTTAAATTAGTATTATGAGAAAATATAACTGTAATTATGTTCCTAAATGTTTCTTTAAACATGTAAGGGAAGTGTATTAACATGGTAAACTGTAAAAGTGTTGTTTTTGTAGAATGGGAATTGCCTCACTCATTGAGTCTGGTTTGTAATGATTTTTGACATGTATGTTTGAAAGAATGTCAAAATTATTGTTATGCAGTTAGTGCATTAATTTTAACACATTGTTTCAGTGCTGGGTATGAGGTAGGAGACGCCTACTGCCCTGTTGTGAATGTGAGATGTGTTTCGATGTTCAGGGTGCATCGCGTGTGTTACTGATGTTGTGAACAGTGGCCAGACTTGTACATATTGGAGTTGTGTCCAACAATGAAGTCAACCAAGAGGTTGTATGAATTTTACGTCACTTTGTGGGAGATTTGGCTTCCACACATATTCACTCAACACTGTGCTTGAGATGTAAACCACCAAGAACTGGTCTTAAAGTATATTATATTTATTGACTGTATTAAACAGTAATGCATATCAAGAATTTGACTTGTTTAAGTGGCATATCAAGAATTTGACTTGTTTAAGTGGCAAAACATTCCACTGTATTATATCTGTATCTATCATAATAAGAAAGTTGTCTTGTATGAGTAGGGAATATATCATAGACATTTATCATTTTCATATAACTCTGTATTGTATTACACTGTGGAAGAGGTTTGGTCTTTAATGAGTGTAGCTGAGTTAATAAATTCTACCTTTATTGACTGGTGATTAGCAAGTATCAGCAGTGTCATATGTAGCAGTGAATCTTTAATGTCATAACTGCCTGAGTCCAAGTGGAGATTATTGTAATAGTTCTGTGTGTGTATACATAAAATATTTACCGTTAAAAATTGTTGACAGTCAAGAGTTTGGTTGGTTATAACATAGTGTATGTTGTAAACAGAGTTTCAATAAGTACAAACCATGGTTTGATAGGTACATTTTATTTGATGTTATTATCCATTATCAGGTGGTGAAACTTGAAACAAAACGGGTATTCATATTTTGGTGCTGTAATATTTACACTAAGTTTCAGGTGCTCACCTAAAGGGTTGAAATCAACAAACTTGTGTAGTTGTTTTGGACAGTATTGTGTTTTGGACAGTATTGTATATTGTATTATCAGCAGGGGTTCTGATATACATATATGCATATTTGGTACTCTGTGTACTGTATATTTTTTTGGTTTCATATTTTTTGCTATATAAATTTATTTGTTTAACACATGTGTTTTGTTATTAATCAGTCGAAATGTGACAAGGTGCAAGAGTGTAGTTACATGAGAAACATTACGTTTTTAGATGTGTTAGTAAGCAAAAATTCGACATTTCCTTGAACATTTTGACATACTTAAAGCATATATATCAATTTGTGACAGACAAGAACTAAATTATTTTACATTAAAATTACAAGACTATGATAGGAAGGATTGAGTGGCTTTGAATTACAAGAAGTATGCATTTTAGGGCCCTCATATAAGTCACTTTGCCAACAATTACTTTACATTCTGTCACAAAGTGACTGTGGAACTCAGAGAAAACAATGAGATAATTATTTAACAGAGTTTATTACAAAAACAAAAAGAAACAGATTGCAATGACTTTACAATAAAAATGGGGACAAAGACGCGGGGTTTGGATGTGGTGCCATAGGAGCTGCAACAACCTGAAAGCAGAAAGTCAGATGATGTTTGCTAGCCGAGGTGCATTTGTGCCATGCAAACTCCAATGTGCCTCGGTGAAGTTAGTTCTGCATTAGTTGGCATACAGCTGCAATACAAGATCTACATTATTCATAGATTGGACTAAGCTAACCTATGGCATCATATCTAAAAGGTACAAAAACCAAATATGAAAATACTTTACATCCCAATGATATTACACAAATTTGCGTTACTCTCAAATCAATGACTTTAAACCCAAAGTGTTAATTTACTTTAAATTCTAAGTTCTCAATTATCAAATCAATCGACAATTCAAACCTTCTAATTATGATCAATCACATCAGTGAACATCAAACGATCAGTTACAATTAGGATATAGAAAAGTTTAGCACATCTTATTCAATAAAGAATTGAATACACATTTATCAGACACACAAGTAAATGTCAAGAAAGTTGAACACTTAAGATTAATAAATAATCATAACATCTAATTCCATCAAGGAATCACATACAATTAATGCATAACATACACACACAGAGCTAACAGTTCACAAAAATCAAATCATGAACACAATATGACAAGTTCTCTGGGTGAATCCCGACGGGGTCACATATGATACGCCCGTCCCTCCGGGTATAACCAGTCCACCATTAGGCCGTCAATATCCGGCACCAACTCGTTACGGCCATTAAAACACTTAATTGTGAACATCACAATTAGACCATGCCATCTCTGACGTCACTACTGGACGACAGGCCACTCCGTTTTCCTATACGGTCACTACTGCACCCTTGGGCAGCAACTCGGATCTCAGTACTACTGGATCCGCCGGTCGTTCACGACCTCAAGGTCCCGGAGAGCTATAACCTGACGTCTCTGGGATGCACTAAAACAACAACACAACCAAAATTACACACCGATATCACTACACCGGTTTTATAACTTTCTTTCGACAAATAAAAGAAAATGATTCTAATTTAACCACTTTATATTTGACAAAACACAAAACAATACTTACTCCACTATAGATCTGTCCCTAGTGCAAGTGAAGTGCACAGCAGATGCCTAGGCTTTTATAGCCACATGTCCCACGTGCATCGCGGGTTACACTCACCACTCGGGTGTTCACTTGCTCTGAACGATTCCGAGTTCAGCGATAGGTGCGCAGGCACAGTGCTCGCCTGCTCCGACCACTGGGTCTCAGCCAACAGGCTCGTGACACATTCGTTCCCAATATTAAAATATCTGAGTGTGTGACAAGATTCGGTAGATATATACGCATCTACCTTCCAAAGACATCTAGAGGTGGTTTCTGTCAGAAGAGAGACCAATATCATTTGATGTTATAAATTTCCTACAGACTGCAGCGTATCTTCAAAGAAAAAGGTGGTCAATATGAATATCAAAGCAATTACAACAAGCGTTACCTTATCCTGTTTCACTTTTGTTTTTCAGTATTTCGACTGAATAATGTAGAACTGATTTCGTTGCATGTTTCACTTTGAATCTATAAACTATTACATAACAATCTATTCCCCATGTATTCGTCGAAGATATTGGCGATTTTAACCTTTAATCATTAGAATACTGTATCTGTGTTTTGCTAAAAGCAATTAAAATATTAGAGTACACATTGGCTTATTAAATGCTTAAAACCACTAAAGCAAATATGTTAACCCCTATGTGCTTCAATTCAAGTTGGATATGCAGCTGGGATTGCTCGGTCAATGAGTTAAAAATTAAAATAAGGTATTATCTAGCTATTTAGTCTCGCGCTATCATGGGATCACACAGCAAACAGAGCAGACATATACATTTTTAGCTCTATAACGACGTACATTGTATAATCACTTGAAAGGTGTTATTCTACACACTTTCCAAAGATTTTCTGTCGCAAATGTTTGCTTTGATTATATCGGAAACGATTTAAATTCCCCATATTACACCAATGCAAGTAGTCAACATTCAGACCATCCAAGTCAAACCATGCAAATATCATCAAATCAACCTTCAAGGCTACGGCATCAATCAAGCTTTAAACATAATTTAAGTCATCAACAGCAACACAAATTCTGATCTCATGCACATTGGTAGTGATCCAACTACACAACGGTTCAATCGACATTGAAAAGTAAAATCATTTTGATGCACATGTTTAATAAAGCGGTATGCAGTAAGAACTGTGTACAATCAACGCTCACACGCATTGTCAGGTCATTGGCTTAACTAAGAAAGTAAACACTTTGAGAGTAAAGAAAGTTTACTGAATAAAATAATTATTGTTGAATGAAAACAATGACAAGTACAGGCAAAGGAAGAATTACCCTGACCTCATTATAGACAACACTGCCTTCAGATCCCTGATCGACAGCATCCTTATCGACCCTGTCACTTATAATCAACCGACCAAAGACCACACCAACCGTCTCGTTGCAAGAAAGAAGTTGACTATCCTCAAAACTTGGTTTTCCTTTAACCTTTCAACTTCTTCAAGTATACTTATTCAACTTGAAAACCCAGAAATATATAAGAAACAAAAACATGCTTTTTAAATTTCACTATCATCACGTAAAGGATACCGAAGGGAAATAACATACCCTTGTTGTTTTATCTGCATGAAATAAAGCATCGTCAGACATGTAAACTGGAAATATGTACGGTAGAGTGATGCCTTTAATATATTATCTAAGCGAATTCATTTACAATATTAACACTTATGTAAGACCCTAATTATGCAAGTTGATATGTGTACTGACCAACAGGTGTGATGAGTGTGCATTCAAGCGTGACAATTGGTGCTAAATAGTATACGTTACCATGGTTATTTCAGAAAGTATTTTGAAAAAAAAATTTGATAAGAAATAACCCCTTAAATTCTGATTCCGAATAAATAGTGTTTTTCTGAAGATTGTGTTTCAATTTGAATCGAATCATCAAAACATTACCATTTAAACTTGACTTTGTCAGCTTTGGCTAACAATCTTTCACAAAGACATATCAACACTTATTTTTTCTTTATAAATGCAAACGGCCTTTATATGACAATATCATGTAAAGAATATGTAAAAGCTGTCAAACATGTATGGTGTATTGTTGTGACAAAAGCTTACCTAACTTTAAAAAACTTCATTTTTCTAAACTACATTCCTACTTTCGCTACAAGGAGAGGATCCGGTAGGGTATCCGTCTCCGGACCCCAGTATTCTTATCTACTAAGAATCCGGAAGAGGATCCGGTGGTGTCCGTCCGGATCCCGGATCCGGTGAGGGATCCGGCGCCGGATCCCTGTATTCTGATCTACTGGGGATCCGGCAAGGGATCCGGCGGTGTCCGCCCGGATCCCGGATCCGGTGAGGGATCCGGCGACGGATCCCAGTATACCATTGTTGAGAGGATCCGGAGGATCCGGCAGGGGATCCGGCTAACGGATTCAGGGTATTTTCACCCTGTGTTTGAATGCTCAACTGCATGTTTCCCCAACTGTCTATAAAGTCTTATCTAAAGCGCCAATACTAAAAACAGTTCTTTGTTCACATTAAAACTTGCACTTTCTTCTAAAAGTTTAAGATGTTAAGCTTTGATTTAAATCTATTGCTGGTAATTGAGTTTAAAAACAAACAAAGCTCAAAAGAATGTATCTTCAAAGCTTATTGGCTTGACGCCACGTCCGAGTCAGCAAATCAATAAACCTTTTTCCTCATTCCTGAAGGCAATCTGTTTATAAAGTTTTTCCGATGTGTTTGGCATTAAGTCAAGTAAAGCTATCGGTAAATTTATATTGAGCTACCTAAATCAATAAAAATCCATGTTTTTTCGTTTTGCGTCAGGTTTATTATCTATTTAGAGGAGTGCAGTGCAAGATTACAAGCAATTCAGAGATCTGAGATCAAATGTACAGGTTGGTACATTGTTGTCATATATTGCTTGCAATACCAGCGATTTATGATGTCAGTTATATGATGTGGAATATTTGATTCCTACTTAAGGAAATATAACACTCAGTCATAATTCAAAATAACCGCATGCAATATTTTCAGGCATGTATCATTATTTCGTAATTCATTTTAGCAGTATTTGTCGTGACAAAACGAAAATAGATTTCTTACATGAAGTCATTTGCATTGTCTTAAACATCATGATTCATTTATTGAGAAGCTTTTCAGTAAGACACGGTAAGGAAGTTACAAGTTATCGCTAACAATAAATGTCAACGTTCTCGTTTTCGTTTAAAGAAAGATTAGAAAATCCCGTAATAAAAATTTACGGTTTGCATTTTTCGATTACGTTCAAAGACGTTAACTAATGTTGAAATTAGTATTCCTAGCTATAGTGATCTCAACGAGTCAGGATATTTACACTACAAGATTGCAAAGTTCATCGATCACGAGGGGTTGTTGATCTTGAAAATCATCATGCATATGCACAAATATCCTTAATCAACATGTTTTCTTTCGTGATGTTTTCACCGAAAGTCTCTTACATTAAAAGGTTAAATAACAAAAATATATTATTTTATTTTCCATCATCCGTAATTCCTTTAACACGATGTCCTGTTTTAGGGACAAATGATAAAAGAAAGTCAGCTTTTCTTGCAAACTAAGACACTCGATATCTCATATCCCTCTAATCCAGGCTCATAGTTCCTCTATTATCTTAGGTTAACTCTGGCTTTGATTTAGCCATAGATGTATATAGATGGCACTGTTGCATTAGATAATTGCTTTTTCAATACTTATCTATACCTGTAACCCTTAACCTGAAAAATTGTGAGAACCGTAAAATTATTTAGATTTTTTTAATCTATTTTGAATGTATTATCAACATTAAAATATCAAAATATCCATTATTTCTATGTATTTCATAAATGAACATTTTAGTACGCAATTATTGGTAAGAATCATGTAGGATAAAAGGTTAAACAATTTAAGTTTTATTGTAATTCTCTCTTTAAATAAACAGTGTTCGATGATGGCTTAATTTTTTCAATTACTGGAAAGATATTCAAGTGCCAAGTACATGTATGCAGTGAATATCTTTACATCTACTTTATTTTACTTTGGCATCGATTTTACGTGTAACATACCTTTCCGTTAATGCTTGTTTCCTTTAAGAAGTTGTTTAAGAAAAATTAAATACATTATAAAGCGTGTATAGTTAAACACATTAGTACTTTACTAATGTTTAGATCTCAAATATCCCCGGATTCTTATAACGATTACTTTTTGTTAAAGTTTATTTTGTTTTTGTCAAACGATATTTATTTGCTTGTAATTACTTTGATAATTTAACACCCTTTCAAACAAAAAGAGAACTACCTTAACCGAGTGTATAATTCGTACTCTATCATAATATAGCATAATTTTGTCGCTAATAGATTCTAAATACCTTTCCAATTCAAACGTTAACTTATGACATTCAACGCAGTGAAAACCTCGAAATTATGAAAGAAGGTTTTTATTGGTGTTTCCAAGGAACATGATAGATAGTAGGTAAAGTCAGTGTTTGCGGTTGTTGTCTCATTGTCTGAGGCTTCCGAATGTCCGCAAAGGACTCGATCAACATTTTGTACTGTTACAAACTGATATGCATTATCGAACTGGAAGTTATAACTAAAATATTATGGTGTTTCTAAATGTAAATTGCTCAATCTCAAGTGCACGACATTTTTTATATAAGAACTTAAACTCAAATATCTTACTAAGTAATTAACGGTTTATATGCCGCAATATTACGTAACATTGTTACCTTGAACATGGTTTTAACGAAGATACCAGCTCGGGACCATAGGCGCTGAGAGGTCAGAATGTACCCAACAGTAGAACACTCAAAGTCAATCTTCAATTTTCTTCGTCTTACTGAAGCTATTTGGCAAATTATCTGATCATCATCTTTCGCACCTGTCGCTGCTGTTAAAGTACAAGTTATCATTCATCATACTTCGTTTTACCCTTTACGATTTCTCTTCAAAGAGAATGATTGTAGTATCCTTGCCATCACTTTCTGAAGATCGCCACCATGCTTGACATGTTCATAAAGCTAGTATTATGAATATTCTTTTACTTTTTTATTGACATAGTACATTAAAGAATTAATATTACCTCTTTATGCAACAGAATCATACATTTTTACAATAGTACAAGGGATTTAAAAATGTTATTTTGGTCAGTGTTTGATATATATATATATATATATATATATATATATATATATATATATATATATATATATATATATATTTAAAACACTATCAAATCAAGTACTTTTACCCATGTACTTTAGTCCCTGCTACCCATTACACCACAGTTCATAGTTGCAATTGGATATATCATTCTTTGAAGAAGTTTTATTTGTGCTACAATTGGTTTCCTTGGATTTAATAATATCCGCTAGTAGCAGAAAACTTTAAAGTACCTGCTTAGTCTTGTTATTATTGATCCTTTGAGAAAACTCGTTTACTGTTTTGTCAGCCAACCATATTTAATATGCATATTGTATCTAAGGTTGGGGAATGTGTAAATTATAAGTAATTACATGAGTGCCTAAATATCCCTATGTTAACAGGTTTCAAAACGACTCTTCTGATAGGGTCAATCGTTAAGATTTCATAAATACATACAATTTGCATTTCTTTGTAAGGTGTTCATTAAAACGACCCTAGAAGATGTAACAATTTGAAGGTGCATTCAAAACTGACTATCAAACATTGTTCACCGGTGAAAGAGTGTATCAATTATCTGGCCTTTAGAAAAAACCCCAATTATATGAGTTAAATTGACATGAAAATTTAAACTAATCTTTCAAGTAAGCTATAGTGACACTGAATTTAGAATATATATACAACTGTGTTAACTAAATGAGTTCATAATTTATAAGACGTACTAAACAATAACGGAAACCTTTGTGAAAACAAACACTCTTGCTCAAACTTTCTGATTCTGCTTGTAATCAGCAAACGCAATTGTAGAAGCAAACTCTCCCCACAGAAGTAACTTTAGAATAAATTAATGAGTATATTCACGACTGCATATGCGGAGTGCACGTAATACGTTTCAATTGTTTGTATATATTCTTGCTGAAATTCCTTAAAATAGAAACTTGCCATTTGTCAAAGAGTAGCTACATCCAGACATTTAAAAATTAGTGAGAAAATTAAAAGGTTTAATTTTGTTAAAAATATATCGATGTCTACTGCGAGTGGTGTAACCAACCAGCCCATGATCATTCACTATTTCCTTAAGTGAAAAGTCCATTAGCTGAAACTATTCCCAAAGCGAAATTATTCACATGAACATTTACACATTGTTGTAGCTATGGGGACTTTTCCATAGCAACAAGAGTGACGTCTCAGGGGTAAGTCAACTGAAGTCAAGGTTTGAAGATTTATGTAAAGAAAGGAAACTCCTCATTGGGTTCGACTTTGCTTTGTAAACATTTGTTTTTCTGTTTTCAGTGATCGTCGATTCTAAACAGGTAAGGTCAGGTTTGTTACTTGTAAACAGGAAAAAAACGAAATCAGGGTTTTAACAAGTCATCACGACTAGTTTGTTTCTAAATCGGTTAATGTATTAGAAGAGTGTATTTATTGTTTATTGGATTAACCTGTTTATCCAATACATGTTACTTAAATAAGCTATTTTTCTATCGCACCATTCAGAAGCATTTGTTATTTTTGAATGACGACATATAACGAGCAAATAAGAAAACACTTATTATTTCCAATTAAACTAAGCTTCCACAGGTTTACAGTTTTATTGTTATGACGAAATTTCATGATAGTTACATCTTACATCTTACAACTGGAAATCGTGGAAACCAATACCTAAATCATATTAATATATCATGATAGATAGCATTGCGTTGCAATTACAATAAGTATGCTATTTAATGCCCTCAGATAAATAATTTGCCACATTTTTAGAAAAATATCTTAAATCGTTGATACATATGCTAGAAATTCTCGCGAAATCATACAAACGTATGAACGTTTTGGACATATACAGACTGTCTAAATCAGCATTACAAGTCTTCAACCTTTCTTCGATTTTCAGAACTGGTTTCAAAAGGTCTGACAGCATCGAGACTAATATCGTTTGTTGATCAGACGGCAGGTAATCTTCACGAGAAAGTGTGGTCAATATGATTATAGCAGCAGTTATAAAATTCGTCTTCTTATTATTAGTATTATAATTATTCTGTTTAACGTTTGCTATACAAAAGATGATACGAATATTATGGAACTGTTATCATGGGATGTTAAGACATGTTTCACTTTCAATTTTCTGTTACAAAAAAATCATCCCCAATGTTCCTATTGGATTTAGATATTGATGAGCAGATTTGAATATATGTTAGGAAACAAATTCAATGAATCCTCAAACATAAAGTTTGATTGCTACGTTTGTGCGAAACAGCGATTTATTCAAGGAAAGGAGTTGTAAGACAAGTCACCTCAGATGTATATTTTCTTCAACGACTATTGAAGGAAGAAATGAATAATCAAGAGTCATTTTGTGGAAGAAGTAAGAAGAATTAACTGGTACTCACACTCAAAAGCATGCCTGAGAGGAAAGCGATCCACATAGTGACAGGAAATCAGATAATTCCCATGCACAAATATATAGTAGCGACAGGTGCGACAGATGACGGTGAGATAGTAATGGTAAAATAGGTTCACTTGGACGAAGAGAGTTCATGATTGACGTTGACCGTTGCTTCTGCTGTTTGGTACCCTCTGTGCGAGCAAATGATTAAATCATTCCTTCAGTTCTTCTGAGCTAAAGACTGCTTGTAAATAGTCTTGTTGTGAATTCTCAAATAGACGTTCGGACCTGTTAAACAGCCACAAACCAATAGCTTGTCAACAAATGCAGAGGTAACAAAGAATACGTATACGTATTTTAACTTATTGAGCCGCTAGTGCTTTCTCAAGTCACGTCCTGCATGAACCCCATGCTGGTACATGTATACAGTCTTCACTAATTTTAAAAATTACATCAGCAGCTTGAAACTCAGGATTGACTTCAAGGTAAAACAATCACAACGTTATTTTTATGAACCTTATTAAAGTACCATGATGTATTTTCAATATTCCTTTTATTCAAATCGAGAATGTTGACATTCATTGCTATTTATATCTTGCTACTTTCTGACCGTGTCACAGTATCATGCATGAATTTTCTAAATCACGATTTTATTGTCATTTAAATCACTTACCATAAAGAACCAATATCTATCTGTCACGTAAAATAACGCTAAATAGATTTAACAGATACAACTGGTTGGTTGAGCATATTGAATGATTTAATTTGAATATAAGGATGATATATATCGATGGCTTCTGTATAATTAATTTTTCCCCGTCCTTATGTTCGTCGGCATGAACAATACATATAGTTCCACAATTGCCCATAAATTGTTTTTATGTTTTGCGGGGAAACCTGCGAGCTGAGAACAGTTCCTTGCTGCAGACAAAGTTGCCGAGCCTCTGGTGGAATTCCAACCACGGACCTCTTAGATGTGCAGTCGAACGCTAACCATTGCGCTTACCCCCCCCCCCCCCCCCCCCCCCCCCCCCTACCCCTCCTTCTACTAAAGGATAATTTATTTGTGTTCCTGTGTAATCGCATGAGATGCATCATGTGAGAAAAATCATATTTTAAATTGTTTTTGAAGAAATCAGTTGAAAGCTACCAGAGATAAGCAAAGTATTATAAAGCACATCTGTGATTCATTTGATATTTGTATAGGTCCCTGAAGCTGAATACAATCATCGATTGCTTCTCATTAACTTACAGACATCAATTGTCTATCCATGATCAATGATACTACAATTTGATTTCAATGAAGTTTCAGAGAAAAATGTAAAATTTATTACCTGCTTTATCTGCCAAATAGCCGGTTATTGCAAAAAATGGCAAGAATTGCATTCGACACTTATGTTGAAGTGATATTACAAACTTAAAAACTTCCTGCATTTTTAAAGTATTAATGAATCTAACTGCAAAAAAGTCAGAATTCAAATATTTCATCAGAGATGTAACCTGTTTCTATCGTTTTAATCGCCCTCTATAACGCTAACATGTGATAGAGAGATTGCGTTTCACGTTCAATTGAAGGAATAAAGTCCTTCTTTTCGAGAATATTCACTGCAGACAATTGTCTGTTTTCGTTTAACGTCAATTGTGGCATTTCCTATTATCTCCCCTAAAATTCACAGGTATATCTGCCATTTACTTCAATTAGCTGTAATTCAACACATCTGCGACTCAAAACATTACTGTTGCAGTGTACTTTCATGTACTTTCTTCCATACAACCAATTTTAATGATAAATGACTAGGTCGTCCCGAGGTCAAGGTAGCTTTTTACAAGCCAGATTGCTTTATAATACTTGATTTCTTCATAAATTGTGATGAAAATGATGTATGAAATTGGTGTTAGGTTGTCGTGATAAAGTGGTTTTCACGGCAAACAACATTTTCCCAAAATAACACATTTAAAGGTAGAGTGATGGCGTGTCAAATAATAGTTTCATTTAATTGATCTCATGCCATGTTGCTGAAATGGTTTTCGTGACTTCATGACAAATACATACAGAACGAGATTGCTTTCAGGCATAAAGAAAAGGTTCATTGCTTTTGCTGACATGTACGCGTCCCCCATATGTAAGTATGCTTTCGAATATTAGGTTTGTCTTAACAAAGTTTGTTTAAGTAGGCAAAATTCAACTACACTGTGAGAAGAAGCACCGGAATTGGAATGAATTATGGACAGAGTTGTTGTGAACGGCGACAGGGTTTCCTTAATCTAATGAACGTATCAATTCCATCTGCACATGTCTATTTGCTTGATCAGATACATTTGTAACGTCACAGCTATCGTTTCTCGTTCATTTCGTGGAATATGTACTGAAAAAAATTGCTATCTTACCATCGTTGCCCGTTTTCAATCTATCCCTGGAGATTTATTTATTTATTTTAAATTTCCATTAAACGTCGACAAGAATAGTACATACTGACACATAAGAAATAAGAAACATTGTGCAATATCAATGCAATATCAGGGTTAGGATTGTTTGGCCTTGGTTAATGTCTGTGAGACAGAAACACAAAACTTAGTTAACCTATATAACAGCTAGCTTTACCAAGATGAAAGATATGAAAAATAACATGTTGTACACATAAAAGTCAAGGGAAATCAGTAAAGGCGGTGTAACAAATTTCGACTTTTTTACTCTCATGATTTAACGAAAATTAAATTGAACGTAAATTGATATAAATTAAAATGGCTGGATTTTTCTTTGATATGAATCATTGATATACATCATTGAAAGTAATTCTATGAAAGAATTTCTATTTGTTTAACGAAATGTATGTTGGTTAAAGTAAATCTATCAAATAGTTTAGCCAACTGTGAGTTCATGAATTTAACCTCAAAAGAACGAAAATACTATTCGCAAGACTCGTACAATGGTTAGAATAGAAAAAGGTTCTTAATAGGTATATGTTGCTATGATATAAACGGGTATCTCTTGTTTAATTTTCATTCCTTTATCTAGTTTTCATTTATCTTGTGCTAATGTTAGCTCCTACTCATCTTGCTCCAGCTGCGTATTTCAATCCGCAAAGCTCCTTCCCATACCTTGATCTGCTTCAGGTTAAATGCATCGCATCTTGACAGCTGATTCTTCATATTTGTGGTTAGCGTGTAACTTGATTCATATTGAAATGTAGTTATGGAAGACAATATCTAAAACTCAACGGTTTTGTCATCCGGGTTGTGCAGCCAAAGCGAGTCGATTAGAGGCCTTTTTGCTGAAGGTTATAGGTATTGGGAGAAATGGGATAGCTCTTTATATTTACTTAACACCCTTATATACATTAGATTGGAACTGACGTTGATGGATGAAATTGATGTGGATAGCTTCAATCAATGTTGGCCGTATGTTATTTTGTTGAATTGGGAAATTCAAATCGTTTCCGTTAACATTTGCTAGAAAAAAGCCAAGGAAAGTCTGTCTATTGACACACATTCCTATGCTTTTAGATATGTTTATTGAGCAATTCTAGGTTCAATAAGGAGGCAATTTATATCCATCATATGTTTTGTCTTGTGACATCTTGGACGTGTAAAAATGAAGTAATAAACATCTCCTGATTCATCTCCGATTATTATATCATTGCAGGTTCAATTTAAATTGTATCTTAAATATTGCACTTTTGAAATAGAGTTCGAGATAAGTGCTCAAATGTGATATGTTAACATTCTATCGAGTGTTAGAGACAGTGAAAGAAGTGCAGTGCAGTGCTTGGTATCGATAAAAGAATATGAGTAGGGAGATCTGAATCCATTTATTCATTTAACATCAGCAATGGACGAGTGAATAACCAGGTAAAGCCTATATAGAGATGGACATTCATCATCCCAATTAGATCATTGCGGGAAACATTCACCTCGACATTGTTCTTATATTACACATTGACTGGGATCAGTGGGAGGTCATTTAAAGCCTTCCTGCCTAAAGAAGTCGCCACAGTCGAGAGGAAATTGGTAACAGGCGATATATGAGTACGAATACTCCATTGCTGTTTATTTGAGAAAGTACGTGTAAGTATCTTTTGGTGTTTAATGAAGATCTAAGCATATATTTTAATCACCGTTGAGTGACAATAAAGTCTTGTAAAGTTTGTGACAAAATTTAAATTGATCTACAGCAAGCACACAAACAAAGAAGCAAAGTTGTCACACCGAAATTGTCAACAGAACCCGCATTACACAAGAAGAATATATGTTTATACAATCTGAATGTACAAATTGTCATGAAAAGCAACTAAAGGAATAAATCAGTTGCAATTTGTGGTTCAAATGGAATTGCATCTAATTGGGCATAACATGCTGCAATCGGACAGATGCCTTGAAGTGGTCACAATTTCTGCAAACAGTACCTGTAAACTTACTTGCCTGAATACTAGAAAGGAGTAATCAATCGCCCACAAAGCTAGGGATAAATGAGATCTTATCCTAATTTTATCAAACTGAATGACCTGAGAGATATGTGAGAGCAAAAGCAACATATGCATTCCCAGTGAAGTTAAATGTTCATGTTGTTCGCTTTTAGATGACATCATCGAGAACTCTGGTGTGATTAAGAAATTCGCTTTGAATTTAATGAAAGATGACGATAAAAATGACGAATGTTCTTTTACATAGTCATTAATGAGTAATAAATGTTCGAGTTTAATCATCGTTATCTTTCATATGAAGAAGTTATTGGATTTTAATTTTTTTATCTCTCTATCGGCCGAGAAAAGGTGTCATAAACAGGTGTCTTAAACAGCGTATTGAATAGCAAAAGCTAGATAATATTAATCAGCTCAAATTGACAAATAGTTCAAATTTCAAGGAAACAGATTTCCCCATAAATGTGATTGTAAGATGAATAATAACATTACTCATGTTTGCAGATAACATCAGCTTAAATGCCCATTATGATGAATAAGTTCATATCTTTGCATCATATAGAAATATTAATAAGGTCAATTCTTTACATTGTATACATCAACATCAGAATACATACATTTTGTTCATGAAGGTCTTGTATTTGTATCTGTATTTACTAGTAAACTTTACAGAATATCGATAAAGGTAGTTATACTTGTGAAGTTAAAGTTACACATAGTATTTTTCTAGACCTTTAATGTTGCTAATAAAAGCTAAAATACCATCTACCCTGAATTAAGTTCAAATTTTCCCCAAAACTATCTATCTAATCCTCTAAATTGCCAAAGTTAAGTCTTTTCCTGTTTTCAATGTACAAAACATCCATATAGATGATAATAAATAAATTCTGCGTCTACTTTAAATGAATATCAGTAAATGACCTACTAAACAAACACTACTAATCAGTATTTTTCTTTGTGCCTGCTGTAGAAAAGTTTCTAAACTTACGTTTGGGTCATTGGCGCGCGCCCCGGTTTTTGATCACAAATTGCAACTTAACCTGTTTATTGTCTCTAAACTGAACTGATAAGCTCTCAGATTGTGATTTTCAGAAACAACTAATGCTTTTCCATAAATCAACACTATTAATAAAGTTTGACAAAATTGACTCCAATTACATACGTTTCCCTTTAAAATATAAAAATCTTTCTTTTTATTACTTTTGGATGAGGTGTACTATTATGAGAAAGGAATTTCTTTCGGTTTTGATTTAATCTAAAATCAATCTAGTTTGAAAGGATCGCCAGATTTCCTCCAAATCGAATTTGTGGAATTAAAGTGACTTTCTAGTTTTTTTGTATACCAGTGTCCGAAGAGAGTGTAGTGTCATTCATGTCATTGGTCGAATATTTCAATTAAAACAAAAAAACGCAACATTAAAGTTTTAAATAAGATCGTTATTTTTTAACAGTATACTTGAAATAGCACTGGTTCCACGTGAATCTTTAGGAAATCGATCACTCTATTGCCTTGTTTAATTTGATTATGCTGTAGTGTATGATAGCTGACAACAAAGAACTCTTCAAGTGCACCAACACTCGTATATGGAGGACTGTAAGGTCGCGTTTTTATTTCTTAAATTTTGTCAGTTGATTTTTTTTATAACAATCAATTCCTGAAATAACATTCTTACCGTAAGTGGAAACAGAAGTCCGATGTAAATTGAATATGTTAACTGTAACTTTCCAGTCACAACAAACAGGATACCATTATCATAATTACAATCTTACTATCACTTTTTTGGTAAATGAACATTACAGTAACAAGCTAATTATTAATTATATAAGGATACAACATAATGAAATTGATTTGGCAGAATTTCATTATATGAACAAATGTCAAGTGTTTTTTCAAATCAAGCCCTAAGCTTAGATTGAAATTGTTAGTGTTTTCTACAGTCAGCAACGGTATATTCAGCGAGAGCTTGATACTGATTAATTAGCAAATGACAGGAGGGTGACCCGAGTTTCATTATTTTGGAGTAGTTGAAGCTTGGAAGCATTACATTTGTCAATACAATATGTTTTCTTGAATACAATAAGGTATTTCCGATAGTGAAAGTGAAAATTTTCAACATCGTTTTAGATTTATCTTAGATAGAAAATATTATTATAGCATTAAACATGATTTATAGCATCGTATCAAGTATGACGATCCTTTAACACAATTCCATCGATTTGTTTCAGATACTTACAACACTTTCCGAATTGCTCCTTACTTTCCCTTGTAAATTTATAATTGTTAAGATTGTAAGCGGCAGGACATTCATTGCTGATGTTAATGATGTTAAAGCACCTTCCTATTTTTAGCCACTATTCATCCTAAAGTTTGCATAAGGTATGTACAATTTTGCATGAGGTATGTACAATGTGCAATTTCAAAAACTGGTTCATTCTCACGGGAACTTGCGGAAACCTTGATTACTTTCAATTTCCGTTTTAGGTTTTTGTGTAGACTATTTGATAGTGACAAAACCTAGGATATATCATTAAAAGCCTCAGGTGAATGTGTACAGGTCTAAAAGTTGATACTGCACGTTCCTTGAAAGCAGCTTTGTTTGTTAACATATCTGAAACCTTTTATGATATGCTAAATGTGATTTGCCATACAAAAGTCATATTAGATTGAAATTTTTTTCTAATTAAAAGAAAACTAGTTGCGTTCTGAGATTTATTGTAATTTAGTACCTAAAAAACAAATTCAAAACTGACGGCCAATAATAACTTTTTAAATTAATATTTTATGTTAATTACAGTACTCGGAAAAGTTGCCTTCTGTACCTAAATATTACAAAGACAACAGAGAAATTCTTTTTTACCCAAGATTTCATTCATTTACTGTACTCGAAGCAATTTAACACTAAATTCTCTCAACGCAAAATATTGGTTTCAATGGCTGGTAAATGAAAACACATTGTACATACCTCATGCAAACTTTAGGATGAATAGTGGCTAAAATAGGAAGGTGCTTTAACATCATTAACATCAGCAATGAATGTCCTGCCACTTTCAAGGGTATTTCACGGAAGCTTATGTCATTGAAGGGAGAAAGCCTGTGAAACGGCTTGAACTAGCTATAGCGAACAATGGGTGGTTCTGCGGTGAAATTCAAGCTCTGAAAGCTTGTAATGATACGTTTGTATTCATCCACTGCAGCCGCTACATAAAAAACTCGTTGAGACTCCCTGCATCATCCGTGGACTCCTAATGAATCGAGACGTAGATATCGTCTTCCAGAGAGCCAGGGCCTCTTTTCAAGAAGCCCTTAAGTTATGTTATCGTAAATCGCTTAGGTAACTTTAGTACAATGGTATGTGAGTGAGTTGAGGTGGTCACGTGGTTTCAATGACCGCAACACATACGAAGTTGCTCTGTTGTTTAAATGGTTAATTGGAGAGTTAATAAGTGACCTTTTGTACAAGCAAACTCGGATGTGGTCAACGTACAGAAGTACTTTGCAAACACCATAAAGAGACTGAAATCAAAGTTTTCTAAAACATTTCTAAAAGATAAACTTTTTTGTTAGATTTGGTGATAGTACGATTCTCAATGTACAACACAGCAAAGAAAAGTGTAAAAGCCCTATACAGGGTTACTGAAGATTTCACGGAAATGGTGATTATTCCTATTCATGATATGATTTAAAATTACATATATGAAAAAATGATGAACAAATCGGACGACGAACGCATTGGGAGATCAAATATAACAAATAACCCTCCAAGAAGAACAGGACAGTGGTTCGGAGCCTGAACTATTTCGAGAAAAATAAGATCGCATTTACTCAGAGTACTCCGAGTCTGACATATTTACTCATTGTACGATCATTCACTTAAGCAAGGGAATCTTGAAAGATCTTTGTAAATATCTAATGTTCATATAGTAAACGGCCGTACTAACTCTGACACACCATTTATCTCAAATTTGGGATAGATTAGGTGTGGAATTTAAAGATATGAGGCCGTGTTGATCATATGCCTGCATTGTGCACTCTATCTGCACTATTGAAAGAATACTCAGTATTCAAGGGTAACTTTAATCTATGATCGCCGAATGCAAAAGGCGACTTTTTTGCGATGCTACAGACTGACAAATATATATTCAGTGCTGACCAGGATAACTTTCTTATTACACGTGCACGTGACGCTAGGTCTCTTTTGTGTATCAACAAAAATAACTGGATATCAACCACCATGGTTTGATAATGAATGTGCTGAACTCAAGAGGCATCAAATATATAAATATACAATTCAGAAGATATAAATGTAAAGAAAACTTTGATAAATATGTAAAGAAAACTTTGATAAATATGTAAAGAAACCTTTGATAAATATGTGGAAAACAAATGTAGATTCAAAAGACGTTGTGTCACATAAAAAGCAACTTAATATAGACATTTAGCAGAAGAGCTTCGTCATAAGGCTGCTAAATATTGTGACTGCAAAAGGCTTCACTGAGCACCACAAACACAAAATGACCAATATCAGCCGCTGCTCTGCAAACTATTTTAAATCCTTCTAAATCCCTCTTAACTGGGAATAAATAAGGAGGTATATCAACATGTTTCTGATTTTAAATATAACCACCATTGTGATGAGTGTGTTTACGCATCAAGAATTGACAACTGTTGTCTGATAACATTTCTGTGTACGAAATTACTGAAGCTGTTAAGAAAGTGAAAACTGGTTACTCGCTTTTGTATGCTGCTTTTCAACTCAATGCTATATTATGAAATATTTTCAGTTTCCTTCAACTCTGCTCTTACCATTAGTATATTCAGGTAAGGTAGTGCGACCTTCCAAAACTAATGAGGTATATAAATTTTGAATATAACAGGAAATATTCACATCAATTTTAGATAAATGCACCCGTGCATGGATAGACCTAATTGATATTCTAACGGAATAAGCTACCACACAAAACATATTTATTCTACAGACTCTTTGTTCCAAGTACCTTGCAAAGCCAAAGGGTTGTTTTTATTGTGCTTTCTTAGACTTAAAAGACTAAAAAGGCTTTAAACTATGTTGATAGGACGAAGCTGCTATAAATGCTACTAAAGACAGGGTGGCATGGTAAGTTATATATCCTATTCACAATATGTACTTATCAGCAAAATCTTTTGTAAAAGTCGGTAAAAATAAAGCTGATATGTTTTCAACAAACTCTGGTGTACGTCAGTGCTGCATTTTCATTTAGCCCTATTTTGTTTATTTTCTTCATTAATGATCTTTCTTCAGAAACTTGTAACTCTTGTAAGCATGGTGTCCTCTTATCCAAAAAGATTGATGATATTATGATGATGCTATTTGCGGATGATGTGAAAAGAACGTAATGTTATGTATCAATTTTACATTTAATGGGGGTTGAGTTGAGAAGACAAACATTATTGTGTTTGCAAATGGAGGTGTAAAAAGGGATGAAATGTAGTATGATGGTTATACAAGGCTTTAAGTCGTTAAATGTTTAAGAGATTTCTCCATTGTAGTAGTAATCTCCGGACGAAATTGGTAAAAGCTTAGCTTGAAAGGCTGCAGAATGTGTTTATAAACTATTCTGAAGTAATCCTTTAATTTCTTTCAGCACAAATTTTGGGTATTTGATACTTTCATTACATAGAAAAAGTTTCATATTTTAAATGTTTTCAAAATAAGGGAAAATGTGCTTTAAATCTGACTTTATTAGGGGAAACCGGCCGTTGTAATTTATTTGTTTTTAGTAAGTGAAGAATCGTTAAATACCTTTTAAAATTATTAAAAATAAACTGTTGTAGGTTGGTTATTAAGGCCCAGGTTAATACATAACAATTTCTAGCAACCGACATCCAAACGCACCCCTTATAATAAACCTCTCAACCACATTCACTGACGATGTGTTGTGTCGTACATCGGTGAACTTTCTTATATACCAGCACTCAAAGAACAAACGTCTATACAAAAGCAAATCGCTAAGCCTACCATCTCCGAACCAATTTAATCTTGACCATAAACTCTTCGGAAAAACAAAACTACTCGAAAATCTCTCAAGATTACAAAAGCTTTTGGAGTGAAATAACTTTCATCGTATTAGTCCCTTTTTGCGTTTGTTCATTAGTAAAATATTCACAATTAAGTGAACAAAATCACTTATCTAACCATCGAAGTTCTAAATGACTCTGAAAAATCAGTCTGTGTGGCTCGTCACCATTTCTAGCTCGAAGATAGACCTTTAACCGTAAGAGATAACATTGACAGTTATACAAAAGGTACAATTTTGACGTGACATACAACTTAGTCTGTCCAGGAAATATAAATTGCATGAGTTCTGTCTATAACTGTTGACGACATTGATCATGGTGTCAACGACTCTCATTTGGGCTCTACTTATCAGCCAAGTTCAATTAACAAGATCTGTCTACGAGAGCTTACTGTGATATAGAATGGTGGCTGGTCAAATGTAAATTGAGCATTTATCAATTGTGAAACGAAGACAGATTCTGAACATTGCCGTACCAGATTTGGTCTTATTAGTGTGATATTATTGATATCTAATATACCATTGTCGAAGTCCTCTATGTTAGGCCTTGCATAAAATTACATAATTACATGTTCGCTGTAAGTTCTGCATAGAATTTCCAAAGGCATGAAGTAAAGGAAGGAGTTGTTTATTTGTTATAACTTTATTAGCATATAGCCACAAATGTGAACACTTACTTAAACTTATCGACGTGCTAGTACAACGATGGCCAGTATTGCTGACTCTAGCTTGGTATATAGGCTTTCTATACTTCTATATTGAGAAATATAAGACGCGTATACACTTTCAGCATTTTATTCCTGTTTAACTACCGTGTAACTTACAGTACACATTAAATGACATATAATGAAATAAATGTCCCAACAACAGCATTGTTGTATACAAATTGAAATGATCTAAGGGAATTATAAAGCATATTTAATTGTGAAGGACATTCAGTAAGAGCAAGTATTGGGCTAGCTGAAATTGTTTTAAAAAGCTGAAGACATTC
The DNA here is from genome assembly GCA_921293015.1 of Phorcus lineatus. Taxonomy (NCBI): domain Eukaryota; kingdom Metazoa; phylum Mollusca; class Gastropoda; order Trochida; family Trochidae; genus Phorcus; species Phorcus lineatus. The sequence goes on along the minus strand of OV121090.1, from coordinate 37,331,525 downwards.
TCAAAGTGATATATGATATAATAATAATAATAATAATAATAATAATAATAATAATAATAATAATAATAATAATAATAATAATAATAGTATTAAAAAAGTACCTTTGCATTATGTACCTCAGAAGTAATAAAAAATACATTTAGGGAACAGTTATTCTATTTCTTGTTTGGATGAGACCATATCCTTAAATTTTCAAAGTGAAAAGTTAAACCTCTTTCAAACAATTTGTTACGTTTCAGTAAAATGAAAACAAAGACTGCTGTTATTAAGTGTCTTTAAATAATGAGAAGAGTTTATTTCAAAGATTAAAACAATACATTGAAAATAGTAGGGTATTTATTGCAGATGGCATAATAGCTTTTCAATCTAATTTAACCTTAAATCAATAAAGGTTATCAATTTGTTGCTCCTCATTATATAATTAGTGATCAAAACGCTACATCTTATCTTATGAAAAATATTAATATTATGTTCTGACCCAAATATTTACGCCTGACATAGCTCAAGGGGTCTCTGAAGCACTCATACCACGATAAGGTATTGTAGTGGACACAGTACTTTTGTGGGAAGAAAGCATTTTCTCTTTCCCAAAATACCAGATAAGTACATTTATAAATCTGAATTAAAACTGTGTAGATAAACATATGTACCTTTTTGCAAGCAATATCAGTTGCCTATGTTCTCACCAAAGAACCGAGCCACAGGATGTTCTGAGATGATACCTTATTACAGTTACTCATATTGCCTAATATTTCCCTCAGAATCACAACAGAAAATGTTTTCTTCACATGACAACCACTGACACGTCATTACGGAAACAAAGAGCAACATGAATGACATTCTGGACAATTCCCTGAAGGCAGTCTGATCATAATGGTCGATCACAAACTAATTATTTTGCCTTGAGCTGCAAGGTTTCACCCAGACGGAAGTCTGCTGTTGAGTTAATATTATCTGATGTATACACTGTTACAGACTTGAGCTTTCATGCATAACCTTTCCTCATACACATATGCTAGGGCTTTTAGTGAACAGTTACATGGTTTTGATTGGATCACATTAGTCGTTAACGGTTGATTTAAAAAATGAATCAAAACCGATGATATCTGAGATTCAGTCTTACATGTAATACTCTGTTGAACGCCTTTGATCCATTATTTCCCTAGGTCGCTAGCTCCGACTGGTATAGCTCTCGGAGTCTCTGATGCACACAAACCACCACATCACGATACGGTATTGAGTCATCATTGCTGGAAGACGTTAGCATAAAGTTTGAAAACTTTTATTTGAAGATATGTAGCTTCCCTCTGAATCAAAACAAAAAATGAAAATGTTTATGTTCTTTAGAGTGAATTGTGATGCTTATATAAAAATACTACACTGAAGATCAAAAGAAACTTGTCACCTTTTTTGATTGACTCTAAAATAGAAATGAAAACTCATAATAGTTTCATATCATGAAATATGTTTAATGCATTCAAATGTGGTAAATCATGACAAAAATCCAATTTCTGACAGTGGAATTCAGCAACTTACAGTCACTGAAGACATCCAGGGGTCCAAAAAGTCATTTTTCGCCCATCTGTGGCAAACGTCTATAGCAAATAAATTGTCACTAGCAACTGTAAACATGTCACTAGTACCTTGTGTGACCTCCCCTGGCACAAATACACGCTTCACACCTTCTCATGGAAGACGTCAATCTTCTGATGACGTCAGCAGGATTCTGCACCCACGTAAGCATTAAGACGTGTTTAAGTTCTTGGAAAATAGCTGGTGGGTTGGGACGGTTCCTAAACCTTCTACCAAGACCATCACATAGGTGCTCTACGGGAGACAGTTCAGGTGAACGTAAAGGCCAGGGCAATACGTTGACGTTGGCGTTGTTCAGGTAGTCCTGAGTGATCCCGGCTGTGTGGGGAGGCCCATTGTCCTGCTGTATAATGGTTCCCATTGGTCGCTGCTGTAGGAATGGCACAAGTAGTGGCCTCAGAACTTCATAGCGTTGTGCATTCATGTTGCCACGTATGATCACCAGACGTGTCTTTTGGTCCCCACAGATTCCCCTCCAAACCATAATACCACATCCGTCTTGTTGATGTACCTCTTGAACACAATTATGTACTTTCATGTACATGACGATATACTCGTACTCTCCCATCTGCATGGAAAAGGTTAAACTTACTCTCGTCGGTAAACAGCACCCTTTGCCATTCGCGTCGCTGCCAAGGTCGTACACGTTGTGCCCATCGAACTCTAGCAAACGATGTTCAAGGGTCAAGGCCATCCCACGAAAAGGTCGGTAGGCTCAGATACCAGCATGACGTAATCGTCTCCTTACTTTATATCGACTAATCCGACGACCGAGTGCCGTTGCTGCCGATTCCGTCACTGAGAGGAACCGATTCCGAAGATGCAAAGTGCGAAGGAAGCGGTCTTCTCTGGGTGTTGTTACACGAGGTCTGCCGCTTCGAGGTCTGTCCCGTGTTGTGCCAGTCTGATGGTACCTTTGGAACAACATAGTTATGCACTGGCGTGAACATCCAAGTCTTCTGGCTATTGTTGATTTATTTGTCCCCACCAGCCCTCTCCCTCTCTTCAGCAGTCAAGCGAGGCATTGTTTTGCTGTTTTTTTGGTTAATGTGATGGCAAGCTAATTTTTTTTATTGGTTTATATAGTGACTCGTGCATGCAGATTCCATGAAAATGAAAAAAAAACCCCGCATTTTTGACTTTTGGGACACAGCACGTGCCCCGACGAATGTACAAGCTTGGTTCTTTGGAAATGAGCGTGTTGCGTTTGTGTGCACTGCTCCTACAAGTTACAGGCATGGGTTCAAATCCATTTTTGAAATATTCAAAATTTTAGGGTGACAAGTTTCTTTTGATCTTCAGTGTACTTGGCATTAATTAACATCGGACCTTGTCACATTGTTCCATTTTTAACGCAATACATGAACATTTGCATAAGAAAGCATCGGTTTAAAATATTTAAAGCATTCAAAACTGTGAGCGCTCTTTCCCTGAACAGCATAATGTTTCGCTGCATTTTGATCCCGCATTACACGAAATATGAGTTCTTCCGTTGTAACCTTAAGATAGAAACGAATTATTTGTAACACCATAATAAATATCATCTGAATGAATTGGATGGGGAATTTATATACCAGAATATCCGGTATTTGGGAGTCGGTTTCTATATTAGTAATAGTCAGGTTGGTGAACTTATTCACGCTGATGTTTTCCTTCTTTGTATAATTTAGCAGACAGAATATACCGACTGGAAACATATTGATTTGTACATTTAAATGCGACTATTGGTGATTAATAAATTGTAGTTTGTACATGCGTTATATAACATAGGGGCTAAGACTACAGGAAAACAAGTTGATGCCATAAAGAAAAGGTGCATCGAAGTCAATGCCCTTAAGGTAATCTCATGATGGAAATGGCAACATCAGTGATAACCTCAGGCCATCAGGTAGTAAAATGACGGAAGTCCGTTGTCGAGGTTAATGTGTGCGACATATACACCATCAGCCATTACTCTAACTTGATCAATAAACCCATTGTTAACCAACAGCAAGAATAGACAGTCCATGCTTGTTACATGCTTACGTCTGACTTATACTGTATGGAAATACATACCATTAGCATTACATATTCGCAAACCTATCACTTACGTCCTCTCCGGAGCAAATGGCTTATATATGGCCAACAATTACTCACTCACTCAGTCTTATCCCACGCCAATTCCTTAACATTAAATCTTGTAATTCAAATTGATTTAGTTTTTGCTTTTTGGTCCCAAAAAGAGCCAAATGGGCTGCCACTAAAATTTTGCCCATTCTTCTTTTAAAAAACAAATTATAACATTAAAATGCCCAAATGTTTTGAAAAGACTCTTACAGAATCTTCAATGGTATATTAACTCTGAAGTTACTGATAAGGATACCATTCATTCGGTATTTCCATTCAAACGATCTGTATCTCAACAATGGCGAAAGATAAAACCGGTATATTTATCTTCTACTAACTGGTATGAAGGCAGGATATTTTGCATGTTGATCACTATTGGTCAGTTTGATATAGCCCATTGCCAATAGGGCATATTTATATCGACCATCTACAACCTATATATGTTTTAACTTTTTGTCGTGTGCTCAGAAGGGGAATATATACGCTTTTAGCAGAATAGAAGGGGATGTGAATTAAATTAATATATGATTAGGTTAAGAGAAGTGACGCTGGAAGTGTTCAAACGTTGCAGATCGCGTATAGAGTCCAGTAATGACAGTTATTATAAAGAACTAAGTCGCTTAATCAGAGATTAGAACTAGGGGATGGCAGGATTAAAGGCTACACTCTAGGTCTTTGTCATTCTTCCGGTGCAGTTCGACGTTTAGCTCTATTTGGTTTTATGATCACACAAGACTCATAAGTACCTTCACAGGAAGTCACAACATGGTTCATGACGTTTTAACAGTTCACTCCACACTTGTCACAGCGTCAATACACATGATAAGGACACCAGAGATCACATATTTAATCAACAAGGAGGCAGTGTTTTAAAAATCGATCTGTTATGTAAATTTACCCAAGCTGGGTTTGGATTTTCTGAGGTGTGAAATGCTTATATTCCTTTACAAATTATGTTCACGGTCTTCGAGGAACGTTGACTCAGAATATTCAGGAGAAGATGAAGTTGTCAGAGATCTACATGAGTTACTATTTTTCAAGAACATGCATGATATAGAGGCCACTTCTACTTTGACATGGCTTAACAAATTATGTTTACAGGCCATCTCATGTAAACAAGCACTTAGTCTTGTGCAAGAACGTTTATCTGTGCTGATGCAACCCCCTCTCTGCCATTTAGTATGTTTCTGACAGCTGATAATAACTCTTCAAGTTCTCATATCAGTTCCCTGCAGTGGGACAATAGTGCACAGAACTATCCGTGACCAACAATAACCATGGTCACAATATGATTTACTGAAAAGTCAAAAAGATTTATGTTTATTTTTCAAATCACTAATAGCGGTTTTTTAAATTTTTTAACCAACTTTAAATTTTGCTTTCAGATATTTATTTGTAGCTGTCAAGTAAATTTTTCGAACGTGCCAAAAATTACTTCTTGGTCATATTCATTTTATAAATCTACTTTAAATAAACATAAATATGAACATAAAAGTACTCCTTGCAAAGAGGTTTGATCTTCGACGAAGGACATTTTCAGGTGGAAAAGAAATAACCTCAGTCCGTGCAAACTCTTTTCCTGTCCAGAGCACTAAATCAATAAGGCCTAACACACTGAAACGTGGTAAGTGGAACAATCATGTGAAGTGGTGCTTTTTTTAGTTTTCAACTTCTTCTTCCATGGGAACCAACTTTTATTTCCTGTCGAGAAATTATAAACCAAAGGTCTAACTTTTTGAAGTTGTGTATTTTGAACGGTCCAAATGTGAACTGTTGCCCTTGTAGCAGCTGGACATAAACTGGGGTCAGGAAATAGAGGAAAATGTAAAGAAAATGCACTTATCACTGATTCCTCTCTGCTTTGTAAACATTTGAGAATTGAAATGAATGTAAACTCACGGGCAAAAGAAACTATACCTAATATTTTTTGTTTTAAAAAGTTGAAACTAGCTTTTGAAATGGAATTTTTATTATCAAACTATGTCACAATTAAGAACGCAACTTCATAATTACTGAGAAAAAAATCATTTTTCTTACCAAATATGGACTTTGTCAAACGTTTTTTGAGCAAAATGGTATGCATGTGCATCACGTTCATATGGCACCGAACTGTATAAAAACCACGAATCTCCATGCTTTAGACCTCAGTCGTAACGAACACAACAACTGACATGCCGAGACTTACCTTAGAGGAACGAGAGAGAGCGATTGGTATGTTGCAGTTGGGCGCACGTCACGCCCACGTTGCTCGTATCTTCAACTGCACCCGCACTTCGATAACCAGACTGCACACAAGAATGGTACAGACAGGTGGGACCCAGGACCGGCCAAGAAGTGGAAAACCCAGGGTCACAACCGCAAACGACGACCGCTACATCCGCACGATTCACCTACGCAATCGTTTCGTCACAGTGACGTCATCAGCAGCAACAGCGCTACACCGTGTTATCAGCAGAAGGACAGTGATCAGACGTCTTCGTGAACATGGCATTCGAGCGTACCGGCCCTTCCGCGGGATAAAGCTGAGCCGACGTGACCGACGTAACCGTCACCAGTGGACAAGAATGGTAGAGTGGTGGCAGAACAGGAACTGGCAAAGAATTGTGTTTACAGATGAAAGCAGGTTCCAGCTACACAGAGCTTGGCCGAGTGCGCATTTATCGTCGGAGAGGAGAAAGAACGGCCCCGTGTTGTGTCCAGGAGGTTGTGCCATTCGGCGGCGATAGCGTCATGGTTTGGGGTGGAATGTGCAGGGACCATACAACAGAACTTGTTTCTTTGACCGTACTTTGAATGCCTAAGGCTACATCGACACCGTTTTACGTCCTGTGGTGCTCCTTTTAATACCACTGAGAAATCCAAGAGTAATCCTCTAACAAGACAATGCTCGCCCCCACACAGCCAGAGTCACCAGAGACTTCCAGCGAGATCACCGGATTTATCACCGATCGAACACTTGTGGGATCATTTGGACAGGCAGATAAAGCAGAGAAATCCACCTCTATCAAGTCGGCAAACGTTTATCCAGGCACTCGTGGAAGAATGACAAGCCATCCCTAATGACGTCATCAGGCGCCTTGTGAATTCTGTGCGTCGACGTGTGCAGGCCTGTATTCAAAGGACAGTTTTCCAGTGTTTCCTTTGTGAATAAAAGCGTTTTCTGTAGTCTCTAAAAAGACTTCTTTATTTTTGCAAATTGACATTTACCCCCAGTGTCATTCATTGCATTCTACTGCATTAACTGTACGTGCCACCTTTTCTAAATTTCGATCAAATAATGGTCAGTTAAATTTGCTATAAAACGAGTATTACATTATTTATGTGACATATCTGATAATGTTGATAACATCAAAACAATGTTGGTATAGTTTCTTTTGCCCGTGAGTTTACATCAATGGGAATAAATCTCTATTTAAAACTCTTTACATAAGGCAAAACTTTAGTTTAGACTATGTACATTCTAATACATTCAAAGTCAAAACATTGTATTTGTCTGTGATTCTTAATTTTAATTTCAAATGTTTATCAATACATGTATTGCCACAGTTAGCAGTAGGAAATTCGTGTTTATACAACATAATAGTATATATAAACACAGATAATGATTTGCTCATGTGAGACAAAATAAGTTGTTATAATTCCTTTTATTATTTCAGGCAAGTAAAGTGGAATTTATGAGACAAGATGTTCATATTTGGTTAGGAATGTACGCAGGATAGCTGTATAGAAGCCAGCACCGTCTCACGCAATAGTTTAGTATATGTAAACAACTCTGGACAGAACATTTTATATACTTTCAACAAATAGTGATAGTTGTACACGTATTAAAGATATTTCACACTAACAGGAGAACTATACTCTGTTCGTTTTCAATCCCTCAAAAACAATAGAAGAAACTTGCAATATTGATCGTAAGCAAGTTGTCTCTGCCATGAGTTTGATATATAGCCTATTCGTTAACTTATCGCTAGATAAACATGTAGACTGATTAGTATTTCCCACATGTTTCTAGAGTCATGTAGGTAGATATCATATTGTATTAAGTAAATGGCTTAAAAATGCATTACGGGTGGTTAGCACGTTTGGCTTTCTATCAAAGAGATCCTTGGTTCGAATCCCACCAGGGGCTCGGCAACATCGTCTGCAGTAGAGAACTGTTTTACACGCAGTAAGGTATGGATGCAATGCTACACTGGATTTCAGAGCAGTAAAACCCATTGTTCGCTACTTCCAGCCGATGCTCGTAGGTTTCACTGCAACGCATAGCAACAATGAGGTTGCGGGTTTCTCCCTGCCTTAATGCTAGCAGTCGTGATATAAGTGAAATACTCTTAACAGCGGCGTTAAAATGACGATACGTTAGTTTTGTCAACTGCAATGTCGAAGATAATGTGTTCATTTCCATTTCAATTTCTTCCCCGAAATTCTATTTTGGTAATTTTGAGCGAGTAATAGGTCATCAAGTTGCAATGTTTGGACTTTTGAAACGGGATTACGTCATCTCTAATGTAGAGCGCCACTGAAAACGATGTTCTATCCGTATATTGTAAAGCGCCAAGCATGGAAACAACGTCTGTCAATCTTTAGAAGTCTGTTGGTATGCACGGCCGGGTGAACAACTAAGCCACATCCCAGGTTAGTGACAGCTGCGTTGAAGATCATATGGAGTATGTGTCGAATTAAATAACGCTGACAACCAACTTCCGTCCTTGTGAAAGCTTGCAGCCCGAGGCAAGAAGTTAAGTGCGTCATCTACAATTATCATCACAGTGCCTTCAAGGAATCGGATGCCCTTCGCTTTTCTTTTTAAAAGACAGCCCTGTTTTCGTACAGACATAGTTTATTTGTCATGTCAAATTAACTTTTGAAGTTCTGAGGGAAATATCAGGCTAAAGATGTTTTTAACTGTATCGTCACAGAAACTCCTTTAATTCTTATCACTGTCCACTCTATCCTCGCATACGTAGCTCAAATCATAGCAGAAGCTAACTCATATGCCCCGCTTTCAAATAGTTGACACAAACGTCTCACAATACGGATGTCGCATTAAGTCAAAGTGTTATCAAAGCCAACATTAAATTAATGCCATATGAGCCTTACCCTAAAAGCACATCTCAGGGACCAAGATTGGCATGCTTGTCAAGTTTCATAAAGCTTACACCTATCTACTTTTAGAACGTGAACGACAGCCACACTGACTCACTGTTATAATATGGAAACCACAACATTCAAATACATAATTAGATTTTAACCGTAAGACGTACATCTAGGTATCATTGTTGACATGTTTATCAAGTTTAGAGACGCTGTATACTTTAGGTAATATATATTAGGCAAAAGAACCAGTTACATGAAATACGCAAATAAAGTACATCAATGAACATTGAACATTAATGTGACAGAATAATTGAAAATAAAATTCAAATGTCAAGCCCCCTAAGTATTGGAAGGAAATACATGAATTTGAAGGAAAACAGCGCCTTATCGAAGGACAAGCTTCAATAATAGATTAAAATTGGGCAGATATTCCTTCCAATAGGGACGATATATTTATGTTGTTACCGTTTATCATCGATATTCAGTGTTTGTTTCGCGATTAAGATGCGTTTTCTATAATGATGGAAGCTTGTCCTTCAATTAGGAACTGGTTTTCTTCAAATTTGATGCATTTCCTTCCAGTACTTATGGGGGTCTGAATGAGGGACCGAAACATACAAATACAAATTATAGAGAGTAACGAAACTTTGGGAATGACAATTTTCAGAAAGATTCCTTCTCTGACAAATGATCAGAACCAATTGCCATTCGACCATCAGCCAACTTTCCATCTTTCAGCTAGTTTTAGACAGATCTCGTCAATTACCTTGGTTCGTAAAGAGATTAAACGAGAGTCGTTGGCAAGATGATCGCTAGTTTACAAATCCACAGCACATATTTCATTTCAGTCTTGTTGTTACATATATTTTAAATAGAAACGGATAATTAATCCAAACAACAATGTTGACTTGATTCCGTAAAGGTATTGTAAGTCAGGAAGCAGAGAATTGATAACTTTAGTATTATGTGACTTATACCTGAGGTAATTCAACAATATTCAATCGTAATTCTTGGAAAAGCTAGCTTGTAAATAGCTTTTCGTCAATTCATAAAGTACACGTATTATTGAATGATTACATTATGCTGGACATTAAACGTTATTTTCCATGAAATAAATGTATTTGCTCTTATACAAACTTTTCAGTTCAGTTTAAGGTTTCATTTATGTGGTTATTGAATGAGAAACGAAGATAAGTTAGTATCTGGCTATAACCTGTGTTATTAAACACTTTTCAAGGTTATATGCACAATCTACTCGTGAAATGCGCATCGTGTGCAAATGAAATTTGGAAATGTGACTTCCATCAATTTCAACTTATTTCCAAAAATCGTCAATAAATTAATATCTGACTGATTTTACACACCTTTATTTCAAGTGAAACAACATTGGTTTAGTTGAATACTGGACCCGCCCTCATGAATATCTATGGTAACCAATTTGCTTATCTCTAGATTGCCATTACAGTTATTCACCCAATCTGCGATCGTTATTCCAACCAGACAACATACTTATCATAGAATAGATAATTGAAATTGGCAGCTACCTATATTCATATCAAATCAATGATACATCGTAAACTTGAATTTCTTTTCAAATGCAAACTGAAATATAGTTGAAAGCACGTTAAACCCCAACTCATCATTTCATTAAAATCACCAGAGAACGTAAAGCGGCAAAATGTAACAGAAGAAAGGATGAACTAATTCTTTGGAAGTGATTAAAGTGCTGACAGGAGGAGTGGTCAGCATGCCCCGTCATATTGGAAATGGAATATTGTCCATCAGTTTATTGGTTTCTCACTTATCTCAGTCCGAAAACAGGTCACGTCGGAGAAGTACATTAAGTCTAGCCTGTAGTTGATTATGTTCTCTCGTTTCCTCTGTCAAATAAGTCATAACCTAGAAATCATTTTAGTGTTCCTTTTGGCAGAGTTGGCACTTTCACTGGTGAAATACTAAAATCATGTAGTTTCACTTAATATTGCAATAAGTAAGGATTTTGAGAATATTAAACGACGTCCCGTTTAATAACATTTTTATGAAACGAGTGAGTGATATGGTATTTAACGAGCAACAGCAAATTAGATAACGACACTATTCACGAGTTTCATAAAGCTTGGTTTAGTATGTTATTAATTTCTCATTTCATTATACCAAATATATAGCAGTCATATCACTACATTACCATTGTTACCAAAAAGCTAACATTGTGTCGTTATGCTTGCCTTTTGTAAAGTTAGTGAACACGAAATGTGTCATGATCTGTCATACTTAACCACTCCCCGTTTGAATTTTTTTAATCTTTCACGAGTTTCATGAAATGTAATTAACAGGGCTACGTTATTATTCTTTTTATTACTCGCTAAATAATATCACTGAAATAATACATAAATCGCCGAAATGTACATTGCTGCCCCGCCTCTTAAACTGTGACGTCAAGATTTATATGTAATTACGACTGTGACGTAACGTGACGTCAGTCAAAAGGCGATGTTATGACACATTTTGTAGTGACATTGTAAATTTATTGAACGGCGGTTCCACCACGGGAGACTGATAAAATAAAGATAGCTCATATTCACAAATTACAGAGTGTATGTATATTTGAAATTGCAAATGATAAAGTTAAATGATGAATGTGCAAAAACGCTGAATAATGAATAATCATAAATATTATCAAGATAACGTATATCAAGAACTTACTGTTAAAACATTCAACATTGCAGAACATGATGTTAAATAATATATGTCAAAACCGTCAATACACAATATTTCAAGTACTTGTACAGTAATGTATATTTGAGGTTAAATATACTTCAGTAGAGAGTAGGGTGGTTTTGAGTTTTGTTTTCAATTAAATATACTCTGACACTGATATACGTTCGACTACGCTTTCATTTTCGATTCTCTTTATGAAGCACCACTTAATTTGATATTTAACCGCGTGGGTTTAGTGCTTCAGTGGCCCTGATAGCTGTGCCCAACCGAGCCTACATGCTCTAAAATATATGAATTTATTATATTTCGAATGGTGAAATATGCCATTTATCGGTGAAAAATAAAACCCGTATTTTCACTGAGTGAAATAAAAATGGTATTCTACTCAGTGAAATGATGCAACAATCATATGTGTCGTCTGTGACGTCATGAAACAATTGAATGACGTCATGCAACCGCCGCGCTAGCGAAGCGTTGTAGCTTCTCCATTCATATTGTGGGTCATTTACGGGGTTTTGGGAAACATAATAAATAGAACATTTGACATTTCTCGTCGAATACCATGGATATCTCATCTCGTGAAATAGAAAATCATATATTTACACTCGTGGCTACGCCACTCGTGAAAATATAAATTTCTACTTCACACGATGAGATATATATATGTATATGAAGGCAAATTAATTAGAGAATAACCAACGAGGAACGAGTGATTACGGGAAATATCCACGAGTTGAAATAATGTTCACAGTCGCGGGCCTTGGCGAGCGACTGAACATTATTTCTACGAGTGGATATTTCACGTAATCACTCGTACCGAGTTGGTTATTCTATATATTACCAATATGCAATTAAAATAACCAATTACAGCTGAAAATCCTTGTAGACAGCAATACTACAGTGGTGACATTGATCAGCTGATCCGTATTCATACGCGTGTAAATACCGAACATCTCAGGAAGTAAATTATATAATTAGTCAACAACGCTACGCAATGTACTTCTGTTAAAGAAGGCCATGAAACTGACGATAATTTGATCCCCAAATAATACATAACATGATTTTCATATTTGAGACACATTAAGATCATAACAAAAATACTCTTAGAAGCTATCGCATGAATATGCTCATAGTGAATGTGTGTCGTCGTCACCTACTTACTAACGGGCGAGTGGCTGAACGCAGTGTTGAAACGAAAATTGGAAAAAACCTGTCAATTTTTTAAAATTTCATCAGATAAAAGTGGCAATATCTTGAAGAGAGATATATAATGAAAGCATCGAAACGAGTTTGTATGTCAATATTATCAACTAATCTGAACAACATTTCTTCTCTTGGATGTTGCTTTCAATCACGTCTTGTTGCCAGTATCAAGAACGATAACTCTTATCGAATGACTTATCGTGTAGTCGATGAACCATTGTTAAACTAATTAAATACACAACTACAACAACGAAACGTTTGCCGAAAAATTTGTACGGAGCGTTTCTCGATTTGTATGAGTAATTTTCAGATTATGTTTTGACGTTTTCATGAATATTTTTATGGCAGCCATGTTTGTTTACAAACGCGACGCCTATTTTCAAGTATTTTGCTTGGGAAAAATTATCATTCTTGAAAATTACAGTCATAGCAAACTGATGAAGTGTCAAATTATGTAATAGAATTTTAACTTGTAATAAATGTAAAAAATGTTCATCGATCTTCGCTTTTCTTTGAATGGCGATGCATGTGTTCGGCACGTTCTATTTATCAATGAAACGTGAAAATAGTCCCGTCAACCAATCGTATTTAATTCTCAGAGTAACCGACCAATCAACGTCGAGAATCACTGAAGAGCACATGTGCAGATATCAAAAAAATATCCACCTGCGCATCCTCGCCCATATGGGTAATATTCCCCTTTATCCACTGACACACTACATTTTTATCCCTGAATGTTTTAAATAGCAATAGTTCAATGCGATAACCTGTCAATGAGTCTTGTAATGAATAAGGAACATCGAGTGACAAAACAGAGGTATACTTAAAATCGATTTGAAATAGTTTGAGAGAAATAGAATGGTGCATTGACTGATTGCATACAATAACAACGAGTATGACGACCTCAGAAGAGAGTGCTTTTTTCTTTGACTTTACTTCTTCTTCAAAGATTTAAACGAGTATTTGATTATAAACCTTCAATTCCTATTAATCTTTGAATATTTTGCAACCATAAGAATAACCGTTAGATCTCCAGACACATTTTTAGAACAAATAAAGGCGGGATATCTTTAAAGGCGAATAAAATATGTTGCTTGAGTCCCATTTGGTAAATTTGACAGCTGCTGGAATCTATCTCTTTAATTAGTATCGGTTCAGTAGAAAAAAAATACAGTTGCGATCACGTTAAAACACTTAAATTGATCGAACTTTACTTAGAGGAAAACGTTCAATGTTATATAACTAGTATTTATGGGTAATTTCGGCACGTAAATAAATCCGTTTCTCGATGTTTCGTTGAAAACTTTAATTTGTCTATTGAGAAGATCTGAACTCAAATTTTTACACGATATTTTGTAACAGGAAACACAGCCAAACGCGTTTTAATAAAAATACTTAACGTAACTTTATACATCATTATTTTTTACTTTTTAGATGTATCAAATAATTAGACTGTAAATAAACTGTTAAATTATGATATTCATGTCGATAAAAAAGTAAGTTCAACAAGGATTATTCGCCCTGATCTATTGCATTCACCTATCTGAATACATGCCCTCAGTGGACGCAGCTTCGATAAGACAGACCATCTGAGAAATAGGTCATTAACCTTTACCTCAATAAAGTCACTTATTTTGGTCCGGTTAAAAGTGTATGATCTGTGTCCCCCTAGTGACCCCAATTGCCATCGAACGGTTGATAGTCTATTTGCTTTCCGCACTAAATGAAAATTATTAAGTAGCTAATACCATGTGTCCAAGGGCTACCTATGGATATATACCAAACATGATTAGCAGACCAGAAGTGCATTTTATGTTCCTGATAATGCCATTTCGCAAGGATAAACGTCTAATGAGGTTTCAATCAAATCTACTACAGCCATTTACAATCCAACAAAAATACTCTTGCTACACCATAGGTGCCTTAAGCTTTAAGAAGGAAGTAATATACGGTTGATATGAATAACTATAAGAAATTTTAATGATGTCCTTCTATGTTCTGTAACCCATCTGAACATAAGAATGTTAAGGGCTCTTCAGGCAAATGTAATACCGAAACGGTGTGGAACCTATGACCTAACATCTTGTTCAATTAAAGAGGTTATGTTTTGCGCCAACCTTTTTGCTAATAGAGTTACACCAAATGGTGACCTTTTTTCTTGGTTTTGTGTCTTCAAACAGTGTTGATATCCACCTATTATTATCGTAATTTTTTATCAAATCAAAACTCTTTTGACTCTTTTTTCTATTTTCAAGGGCTACGTCGTTGATGTTTTAGAATGATAAACATGGTAATAAATGCATTTTTGAATATTTTACGACATCGTTTAATTTAAACAACTAAAATATGAATATTTGTGTAAAATAAATAAATCTTTCCGATTTTCAGTTCTTTTTTTCCAAAAGCACACTGCTTAGTTCAAACGCATTTCTAGATCACTCATTGACCACATGTCGAAGACAAATAATTGAAATAGATGAATATTCATGTTTCAAATTGGTTTGCACTTGACGTTAGACAATCACGTTAAACTATAATTCCATCGATATCTTAACCACAAAACTTCCATATAAGTTCAACATACGTGAGTCCCCATACTTCAAATTCAAAGTCATTTCTCAAAGATTATCATTTCCAAACACTGGCAGATTAACATTATATTTTGGGCATTATCTTTCTTGGAATCTAACATGGAGTGTTGACTCATGCTTCTCAAAAATCATGTTCGAGACATAAAAACATGAAGAGTTAACTGCCCTTGACTATGTCTAAAGCAAACTGCGGAGTATATAACTTTTGATGCGGGTTCAAACCTAGGTATGGAAAGGAGAATCATTTAGTTATATATTTTGCAGGATAAAAATATTATAAGAAAATCAATCACTAAAACTGAGATGAAAATATAATTAACCAATTCTAAAAAAGTAACTTAGGCCATTACATACCAGCCCAAAACTTTGAACAAGTTGAGAGCGGTTTTCATAAATGGTCAAAGTTCGGGAGACATTATTTCAATGAATCAATCCCTTAAATTATTCAAAAAAGTTTACAAGACGATTTCTCAGCGTGTTGTATTCACAGAACTGTCCAGACGGACATCTTTCACTCTTGTGCAATACATGTAGCAGAAGATATTTTGGCGCAAGAGCTCCAAGGTCACTAGGATGGTCAGAATTCTTTGTAATTGGTCGTCCGTTGAGATTGAACTCAATCTCCCTGTAAAGCGACATGCTAAACTCGTCATCAAGGTGGTTTATCTGTTGCTCCATCAATGAGTACATGACTTTTCTGATTGATCGGATAATCCTTTATAGGTATATAAAGATTACATTGAATCATTTTACAGCTGCTCGTCCTCATTTGATTTTGAATGGTCCAAAGTAGTCCATGCCTGCTTAAGTGAACGGTGGATCTCCTAGTATGAGGCGATCATCTGGCAGATCAGCCATCTTCTGAATTTGGGTTGCAGCCTTGTACTTCTTATTCATGCATGCATCTCTTCTTCATAAGTTCTTCTTTGTGCGTAGGGTATTACTGACCTTTCTGCTTCTCCGAGAATGTCCCTGGACACTTTCTCTTCTAATTTATAAGATTTTCTCCCTTTCCACTTTTGATTTTGCTTCTCAAGTGATTACTGATAATGATGAAATAGGCTGCAGCTCTTTTCAATTTGTACAGTTATCCGAAAAGATTTTCTGTTTTATCTTCACTACACAGTGAACTGTCGGTTTCTTAACTTCTGGATCTTCCTCTCGTATCTCTGTTGGCCACGTGATTTCAGGATGCTTTAAGAACTCTGGTCCTGTCGTCTATCTCTCACTTGACAGAAATTTGGTCATAGCTGCTCCCCTTGATACAAGATGCTGGGTTGAGCTGGGCGATGATACACCATTGCTGTGTTATTTTGTTAATGGGGCGACACTGGACCTGACAGAAATTTGGTCAAGATGGCAAGATGTGCTGGATTGAGCTTGTTGTTGATGATACGCCATTGCTGCTTGGTTGCAAGCTTCTCTGATGGTATTGGCTCTGTTAGCTAAAAACGTGTGGAAGCGTGCAGTCTCATTACTGGCATATCGTAGTACAGACATGCTATCTGTCCGGAATACTGTTCTTGCAATTGCGTATTTAAGATCACGTTCGATAAGTTTGCTCATCCTCATTCCTCTGATTCTCAAAACGTAGATATGCAACAACTCCATACCCCACATCACATTGCTGATAGGTCCAAAGTTCTCCGACTTGTAGCAACGATCAACATGAATTGGTTCATCCCATGAGAGGTTTTCTTTGCAAAGTACTTGAAGGGGCTGTTTAGCAGGAAGGATAACAGGATGCTATGTCAGAAAAAGAAGAGCCTAATTTTTGTTCTTTGAACAATGTCCTTCTTTTATTCTTTACAAAATTGCAAATGACAAATTATTCAGCAAAATAATGTTAAGGAATCGTTTATTGTAATACCTATAATCATTTTGCCAGTTGCGGGGGATATAAATCGACCGTGTCAGCTGCGTCTCAGTATGTTGTTTTGATATCTTGTCGCCTGTTGTAATAAAGACGTTTATTTAGATGATAAATTGTACTAGTACTTGTAAGTTCTTCATATAATTCTGTGCTCATAAACCCGCATTTAAATGCAAAGGTGCTACAGGTCAATTGTTCTAAATAATAACTTTTAATTATTTACATATATGTAATTAGATCAGCGATGAATAATTGTGATTAAATCTCAGTAAAAGATACCAATATAGAGTTGGTTTAAAACATACGTGTAATGATATACTTTACTTTATCAGTGGGTGGCTTTTTGATTTCTTTTAATTCGCATTGAAATGAGAGCGAGCAAATTTTATGCTCTTCCAAAGTCATGTTTTTTTAATATACCTAGAAAAATCCCTAAAATTCAATGCAAAAATATCTTATTGAGTTGTAATGAGCTATTAATAAGCTTAAGACATATTAAAGACTGTTAAATCATTGAGTGAAAATTCAATTCTATATCATTAGAAATGAATAAATCAGTTTCTTTCTTATCTGGAGCACATTGATCACTCGATAAATTACCACAGGCAGGCAGAGGCTTATATTGCTAAAACTTTAGTTATGTCACTTCTTGTTGTGGCTCCATAGAAATTCGACACTTCCAGTCGTTGGTCCTCTCATTCTCTCCCAACAGAGGCAACTCCGTCAAGCTCTGTTCTATGACGAGCGTTTCTCGGTCTAGAAAGGTAGAAGAATGATTTGATGCAATCAAAGTGAGTTGTGCAATCAGCGACACCGCTCGAGAACACAGTCGACTGCATCATTAAATAGGCCACGGTGACAACAAAACTGTTATCCATTTGGTATTTTCATTGTCTTAAATATTGCCAGGTAGCTCATTTTGTTTAAAGGGGAACCTGCCGGAGGCACGAGAACAAATCATATTAAAACAGATTTTGTATAGGAATAAGTGACGGAGCTACCTCTGTGAGGAGAGAACGACGTTCTTCAATCGTTCATCTTTACCTTATTTTGAATACCTTTCTTCTCTTCACTTTAATCCACATACAGTGTGATTACCATTTGAGCATGTAGAGTGGTAACGAGCTGAGACGAGCGCATTACAAATAACGGCGGTATTATTATATTCCTTTATTCTTTTAAACATTTAGAATAAAACTTTATTCATAATTACATAGACTTTTATTCCAGTGATAAACATTTAGATGTACTACATAAAAGATGAACGTGAAAGAAGAAAAGTAGTTGCCGATGTATCAACAATTATAATTGAAACATTCTTGTAAAGATGTCACAAGCAGAACTTAAAAACGACATACTTGGTCTAAATAAGTTATTCAGTCTAACACATATCTCGGAGAATTTTAAATGATCACGATAACAAATATTGATTTTCAAGCTTCTTTCCAATATAATTCCCTTTACAAGAAACCGTTTTTGTAATGTGTCTTGATTTAATCTGAATTTCCTGGAAAATTGGTCGAAGAAAGTCATTACATATTCAAATGACAAATTGTAAAGATAAAAAGTTACCTTTTCACGACAGTTATTGATTCATAGATGTTTGTGTGTGTATGTGTGTGTGTATGTGTACTCTGTGTGTGTGTGTAAAAGGTGTGTCGATTTCAGTTTGGATCATTTAATCGGAAAATCTAAAAGTCTATCTATAAGTTATTATGCACTAAGAGAAAACGCATTATTTATAACCAATTAATCTACAAATTTCTATTTGTCGTCTGCTGTAATATTGGCGTTCATGTACATTATAAACTGTACTAGTACTTGTAGGTTTTTCATATACTCTTGTGCTCATAAAGCCACAATTATATGTTTAATTCAGTAAGCAAAGGAGTTCCAAGTACTTCTCTCTTATCATCTGCCAATTTATAGTTATTAACTTTAATTACCGTCATAATAACTACGCTAATGAGATTAATTGATTTTCAATAAACTCTTATTCTTACATGTACATGTAATTGCAGGATATTTATGAAGCCGTTTCATATTCAAGCATACCAATCTTGAAAAGAACGTGAAAATTTAAAAATAGACCATTTTCATACAATCAAACTTTTCAACAAGAATGTCAACACATAAGGCATATTAAAATATAAAAATATGTCCATTGGGAAGAAGTTCGAGACCATTTTGAATATATCTTTAAAACATATCACGTTCGCATGCAAATATCACTTGACCTTTGTCCGACAGCTACAACAAAGTGGTTCTTGATAAACACAGTAAGGTTATTAATGGACGTCTTCAGTAATGACAGCCATGAATTGCTTGCGCTGAGGGGGTTAACAAATCCCACTTAAGCAGCTTGAGGAAATACGCTATGATCGATTTATTTTAGTTCCTGGCTGTTTGAAGATGTCCTGAAACATAATACCTTGAAAGCATATTTAGAAAACGTATTTAATGACTTGAACTTTTTCTTATATTTCTTTCAATTAAAAAACCAGTCGTTTCCTGTTTTATAACAATATCTGATATTCCCAGAAACTGGCACACTAATTTAGGTATCGTATAATTTATCAATTAAAGATTTTTTTCTATGACTGTCTTAGAATTAACGATTCCTTGATACTATTTTGCTGAGTTAAATGACATTTGTAATGTTTGAAATGATGAATTCAAAATAGAAAAACCCCAAATGAAATCAACATTCTTTTGGGAAACTCACAAAATTTAAAGAAATATTTTCTCATATACATTCACATTCAAATCCTAATAGACAAATAGGATAGACAGAGAAGACTGGATAACTTCAGTCTTTTAATGCTGGTATTTCTGTTGAGGCCAATCATCATTTATTTTTCATATCTATCTTCATTTCCCCCCACCGCCAAATCTAAAATTCTTTTGAGGATATGTTCATAATATTTAAAAATGACATACATCTGAATGTAGATGAAAAATTGAATAGTTACAATGTTATGGGTCGGACACAATGTGTAACGGTCGGACGGACAGACGGACGGGCAGTACTGATTATAATACCTCCGCAACTTCTTAGTTGCGAAGAAGTTACGGGGGCTAAGAAGTTGTGGGGGATAAAAATAACAGTTCTATTGTTTCAAAATCTTGAGAAATGTCTTAAAATGCCATTCGATACATGAAGTAGGACCCATATCTTAAAATGATATTTCACGTTATCTGTATATAATTTGGATCATATTGGTACATTACTGCAGCAGGCCCTTACTCATAGAGACCGATATTCATATGATCGATGTTCAAATGCCGTCTCCGAGACTAGCCTTAAACAGTAATACAATTATTCTTCGTAGTAAATTGAGACCATATTTAAATTTTTTATCCGATAAAGTAGAACTGACAGATTTTTTAACGGCGGGAAACTCTCATAGAAATATTCGAGACTGACAAATCAGTGATTTAATGTCCTATACAGCATTGCCCTTTGAGACTGCAAATGGTTTTTAATTAAACAAATTTACATGTTTCATTCATTATTGCGCTAATTTAGTTTAGGTTTCGGCTGACATGTTTGGTAAGGTAATGAGCCTTTTGACACGTCTTTATTACAGGATAACAACTCGCAATCTTGATCGTGTTTTAAACATAGATTGGACACGTTATGTATGGCGATGAAACCAGCGCGCATCTGCTAGAATTAGAGGACCATGGATGGTAGTGAAGCATTTCACCATAACCTTACTACATGTAACAATATTCTCAACTACAGATAACGTTGCCGAGCCTCTAGCGGAATTCGAACACCGGAATAACTGCACTACCACCGCCCCAAACTATCAAGGACTAGGGAAAATTTAAGGCTAGAATATAACAGTAAATAATCCGTGAATTAATTGTTACAAGCCTATTGCAAATGTCTATTTCATAGTCTCTATCTACAGCTTTATATATAAACCAGGAAACAGTAAGTAAAAACAAAACGAAACGTAGGCAGATATCAACGATAATATAAATCTTTAAATCTTAACCAAAATATCCACCACCCATCACTGCCTTTAATAGATATGTGTACACTCTCAACATTAAACATAAACAAATAAACATTACAATGACATCAAACAACATACACCGAGTAGGTCAACACATTCTACAAATGTAACGGTAAACAGATAAAACATGTAAACGAGACTTGACCTGAAGACCTTTCATCTCATGCTTAGTGTTCGATTGATCCTCTTGATTAACGTTAGCTGATTAGTAGAAGCACTACAGTGAACACTTATGAGAGTTATTGGCGAATTACTTCCTCTGCAGTGCTTAGTTTTAAACAAGCCTGTGGATATGACTCAGAATCGGACCTTGTAGTGAAAGGTGAATGTTGATGAGATGTTCACGATGTTGATACTCTAGAATAAAATACTCCTTATGTTTCCATTCCGAGTCAACGTAAATGACAAAAAATCGTGAAAATATTGTTTGCCATATACAGGTAATGTAAAGACCCATAGTATTTAAGCGTAATCAAGTAGAAACATGAACATATACTGTTTCAAACATAGTTTCCTTGAAATCTTGAAACTGACAATTTGATATATTGTTTTGATTTAAACATATTTTATCAATGAAAAGGTATACTTGCTCTACAAAAGTTTTTCTATTGCGTAAGAATTCCTAGGTAAAAATCATCTTTTTGGAAATTTTGAATTTGTCACCATTTCTCCGCAAAATTCCTCAAAAGAAAATTGCGATAAGCGTATTTTTTGGCCGCTTCATCACTCTTGTGATTCCCTATTTCCTTTCCAAATGGATCCAGTTGATTAGGGTTTGCTGATTAGTAGTAGCACTAAACTAATGAGAGTCGTAGACACTGCGATAAATTATTTCCTTTATAGAGGTTAGCGATACCAAGGTAGTGAACATAAGGAAATGGCACGACTGGATATTTATTGAAACGTTCAAGAAAAAGGGTGTGTGAAATTATAAGTTATTATTCTTGTACGTTGTGTTTATTGTATATCGCTGCTAAAGAAACGTTTATCACACTGTTCATGGTTTCCTATTTAAAATCTTAATTTTTGGACAAATTGAATTGTTACCATTTCAGAAAAGAATACCTTTTAAATTTTTTTTATACCAATATGTTAAGGTATATACCTACACAACATTTATAACGTAAATATAGATGGCATTTTGGAACAAAAATTGCATTACGAAAAAGAGGCATTGGGGTCAATATTAATAATTTAAGATTTTCATGCTTTTTCAATGAATATCAAATAAACCCGTTTTTTTGAGAAATGAAGTCGAATTCAAAGTTTGCAAGTAATGTACCAAACTTCAGTTCAGAAGCTTAGGACGAGCAGAGAGGCTTTACCAATCTTCTGGCACAACATACATACATAATCTTACATAATTTTCAAACAGAAAAGGCGAATCATATAATAATTTATGTAGCATTTAATAAACTTCAATTATACGAACGTATATATTCAAATTGTTGCACACAGTATTGCATTTTAGAAGTCAAGACCTTTTGTATCTTGTATACCCTTTGACGTATTTTAAGTTAAAATGACAAACGTTTGCTTTGAATTGAACTTCATCCATTTACGAAAGGTAACATGAATTAATCAAATTCGGTATTAATCTCTTAAGAATAACTTCGTGTGACACTTGATCAGATCTATTTAGAATATCTGTACGTGTGACAAACCATCAGAAATAAGTGAGTGAGTTATTGTTTGACCTTTAGCCATTCTTCTATCCCAAAGCTAACCTAAGACGGATCTTGTTGATTAACCTGGGCCGGTGAGCAGAGTCACTAAATGAGACTCGTTGACACTATGATTAATTACTTCCGGTCACAGACATGACCCTAGGAAATGTACTTTTCTGAATGTTCTGAAATACGAAGAAAAGTATTTCAGAAGAAAATAAGAACAATGTTGTGCTAGATAGTAGCGGGAGAGGACGTGTAACCTATTTTTAATGTGTGTGTAAGTAAGAGGCATAAAGTGGTGCATTGGCGATGGCGTACATCAACTATTTATGCCCTTCAATCATATTTCTGACCGTTAGGTGAACAGTGTTGACATAATGATCGTCATATCTTATTCAACTTCACAGTTTGGCGGATTAACTAATGACGTTGCAGATGTGCTGCACTGAGGCCAGTGATTATGAAAATATTGTACACTGACAGACACATTCTTTATTTAAGTCTCATCCCAACTAACATTCAGTAAATAATGCATCAGAAATGAAGAACCAACCTGTAAAGATGAATAATGAGAGACTATTAAAAGTAATTTCCCAATTCCAACTAAGGTATTATGTATACGAGATAAACGATAAAAAAACACGATAAAGACAAATACAATGTATGAACGTAAAAGAGAAACACTAAACTGAAATAAATTAAGTATTGCATTCACAGAACTATTTACAAAAAGGTAGAAATCCTTCAAGAAAAGTAAGAACATGAAAAACAAAACTACTGGTTAGACTTGATTTCATAATGAGTTGCGACGGTCTAAAATAGTGTTGCAGGTCTTAGCAGCTAAAACATCATATTAGGTTAGGAGAGTATGAAACCATTTTTTTCGATATCTCCTCTCTGCAACTATCAGGCAAAAGAAAGGTTTCACTCTTTTCACACAAGTCTATAAAGTAAAATAAAAAAACCCGCTGATATGAGAATTCTGACGATTGGTTTACAAACAGAAATCGTTTTCCATTACTCCTTTAAAAAACATCCACATATCGACATTTAATTTGCCCCTATACAAAACGAAAGAGACAGAGGGTCAGTATAAAAAAATACACAAATGTGAAGTTAAAGACAAGCACAGAGAGACTCTCAGAAGTCACAGGAATCACAGAGTCTGTCATCAACAGCGAGTGTGACCACCCTGGACATCAATGCAAGCACGTACAAGCCTCCTCATTAAAGTCGTCAGGAGTCGGATGACGTCAGCAGGAATCCTGTTCCATATGTATAACAAAGCTTGTTTCTGTTTGGAGGTGGCATCAGCTGTCTCAAATGTCGGTCAAGGGGACCCCAATGATGTTCAATGGGGTTCATATCTGGTGAGTTGACTGGCAAAACAGCGACGTTAACGCTCTCGTGGTAGTCTCTAACAATTCGGGAAGAGTGAGGTCTTGCGTTGTCGTGTTGCAATATCAATCTTCTTGGCTGTTGTTGAATGAGAAAACGGTCTCATAGGTCTCAGTATCTCATCAATGTATCGCTGACCAGTCAGACTCCCTCGCAGACAACAAGCGGCGTCATCATTTGGTCACAAATCCCTGCTCACACCATGATGCATCTGCTCCCGACGGGTGTATCTCTCTTATACAATTTGGCGCGAGACGCTCGCCGCTGATGATGTCGCTGTTGTGAATCGGTTTCGGAGGTGAATCTGTAGCGATCTTCGACCGCAGTTGTTACTTTTGGTCTACTCGATCTCTGTCTATACTGTGTCTGGCTCTTTCCCACAAGAGTCTACATGCAACATTGCTGCAAATATACGTTTTGCACGTGTTTGTGGATACACAATTCCAGTGTAGCAGTGTTCGATGCGATGCGTTCGTGAAGAGGACACGATGCAGTGATACTATCATTTCATTCTTAGAATCAAACCCATACCAGCCCTCTTCAAGTTTTCATGAAAATAATAAAAGTGAAAAATGACTTACCCGTTGAGTATTTAATGGAACTACTCCATTATATATATATATATTATTTATCCAAACCCTACGCTCTACTTTCATACCAAAGAGCTTCGTGCCTTTTCTCACATACCGGTCAGACGTTCAGCTGAACTTCTACAGAGCACTCAAGCACTCAACACTTAAACCTGATCCTACTCTATCAAGTATTACACAAAAACACACCTGTTTCTTTGAAACTGACATTTCTTTATTTGCGCTTAAGAGCATGACCATGTGTCGAGGCGAGCGCATTACAAACGTAATGGGCTATATAATTATCATATTCTTTATACTCAGCATGCGTAAGTATAAAGCCTACTATTCGTTTAAAACAATTAGGCCATAGTTTCAAAATGATTACGATTTTGAAAACAGTGCACGTGGTTACCTCATTTTTTATTTACAAAAAATGTCACTAAAGATTATCTTGTATCATCTACCAACAAGCTTGACCCTGTTTGCAAATATCTTTTGTCGAATGCATTAAGTGTCTAGGTCAAGGTCCTACTTAGCCAAAGCACATTCCTCAGGTGTCTAAAACGATCAATGAAAGAAATATTTATTCCAATCGTTTCATCAATGATGCCGTTATCAATAAAAATGACCTGTCTATGTCAAATATGAAAGCCTTTGCTAACCCGGATTCTCTTGAAACAATAGACCCGTTGCAAATCTGGCATTGAATCAACCAGTTAGTACAATTCTGTAGTAGAGCTCATCATACCTGGTTGCCAAGTCCCATTGTGTACAGATTGACAAGGTTCTTTCTGAAGTGTTCTGTGCTTGGACTTATTTAATCCACCCTATACACACGACCGTTAGGACATCATATTACAGATCAACAAGTTTTTTTAACATTTCAGTGCATATGAACTACCCCTGAAACAACTAAGTCTTTAACTTAATGCTTTTGGAGTTACCTATCTGCTTTACGTATCACCTTTGAACTATGTCAAGTCCTGGATGAACTCAAAACTAAATGAATTAAAATGAACTGAATGATAAAACAGAAGCAATTAGCCTCATCATCAGCGCCTACGCAATGCCAAAATAGCGACTTGCACACTTGCCATTTCAGGATTCAAGTCTTTCCAAAATTAGAGAATATTTCAGAGTAATCTTGTTGACTCATCAGCAAGGAAGATCACGTGTCCCAGATATGTAACTAGCACTTGTGGTATAGTAGAGATCTACAATTATAGCTCTCTGAACCGCATTCACTGCATAGTATTGGGTTTCATCCTGGTAAAGGTCAAAATGCAGTAGAATATGTACCCCGAATTGAAAGCATTTCAACCAGTTTTTGCATCGTACTCGTGACCTTAGCTAAAGATTGGCATGATGAATGTCAACATAAATGCACTATTGAATACTTAGTCTTGAAATAGGGAAGACAGATATATATTTACACGTTACTTCTAATTAGTAATTCAGTTCACAACAATTAATATTGCAACAGAGTATTTGTAAAAATGTCACAATGAACCTTGATAGATAAATGCTCGAATAAAACGTTGATTCAATGTAAACATAAATCAGTTATTTGGATAAAGTGCTACATTCCTTGAATTCTTAAAAGGCTTCAATATTAACAGTAATACTATAACCAATCTGAAGAAAGTGTTTTTAAGCAATTTACCTGATTATACATGTAAATGTATTGGAACTGTGCACAGACAACTATCAACATATAGTCCAAATTACAGTTAATAATAACCCAAGAAATAAGTTAAAACATCATCTGGATGACAAAACTTACCCTTTTGATTTCATTGCAAAATGCATATTCGTAAATTTAAAGCTACAACTGTTGTATTTCCCTAAGGAAAGATCCTCAAACTGAAGGATTTGAGGTAGGTCAATCAGTTTGTTGACCTAAAGCACATTGACCGCGATGAATCATGTCATGAAAGTGGATGCATTTTTTAAGCTTCTTCTGGGGCTTTGACAGTGAAACCATCTTCATTTCTGTAATCATTACTGGTACGTATTTACCTAAACCGCTGGTTACAGAACCTTTTATCGTCACAACGACGCCATCCAAACGTCTAAGCCTAATATTTCATAGATACTATATTTACGTTGATCGAGTATGTTAACACCATTCTGCAATGTTGTGGTACACTGGTAGAACATTTACACCGGAAGAGCTTTCATCCTTTACCAAGTTTCGATTGATCTTGTTGATTAATGTTAGCTGATTAGTAGAAGCACAAAAGTCTCACCTAATGACAGTCGTAGACATAGCAATAAATTACTTCCTCTGCAGGACTAACCACTCATATAGAGCAAAGTTGTGAACATTTGGGAATGGTACGACTAGTGGTT
The DNA here is from genome assembly GCA_921293015.1 of Phorcus lineatus. Taxonomy (NCBI): domain Eukaryota; kingdom Metazoa; phylum Mollusca; class Gastropoda; order Trochida; family Trochidae; genus Phorcus; species Phorcus lineatus. The sequence continues at coordinate 37,304,324 of OV121090.1, read as the reverse complement.
TAAATAAGAATTAGAAATATTATTTCTCGTAGATTCATACTCTTATATCACCATTCCTCCATAAATGTTACAATTTTAAAGAAAACGTCAAGTATATTTAAAAATTTCAAGGTTTTGTGCTATGATATGCTTACATAAATAGGGACATTTATTCTTCCTCCTCCAAATTTCATCAAACTTTAACAATGTTGAACTTTATCTGACCGGTTGTTGGTAGCAAGTGCTGTACTCTCATGTAAATGATAGGTTCGTTTTGCAGAAGTTTGAAATACAAAACCATTAAGCAAAGAAAATTATCTATTTATGAAAAGAGATCCAAAAGAGAGTTAGTCTTCCAATTCCACATTGTGTGACAGTAATGCAAAGTCCTGCTAATTGACAAGTGTTACATTATACTACAGATTATGAACAAATGTGACTCCTGAAGTCTTTAATAAATGCACTGCCATGCAAACAACCTCATAGTGTAGTATAGCTCATATATCACTGCATCCAACCCAAAAATTAAATTTATCAAACTGCACATCTATTGCAACTGATCTAGATAATGTTAAGTTCGATTAAAGTCGAGCTTGATGTTTAATAACGTCCCATAGGTATATTCCCAATTGTCTACTTTTCACGTTCTGGTTGATTTACTTACTGAGCCGTATCCGGTTGAAAACTTTCCACCTATCAAATATTCCAAACCGTACATATAAACTTTGTGCCGTTTCATAGAAACAATAAAAAAATTGTGATTTAGGAATGAGCTTGTTAAGGCATATCTTTGTAATATGGTTGACATGTATATCAAGTTTGAGAAGATAACTAGTACAGTTTTCTCAGTAGGTTTCTCAGGGAGTCGCGGCCCTTTTTCCCATGGAAACCCGACAAAATAAAATCATATTTTGGTCCTACCTTTTTATAGGTCATATATAGGTAGGTGTATCAAAATTGCAGAAGATAGTTTGAACCACTGTAGAAATGTATTTGAATATGCTAAGATGCCTGTAGCGGTTAGAACAATCGAAAAAATACTTTATCAGATAATAAAGGTATTTTTTTTCATGACAATGCTTCTTTTAACGGAGATTAGTTTCGAATCATCAAGTTCTATCTACAAGAAAGAAGAATGGAAAGCAAATGCTTGTGACTGTCGAGTGACCGCGTTGTTTCACGTCAGGTCATGTTGCCCTGTTGCTCTGTACAACCGTCTTCACCAGGCTCAATACCCTCAACCTAATAAGTAATTAATTCATGGTGTAAAGGCCCACAGTCAACGTTTATGACAGTAGCAAAAAGTTAAATGCTCGGATTCAGTCCGCCATCACGCTTCTAAAACAAACATTACCAATAATTCTTTCAGGAATGTTAATAAAGTGATAAGCCTACTTTGGGGAATGTGGCTCGCACTGCATGATCGCACGTCACGAGTTTGTAAAAAGTAAAAAGTTTACTTTTAAAACAAGAGGTGTTTATTTTTTTGGTTTTTTTGTTGAGTTTTTAAAGAAAAAAATAAGAAGAATATATAATTCAAAATTTAATAATTAAGTGCAAAACTGAATTAATCAAAGCTTTTACCAACTACATGATGTTTAAAACTAGGGGTTGGGTTCCATACTTGTCAGCAGTTAGCCCTGTTCGTGGATTATTAATGTGAGCGATGTAAACACTATATCTTATTTCGAGAATATCAAAACCAGGGTGGTTCCCGGAGAGATCAATTTGGCATCTGAGAAAAGAAATGATGTTCGCTTTACTCCAATGTGTCTTTTAATAACACGGTACCGTCACCGTAGATAATAATAGCAAAGAGCAAAACTATACTTTAGTACAAAACATGTTGGGGTAGAGCGAACTTTATTTCTTAAATCAATGTATAGATGTAATGATGTATGCTAATCCTTAAGTGAAATATTTTCACGATGTAAGATATATTTCTAAGTAAAATGTTCTGACGTTGTCCATTTTACCTTTTGTTAGTCACGTCGTTCTTAGATAAAGCGTTAGGAATGGGTATAGTAAGCATATTTAATCACTCCATTGAGACACCTGTTTGTCTGATGTGCTATGTGGTAATCAGCAATATCAATCAGTTTGTCTGGATTGTTGCCAATGTTGCCAATGGATATACACATTGTTATTCTATAACTATTGATAAGATTTTGTTAATGTTTGAAGTCTGCAGTGCTACTTATAGAATTCATTCATTCTTGCAAGTTTTTAAAACTCCTGTCACAGATTTTTTCATCCGTATAAAAGAATTTTGCTGTGATGTCATTAATATTCATTTTTTAGTAATTTAATTTTTCATATTCATAAGGGTAATTTCAATATAATTCCGAATTAGCAGTATTTCCCCAAAAGGCACCTAACATATTGATTCTAAAATTATTAAGTATAAGATATGTAGCTTCCTTTGTAATGTCAAGAAATGTTATTTCCCTGGAGGGATACACGGGTTCAAAATGACTTGAAGTTGATTATTCAGGTTATTGACCAGAAGCAAATGAGCCTTGTTGCGATAACGGGTGCATTTAGTTTTATCTTGAAGTTTAGTTATATAAACATTTCAATATTCTTAAAAGGTACCTTCTGCTTTCAGAACCTTTCAGCAAACCAGTGAAGGTTGTTTAAGCTATGAATATGATATCAACTTTGTATTCTCAGTCATCTTTCAAAGCAAATATCCATCAATATATTTTATACAAAATAATCGTAAGAATGGCTTATTGCTGGAAGATAATCAAACTGAAATAAAGACCAACTGCACAAAGGATATTGGAGCTTTAAGCGTTTGTCTATAAGTAAAAAAACTTTATATATTGACGAGTTTTTGTAAGGCTGATTAGCCATGTTATAGCAGACATCAAGCTTGACCCTGTTTGGGTATGAACCCTTGACAGGATGTTCAAACAAACGCAGTTTCCCAAGAGATGCTGATTGAGGTATGATAACCATTGATTAACATAGTATTCAAACTATTAATTCCCTAGTCAATACCCAATTTCTAGATGCTCTGATTGAATCTTAAATCCCTGGGAAATCGGTGGACGATAGTAATTACAAGATACTAGGACATGCTTTAATGACGTTCCTTGCAAACAGGTCATTTTAATCAAAGCGGTTCTCACGTGCATACTGAGATCTTTATTTTAGTTAGTGTAAGGTTTGAGGGCGTTAACAGTATAAATTTATGTTTTAATGTTGCTTTGCAGTAATGTCGTCACTGGTAACTTTGCACTATGATTGCGTTTATTAATTTATATTTGGTAAATTGTCGTTAATTCGTCTCTTCTTAAGTGTTGTTAAATGAATCCAACCATATACTTCTCACAGGAAATTAAGAGCGAGGATATTTTTCAACAAAATATCTTTATCATTCTATGTAGCCATATATCAAGACATGATGTAAATAGGTAAATTTCTCGGACACTTAATCTTGAATAACATCATTCATCACATCGCTTTAATACAATCATTAAACAAATAACATGCAAATCAGACAACATTCATGTTTTCCAAACTTCAAATTTGTTTTATTATTAATATTTAATGAGGAGTATATTGCGACATTACAAAATCACCAATTATCAACTTTATATTTCTAAAAAACATGACATATTTATTTAAAGGTTATGTTTCCTTTGACAGTTTAACAATTTCAAGTTTTCAATGACTTGTATATGTGCAAAATATTCTATATTCACATGATTACCAGTTTTATAAGCTTACCCACACCATCAACTCCTTTCTGACACTCTCTCTGCTTAAGATTACTTTGATAAATTTACTTGTGTCATTGTTATGATTTCAATAAAAAACACGACCTCTTTTGGTTATTATTCAATTAAACTGATTTGCTTGAAACATTATTTTTTAGTGACTGACAAGAGACAAGAACCATTACAAATTTGTAGAATTCATTAACAACCGTTATCATTTTTCATTAAATGGTACTGTTGTTGAATAAAATATAGCTAATTATAATTATATATTCATTGTGTACGTTGGAGTTGAATTATATTAAATACCACTGTAGCAAACTGTTCCAACATGCAAATAAGATTTGACCTCAAATCTAATTAGTAGTGCGAGATCGATCTTGCTTATTAACATTAGCAGATAAATAGTTGTACTAAGGACTCGATTAACGAGAGTCTTTGCGGATTTACTTCTTCTGTAGTTGCTTATGGACGCATCATGGAAAGATATTCTACAATGTTATGGTAAACTTGTTTAACATGTAAATGACATCTGACCCGCAGATCCTTCTTCCCGTGTATAATGTTAGATAGAACGTGTTGATCAACATTAGCAAATTAACGGAAGCAGTACAGTGTCCACTAATGAGAGTCTTTGGCGACTTAATCAAGCCTGTTGAGATGTGTGTTGCCAGTATGACCTGAAAATGAAAGATGAATGGAGACGTGGATTAAAAGTTCTTTTAATTTTTATCTATGTTAGTATTTATAATTTCATTTCGGTTAGATGTAAAATTGAAAGAAACGCTAAAAAACAAAATGCACCATATAGTAGCACTGCTCAAGGTAAGGACTATTCTCAATCAGCTGAATACGATTATGTATACCTTCATTTGAAGCAGAAACCATTGACAGATATTTAAGAATATATTCATAGAATGAGGTCATGTAATCACCTATCCTTTTCATTGGATGTTTTAAACTGAGTCATACTTTTCTTCCCTATTTTAGACATTTGTGTTTTTTTAATGAAAATGTTGTAGTAAATAAACCTGAGGGGCTTATTTCCGTGTACAAATTATTCATTTAATCTTTCACGTGCTTTTTCCTCATTTCAACGTTGGATTAGGTGTTGTGAATTATCTTTAATCGGGCTCACTATAGTTTTTAGTGGTATGAATTTAATATTTGACCACTTAGTTACGTCCGTTTGATTAGACAATAAGTTTCATATATTTCATGTTTATTTGTCCTTTCGTTCTATTGAGAAACATTAAATGTTCAGTTTGCTTTTCAGCCATTTCAATTATTACATTTTTACTGGTATTGAATGACATCAGTCACGAAGTTTCTTGTTTTTTTATTAGATTTTTTACTCATTATTGACAACCCATCATGGATTATATGATCTAAGCACTTATTTCCCCTGGAGAACAGGTTTACAAAGGAATTTAATTTCAATATAGAATAAATAGAAATAACAGTGTCTGTGAAATCGTATTCTCTTTAATTGAATATTTTGAATACCAAATTTGTCTAAAATGAAGTCTCAGAAATAGCAAATCTTTGTTTTATGTAAAAAATTCCATTTTCAAAATCTTATGCTACTTAGCACTTATGTGCATTAGTGTATCAGTCAGTTATTAATTCAACTAGTAGGATTTTAGTAGAACATAAAGTTGTTTCTTAGTGACAAGATAGTGCTTGTGTTTGTGGTTTTGAAATATTTTCAGTAAAACTTTATAGTACTGATTTCACTTTTTCTTAGATTTCACAAATTTCAATTTCAGACAGTAAATAAAAAGATGACCATTTCTTTTCCCACTGGTGAGAGTATTGGTACTCGTATTGTTAGAATGACATAAAGACATTTCATACCTTGGCATACACATACGTTTATATGATTTTATCATTATCAAAACCCTTGAGCTTTGCTACATAAAGTATTTCAAGAGCAATGAAATAGATAAATAAACAAATAATATTCTAATGCAACTATGCGTTGTCACCGGTGATTTTTTTTAAGTTTAAGAACATTTTTACAAACTTAAACAAAGTCACAAAGCAAGCGTTCCTCTTTAATATAATGCATTACGATTAATAGGTTTTTAAGATTTCGACATAAATTAAAGAACCTTATACAAGCAATGGTTCAATTCGGAATCCATTACGACTGAATGTAGACAGTGTGAATTTACGAGTCAGTAATAGTATTACTAATCAAGTCAGTACCGTGTATGACCACCTGCCGCGTCGATGCGTGCCCGAAAACATTCCCTAATTGACGTTGTTATAAATGTGGTTTAAGTCTTCCTATAAGTGAACAATGTGCTGGCCACTTTAACGTGTTTTGAACATTATTTCAGTTATTAAACACGTGGATGGCTAGCATCCAAAAGAGAGTGGACAGATCAGGCAGAAAGGGATCGAAAGCATTAGGGAAAGGACGGAAAGAAAGGCATAGTAATAGATAGAGAACAGGTTTTAGAACGACTCAAATTTGGTGTGGCTTCTACCCGTCGACCTGTTCAGCTTGGTGCCCCTGCCAGGGGACTCTGAAGCACGCAAACCACCAAACCACGATAAGGTATTAAGTCAAGCGGTGGTAGAATTGCAATAAAAAATAATTAAGAACAATTCTTTCTTGTTATTTATCAAATATGACTTAAAAGTGCAGAGTATCCCAAGTGCCAGTGTGGACAGCGTTTGTTCCGGGATACAGAAGTTTGTTCCGGGATACAGAAGTTGTAGAAAGTTAGCATTGACAAGCTTGACAATTGTACAAATTGCACCAAATTGCATTTATGACCCTCATGACTGTCTCTGATCAGTAATTGTAATGCAAAGACAGGCCTAGGTTTTATTGAAAACTGGGAAGAGGACAAAATGTAACTTGTGGAAAAAGGAGTAGAACCGAAGTTAATTGAGCTTTATTTTCTATAGTGTTATATTTGTGGTTAAAAGTTCTTGAATAAATAGTTGTTTAAATATTCTACTTGTAATTACAAAAGGTTACTGTATTGTCTGTGTTGTTGTGGAAAAGGACATTACCATGTTCGGTAGCATTTTTATTGTTTGAAACTTAATGAATCCATACCATCAAAGTGTCGGATTACAAACCATCGAAAATGTACATATGAATTCGATGTATAACGACGGACGTGACAGCAATATGCAAGTAATATGAATCTATTGATTTCCTGAAACCAAAATGTGTTTTTTGAAGATATTTCACAACTTCTTACCATGACCAAAGTACATCACATTGTTAATCTACGAGGTGAGGTGAGGTGATATGATATGATAGAAGGTTTCAAGAGTTAACCTACTAAGACGAATTACAAATGTGTTCAAATAGGGTTAATTTACTGATTCATTAAAAGCTCCATTGTCATGTTTGTCTGAGGCCGTATGGAAAAGGCTTGTTGCCTAATGGTGCTTTGAGCATTTCTTTTTCTAATGATAAGAAAAAAATTTTTTAGACATCGAAGAGTAGATGGCCCTAATATCTTTCGTTTCATGGGAAAATATGGATAGTCATTGTTCGAATTTGTAAGCGACTGTAGGTCAGCTAGATCATTCATCTTCATGTAGCTATGTTTTCTGACAAATCAATAATTCATTTATGTTTCTTGTCAGCTTTTGTACTGAGATTAGTTATTTGCCCTTAATGATGGTGACTACAACTAATCTCTTTTAATTTTTAAACAATACAATAAATGTCTTCAACGACATTAAAGTCAAGTGAAAGAAAACAATAATGGGAGGGAACACATGTCGTTGCTATTAGAAACTAACACAAATGAAAACGTTCAGAATAAGCTTCATCGATTTGGATTATTTCTCAGAATAAAGCTGTGGATGTTTTGTTTAAGTTTTACTAACACTAATATTTTAGCGGTTTGTTGTTAGAATTAAAATGTTTCAACAGTCGTGCAGTCGCTAAATAAGGCGAATGTGTTCAGTAAAGAGGACTCAAAAAACAATTGCGTTTTTAAATAAAGTTCAGCTTTCCGAAAACATACGGATATGACTGGGGCGTTTTGAATGATAACTTCTGAAATAGCGTCGTTGATTGCACAACTAAATTTGATTACATCCAATCAGGCTTCTACATTTAGAGACCAAGAAACGTTCGTATGACAGGGGTGTGTAAAGGTATTTATGGCGGAGCTACCTCTGTTGGGAGAGAATGCCCTTGTGGGGAGAGAATGGATTGCTATACCCAATGGAAGTTGATAGTTGATTGTACCATAACATGACTCAAAACCGTATCTCGGTGTGGTGCTAAGAGTGCTTCATGATCAGCCGGAGCTCACACGTTCCTGGTAGGGGCGAGGACAAATTTGAATAGTCCTTCAACCTGCTGTCTTGCTCTTACTAAGGGTTTCTTGCCGTCTTTTCCTTCATCCTATCGACCCCATTTCTCCCCGACCTATTTACTTTTTTAGACGAGTTCACATTAGAGGTCTAAGGCCAAGGTCGCAAGTAAAGATAACACAATCCTTGTAAGCAAAGTAACTTAAAAGGTTTGGTAAAGTGAGGCTCTAACACCTGTATTTGGTGTAAATTTATGGAGATTTGAAATGTGTTCGCTTTAATCAATCAAGGTCAAGGTAACGTGAGATCAGGACTTAAACAGGTTTTGAGAGAATTCTTTATTTTCACTATGAAAATTTATCATAGATTTGTGACTATGCATGTCCAAAGTCAAGGTCACGAGATGAGCATGGCTTTAAGCCATAAGTCAAATTTTGAAGGCAGAAATGGCTATAAGAAAGTTCGGAATATTCATTTATTCGGAATTATTTTCACTTGGCAACTTTGCAGGAGAGGTTTGGGTGCAATGCTACATTGAAATTTCAGTGCAGTATCACCCATATGGTTCCCCAGTTCCATTCGATGCTCGCAAATTTCACCGCAATGCATAGCCACGAAAGTGTTAAGGGCTTTCTCCCTGAAAAATATTAGCAGCCGTGATATAAGTGAAATACTCTTGGAAGCAGTGTTAAACCCCAGATGACTTCATCTCTTTCTATAACGTGATGTCTAATGTCCATACTGAAAACTGAATGGTCTGACATCTGTTAGTTCTTGACAAAGTATAAGCGATGCAAGCAATAGACGCCTGTACACATTGATTTTGTACCACCAAATTTTGAGTCTTTCTTAGCAAGCCTCATTTTATTCCGAATCAGGAAAAATCTGAAAATGTGATTATTGATTGATACTTGAAATTGTACAATGCTTCTATAAACATAGACTTCACTATTCGAGAGCATATCAACCAGTTTAAAACATACGTTGTCAGCTTACCTTACAAATCTTTTCAAATATATGAAATATTTTCCATCATGGAAAAAGGTCGAACATAGGTCGACTTCTTCAGGAACACCCCTCGTAATTCCCTTGTCAGTACCTTGGTGAAGGTTAATTTGTGGCATGTAAGGATGAATTCTTAAACAAATTCAACCACTTTTTATAAATTCTATATATAGTTTATCATCTATCTATTTTGTGTCGACATTATGTGAATATACGCATTCGGTTTATGCAAAAGCAATCGGTGAAGTTAAAACAGATAAAACTGATTATAGAATAATTGATACTTTGTTCTCAGTTAAGATACTAAGTTATATACAACTTACAATTTTCAAGTATTAATATTTCCCATTTTTGCAGAAAATACTCTTACGATTTTTATATTTCTTAGTGTCTCCGGTCGTGATATTTATAAAGGAATCGCCATATGAATATCTTTAGTCAATAGTTACCTTCATGGTGACTTGCCCAGTACGAAAAGGTTTAAGGCATATAAACTAATGAAGCTGCAGTTTAACTATGTTATGATGTCAAGTTTCACACTGATGTATAACAAGCACCTGCGACTCATTGACTTATTTGATTACGCTTATAGTACATTTTTTCCGGCCAAACAATTCTCATCATGTCAACATACCGCCCTTAATTGCAAATTTTAACCTTAAGAGTATGGTTTCACTTTATGTACGACGATAATTGATGTACGTGACATTATGAACATTTTTATCATTCATACATACATGACCGTCAGAGAATATAATATTTGAGTTATGAGGGGGTAATATATTTCATTTGAGGTTACAAGTATTTATTGTCCTCCCGTCATTTCCCTAGAGACTTCAGAATCAATCCGGGCATTTTCGCACAATTTATTAACAAGGGAATCGTTATGAAGAGCATTTCGAAATCGTGCGTAAAACCTATTATGGTTAACATTGGGGAATATCTAAATATTTCGTGTCATAGATACAAGTTCATGTTTTTACAGAATAGTTCTTAAGCTATAGTCTAGCAGTTCACATGCATGTTTGTTTAATCTACATATTTATCTCCATGATAAAACAATATAATTACAGGACCACTACTAACGGACTGTATACTTAAAATCACGGTTATTAAAAGCTGAATGCAACAGTTTTATTAGTTATCACCTTTCAAATATCTTGGTTTTTTAAAGATGGATATTCGAGCACACAAATGATAAGTTTCTTGAACGAACGTCTTCTAGTTACTCGTTTGAAAACAGATGTCGTATGAATTAACTTCCAAATAGTACAATATGAAACATCTCATACGGATTACCACCATTTTCATTAGTCGAGATGTAGATGAAGTGTGACATAAGACCATAGGCCGCCTCCTACTGTAGTAGTGGAAGCATGACATTGTTTATTAGTAGATTCATACCTTTGTCGAGAAACAAATATTCAAACTTAACCACAAACACTTTTCATGAACTAAAATTGGATTATACAAGCCATAAGTGAAGTGATATACATTAGTTGATTATTGCTTCTCGTCATTAGTTGAATTGTAGCATTTATATATCGTGGAATTTCTTTAACGCTTCAACTGTCAGATTTGGAAATCATTTTAATATCAGCTCTTCAACTTTAATGAGTGGATCCTGATATTGTAACACGAACGATTCGTCCATCCCACCACTCACCTCATGAAGAATATATCACAGAAGGTCAAATCTTTGTAAAATAGCATATATCTATTTCCCTTAGGTAAAATTCGACCCGAGAATAATTTGTAGTTGATTATTCAGTTTGTTGACCTCAAGCATACTGACTACCAGATGAAACTGGTCATGACAGCGGACCATTGTGGGTGCTTTTGCCTTAGAGCTCAGATCAAATGGGATGTACAGACGTTCGTTTACGTACACGTAACCAGTAGTTACAATGTATCGGACAGTTATATGACGAGTAAAAGGTGGTTAACTTTGGTGTATATATATATTATTGTTTCTTACGCCCATAAAAATAAATCCTACATCTTATTCGGTCAAAATGTGTTCGCCTCAGTATTAAGATCTGTCATTTGATAGGACATGAATGATTGTTAAACTGTTTCACTGCATATATTTTTAATACTATTATGATTATAAATTATTATAGATAGAGCTAACAAACGTCACGTGTATGTATATGTCATGATTAAATGACTGCTTCCAAGTTCCTACGACACATAAAAAGTGCAGTAGACATTGGGTTAACATATTTGCCATCACATCCATCGAGAAATATTAGCAACAAAGAAGACAGATTCTGAATTGGGTTCAATACATTTGCAAATTGCATTTATTGGGATTTGGGGCTCCTGTATTTTGGTTAAATTCAGTAGTAGAAGTGCTCTGCTTAACGTCATTTGTGGTTTTTAAATAAGTAAGATACATTTATAAGTAAAGTTCCTTTATTTGGAAACGACTTTGATTTGGGTGTTTAGGTAGTTGTCATTAGACATTCTGTAAATGTGAATGAGCATCGTTTTATTACCAATTTTGTACCCTTGGCCACTTTACTTCCTTGCAAACCAGCCAGCAGATTTTTATCACGTGATATGTTTTTATCGAAATTTACAACTGTTCATTTATTTGGCTATTTCCTTGCCCACACTCAGACATAATTTAGGAAAAGTGGTGTCGTGGTTGACAAGAAATACACCTTATTTTATAGTGTATCTGCTTCACAAGCAACGCAATAGAGAAGATTATATTTGCGGTAACCTTTAAGCACTGTCATTGACTGAGATGGTAATAAGTGGCGCTATAGAGCATGCTTTCGGCGTGACGATAATCGTCATTTACAAATTTCCCTTATTACCATCATCTTTACACGCTGTATGAGAGCTCCAGAGGTCATTTGGACGGAGCAATTACTTTAGCTCATTTCAATAAAGGTCGGTTAATCCCAGTCTAAGTCAATGATCGACAGACCTTAAAATTCTTAATCAGGCAGTAGGTTACAAAAAAAAAGACAAAAAAGACAAAGCAAAATTAGTTAAACTAGGGTTAAAATTGCTTTCACTGTCACTTCAAAAGACAAAGAACATCGTAAAACAAGATAAAAGTGGGCCTATTTAATAATACATCCCGTGTGGTATTCATTATATCAGTGAAGTATTTGTACAACACACCTGGTGTTCCATTACGTGAAAGACAGTTATCTTAAACTCTTACACATTCAGCTCAATAACTCAATTTTTGTGTAACTAGAGACATTTGTGCCACCTGTTTATGTCAATTTCAAATTTGTAAGAAGATTGAAAAAGACAGTGAGCTTATGGCCATACGCCCCTGAAGGACAGCCGTATCATTAAGTCTTCATCAAAGTTCTCAACTTATGCGTTTAAGGGTTATCTTTTTAACTTCTCAAGGAAATAGATACTCTCTCTCAACATGTAGGTACTAATATAGAAGTCTATAAAGGAGGGAAATCATTCTATATTTTAAAATCATACTGTTCCAATTTCAAAGTAAATGAGAATCCAGAGCAAAGCCAAGAAATGTATTTATCATCCAAAACTGTGTATCGCTTGTGGAAGATCAAGCGATATCTCTAGATATCGGTAAGAGATATCGTTTTGACAGTAGCTTGTGAACAATGCCCTGTTACGGTCAAGTTCATGAGATCACAATTGTTGTATATCATCAAGTAATGACATCACAATGCTATGACGACATAAACATGACGACGTCACAGTACTATGATAACACCGCTTTGAGAGTCTTCGAGTAGTCATAAATTCGAAATGGAAAATGATTTCGGATGATAAGTAGAATCTCACCCTTGTGTCATCTGATATAAAAAAATATCAACACTCGTTGATAAAAATAAAAATATCCTCGGATAATATATGAACTAGCTAAAGTTAAAATCGCCCCTTCAAAAGTTGCATCTTTATCTCTTGAATGCCAAAATTATGACATTTTCTTGTTCCGATTGTAAATTAAAAACGGTCATATGAATGTTAAGAAGACAAAATTCAGCTTCCCATTTACAAATACATTAGTTAAATGACCTACTTAGCAATACCAACATATATTTCTCGTTGTGTCTGCTAAAAATAAGTTTCCAAATTACGTTCGAGTCAATCGCGCGGCATTGACCGGTTTTCGATCTGTTTCCTTGTTATTGTCACTATGCTAAATGATAGTTTGATATGTTTATTTGCAAAAACCATCCACTACTTGTTGATTTAATAACACTATGCTAAAATTTCTCAAATACATTCCCCATAGGTTTTATGATTGAGTAGGATTGAGCGAGGACAACAACATGTAAATTCAGTCTAATTTTGTTCTACTTGTATACAAATATCTTGTGAGTAAACATAAAACAGATGCATGAATTTTGAAGGATCATCTGTTTTGAAGACTAGTATATATTACAAACGTGTCCAAACATTTTGAAAATAAAAACATTTAGATAATTTCAGATAAATTTATTTCTAGATTGTCAAGGATTTTCAACATGTTCTTCTGTTTAACTTACAGGATGCAGGTGGTGTTGATTTATAGAAAGAAAGGGCTGAAATGTATTGTCAATGGTTGTTAGCCGTGTGAAGTTTTAGTTTTAGTGAGAGGTGAGGTGAGATTGGGTTTAACGCCGCTTTCAGGATTATTGCTCTTATATCGCGGCTGCTAGTAACATTGCAGAGAGAAAGCCTGCAACACCATTATGGCTATGTATTACGGTGAAACCTACGAGCATCGGCTGGAACTTGGGAACCATGGGTGGTACTGCGCTGAAATTCAGTGCAGCATTGTCATTGTAAAAAAGCAATAAGCTTTAAAACGTGTCCTTTTGGTAACAGTCGATACTTTGCGATCAAATTCCACCAATGATTAAGTTTGGCATATATGACTCCAACAACTCACGGGGTGGCTCTTTAACTGAAACACTACGGCAATACAATCATTTAAAGGATGGCTTGACCACACGCAGTGTCGTCTGAGCTTCTACTCAAATCATTGACCTTGCACTTCCTTAACCATTCGACGTCAGACGATAGCTTAAACCGCTTGAGTTTGAAGTACATCTGTACTTTCAATAGAACGAATCAATTTAAAAGTTTGACATAGTCTTCACTCTTTCAATTAACATCCAGTCAAATTGTATACCCTATGTCTTACGATATTATACAAGATATGAATGTCGAATTGTGACTAGAGTACATATTACAGGTTGTATGTAAAAACTGCAGCTCCTAGTGTTTGTTAATAATGGGAACCCCGTTCATAAAAGCGAAGAATTAACAAAACTAACCATAACTATATGAATAAGTTGTGGTGAGACACATGCATATGAATGCCGTAAATATCTATCTTTCTTGTTGACATGGAGCGATTATATGTTGATCATTAAAATATCTTTATTCTACATTCTTCCCTTAAAATGCCTTAATCATCGAATGCCAACGTGTTTAGGAACATTGGTAATCACAATGTAAGAACAACAGCGGTCTAACAATAATGATATCAGTAGACATCTACATTCGTATTTGACATTCAAACAACATTTAGCACGACCTGATTAATATGTAAAATATATCGAAGCTTATCGTGACGCGTTTTCGTATTTGATACGGTAAGCAGATTGTTAGTCGTCTGGCCTGAAAAGCCCGATGGGCCTGTGGCATGGCATTTCGTCCGGCGTCCGTCCACTATGTCATGTTTTTCTCCAGTACACTTGACTTAGCAAACCTGCAATCTTGTGTACACACTCCTGGACTAATGATTTTATCATTCATAGATTTGATCACCCTGTGACCCCTAATAAGAGCCACAGGGACCACGCCCTAAAAACCTATTTCCATCTACTTCTCAAAATAGAAAAGGCTTAAAATCCTAAAATATGGTGTTCTCAGTACTACGCTGATTAGAATTATAACAAATGGATTTGGTGATCTTGTTGCAGCTTACCTGATGACGTTATTTTTTAAATACATAATAGAGAGCCTGATAAGCTACAGAGTCAATTGCTCTATGGTGTGATAGCTCGTTCTAGGAATGCTGATACCTCAGCGTTTTTTAAATCATTTTATGTCGTTTCCACTGAGAATGAAACTGTCTTTTTTTTATCACAAACATGGATACCAATTTGCAAATCTCCAACTACTATGGCTTCCTGCAGCGCTGGAAATAACCATTTCATAATTAGTTTATTCGATCATTGACGATAGATAACTTCGAGTCGATTTAGGTTTTCAACAATATTGCAGTTATAAAACACGTGGATGAAAATCCTTCAACAGGGATTGGACAGATCAGGGAGAAAGGGATTGAAATGTAGTTATGAAGATGATTTAATTGCATCGATGTGAATTTTCTCAGGTTTGAAGTGACAAACTACTAAACAATTTGGAACTGTCATACGGCACCTGTAAAGTAAAACGTGTGTTTGCAGCTGGTAGCTTATTTTTGTCTTGTAATCATGTAATTTTTTAAAAACAATGTAATTCGTTTCTCACGTCGAACTTTCGTTGACAATTTATATATTATATCTACAAGATCCGTCAATGAGAGCATGGAACAATGCAAGTGTAAAAAAGGTCTTAAAAATGTCTTGGACTCATCTCATGGGACTCCAGACGCGTAGAAATATCGACTTCAGGCATTCATTTTTATTACTACCAATCGAATCATGCATCGTTATTGAACGAGAGTTTTTGGCATCTCTATTAACCATGAATTATATATATGCGGTAGCTTGAAATTAGATTTGTTTCCTTTTCACACTTTTTTTGTTCAATACGAGATCGCAGATACAATTATAGCTTTCATCGCATGTCAGTCATACATGTATATTCTCTCACAAGAATTGTAAAAAAATTATGAGTAGTGAATGTTCAGGTTCAGATTGCCAAATGTATAGCAATAATTAACATTCAACACCACTCTTCAAACCGTATTTGTAGAAACGTGTACAATTTACGTGCTCACACTGGTTCTTCATGCGCAGGGAAGACGTTCTACGCACGTTTTTGTTATCTTAGCTGAGTAGCCGAACATACTGGTTAGGTAATTCTGCATATCAAATAATATTATTTCAGAGTATGGACTACTACAAGAATAAATTGTCATGGACATCATAGTCCGGATACATGTTAACGATTTACAAGATACACCAGTCTGGCTTAAGGGTAGTTATTGTGAAAACAACATGTCCGTGTATAAATAAATATACATTAATTTTAAATTTTAAGAGCTCTTCGGCACAATAGTGCTACCTAAATTACCTTGCGACATTTTAACCAATGAAAACACCGAATACATGAATACCGATTTGCTGTCACCCAGGTCTATGCAATAATGCAGTCGCTAAATGAGGCGTATGGCTTCTGTAAAGTTTACCTTATGGAATACTTACGGGAAAGTAAACTCAAAGAAAAGGGGTCTTTAGGCCTTCATGATTACTCAGAAAAAGGGGCAATTAGCTTTAATATAAACCCTAGCCTTTGTAGCCAATTTTATATTGTCATTTCTGCATACGCTTCGAGTACCCAAACATGGCTGCCTAACGTGGCAGGTGTTACCGGTGTGAGCTATCTGATTGGTCGACATTCATAAAATTGTCAGACATTTTAGGAAACATTTCTTGGAAGTATCTATTTTGTTGAAAAAAGTTGTAATAACTTCATCTTAATATTTCAAGTCACCAGGAAGCAATTCCCTGTGAAAGGATTCACCATTGTTTTCAGATTTACTATTTTTTTTAGTTTTAAGTGAAGATTAAGATTATGTTGCTTAATTAGAAACAGAATTTGAGAAACAAACTATGCCAAGGTATCGAGAAAGTCAAATATTTTTAACTTGATAACGGTTAAGAATCATATTACAAATTTAGACTGCATTTGAGTTCTTCCAATTTTAGTACGTAACAAACATATGCTGCTGTACGCTACAAACAACAAAACGTGACACACCATGAAGCCTTACATCACTGTGCTTCATAACATGAACCATCCTGCTTCCTCAGCGTAATTCAATCCGCTGAGCCTGATCCTGCCATCTCCTTCGACCCAAATCCCTCGTACGGCTGGCGCGTTTTGATTATTGTGGCTGTGCTCACCTGTTATTGATTAAGCTAATGAAATATCGTTATCGAAGAAGCTTGAAGCTACTCTTTTAAATTTTCCATCCGGGTTGTGCCGCTGTTGCTGGATGCGAGTCGTCTCATTTGCTGGTTAGATAGACAGCGATACGAAGCCTTTGGCCTAAAAGATAAGGGTATATGGATCAGGAGCTAGATCAGCGAATTCAATTTCGTTGATGCAGCAGGATGAATATGAACAATATGCATGCGAAAATTTAATTTCATTATTAGATGTTTGAAACGATACAGCAACAAAAATTCCATCTTTAAAGTTTTATACTTTAATTGAAACAGATTGTTATAATTGGATACAGAAATCGAAATATAATTCGGTTGGTGTTATAGTTAGCCTTCGATAATCTTTAATGCTTTGATTGAAGCAAATTGTTATATTGGATACAGAAATCGAAATAAATTTCGGTTGGTCTTATACTTGCCTTCGTGTATTGCAGATAACGTTTAAGTTATCGAATGTCAAACATGATGAAAGCATACGCAACTTGAAAGATCCACCCAACTTCATAACACTTGTTTAATCAGGGATCACAGTCACGTTTAAATTGTCTCGTATAACATATTTTCAGTAATGCAATTTTAACTTCGCAGTACTCCAATCACAGACAATGTTCAATAGATAAAATTTCTTTAAAAATATATACCTTTCCGTTTGAGTAGATGACTGCTGTGGAAATGGGTGTAATGTGGGAAGCCTTTCGCAATGTAATCAATGCCTATTCACTCTTCCTAGAGATGGTTATGGCTTGTACAGCGATGAAACTTGTTTTCCAGTTGCACAATCGTGAGCATTAAGGGCGGCCGCTCAAAACATGGTTGTATAAGTGAACGAAGAATGTATTCATGAGCATGGAACTGTCTTTCACAGGACAAGCAAGTCTGATTTACAGTGCGTGCAAGGATATTTGCAACCCCCAATCACATTAATGATCTCTACATACAGGTGTTTCAGCAATACAGTCTCTCAGCTCACTCTGTCACAGATTGGTACTCAACACTACATATTTTACAACGCACGGCCTATAGCTTCCTCCATCCCGGAACGACTTGCCTGGCGCTATTTTCCCAACTTTTCGTCCTTACGTACATCTACTGCGACAGAATTCGATAGTCCAATGAGACATCTAAAGAGAATTAGATAAAATCAACATTCGAGAAGTAATTTGCTTCTAAATGACACATTTCATCTGTTCAGTGTGATGAAATTGGATTTGCTACGAGACCATTAATCAAAATTAACTTTTGTCATGGATTTCCAATCTTTATTTTTCAAAAAGTATAGTACTAGATGGAAATTGCGGATTAACTAAAATAAAATACAAGCAATACAAGTAATTACCGATAGAGGCTCGGCAACTTTATCCGCGGTAGAGAATTGCTAGCTCTACGTGCAATAAGGTTTGGGTGAGATGCCACGCTGAATTTAGTTAGATACTTCCAGCCGATGCTCGCAGGTTTCATCGCAATGCATAGCCACAATTACGTTGCGGGCATTCTCCCTGCAATACTTTTAGCAATCGTGATGTAATGAATTAATATATATACATTTATATATATATATATTACATTTTAATTATTTTAGCGCTTACGCGCTTTTAACTATTTTCAATGTATCTTAAAATGTGATCTAGTGTCTCATAGGCTATTCCTGACCGGACAGCGTACTTTTAACACGTTGTTATAACTCGCTCCATGAATGTACACTGTGTGACTCTTAAATAAAATATATTTCTTCTTCTTCTTCTGTAAGTGAAATAATCTTGAAAGCGGAGTTAAACCCTAAATCACCCAACCCACCTCATGTATTCCCTCAACCTTGTACACATTCGACTTGAAACGGTAGTAGAATATCCGTAACTGTCATGGCGGACTCGTGAAAGGAGAGAGTGAGTTTATAAAATTCGGACCCAGGCATCTAAGTACAGCTGAATGTACTGACTGGTTTGAATGTTTAATATGAATGAGGGGTGAGTTATTACCTCGAATTTTATGTATAGATCGGTTTTCTGTTTTTTAGCTGGATGATAGAGATCCTCCTGCGAGTGAGCGAACCGATAGGCCGTAAGCAAGTATTATACCAACAATATAATCTTATAGAGATGGCTTTAGTTATTATTAAAGGCACTGAGCTTATAAGGTACAGCAAACCAGCGTAGATTAGCCTTTTTGTACTTAACAGCGGTAAAAGGGAGATAACTCTCGGGATATGTCGTTACAAGGGATGCGCGTGACCCTGATTAACATAGAAAAAGTTATTCCTACGACACGTGACTGGTTTTTGGCCAACAAGTAGCCGATATTGATTTGCAATTCCAGATAAAAGTTAATGTATTGTAAAGAACTAATTGATAATTGTTTGTTTTCAAAGCCCATAGAACAAAGCAGTTTTTCAATACGTATTTGATAAATTAAAAAAAACATGTTTTTGCTTCAAAAACCAAAGTCTGGTAACGTGATTACCATGGCAATTAAAATGCAAACGCCATGCTTTGAATAGTCTTAGATTCTTACAATATATATGTCAAGATCTTTAGTAGAATCCAATAAAAGGCTCGAGACATTATCAAGAATACGTTTATCGGCCTGAGGTGTTTCTTTACCAAGCTGTTGTGCCACTTAGTTTACATGTACCAATGACATTGTATTTGTTCGTGATCATGGTAAACTTATACATGTCATATCAAAATCAAAGTACTGAATGTTGATTTGTCCCATTATATATGGTCACACGGGGATCCTCCTTCAAAATGGGATTAGAGATTTATTGAACTTCAGAATAACATGACCAAAATATTTTAAAGTTGAATAAAGTACGTGTGTAGTTCAGACAATATTATCA
Source organism: Phorcus lineatus (assembly GCA_921293015.1). Lineage (NCBI taxonomy): Eukaryota > Metazoa > Mollusca > Gastropoda > Trochida > Trochidae > Phorcus > Phorcus lineatus. The sequence continues at coordinate 37,284,357 of OV121090.1, read as the reverse complement.
TGTTTCATCCTGTTTCTGTTTCATTCAAACAGTTTGGTTTTTAGGGAGCTAAAAACTCAAACCGAATCAGTGTTTTATCCAGTATTGATCTAAATTCAAACAGTTTAGGGGTAACTAAAATATGGCCAAAGGTATAGGTGCTTTCCTGAAACCGGTTCTGATAAAACTTGTTGGTTGGAAATGCAGAATTTGATGCGGTTTTCTATATAAAAGGTAAATATGGATCAGAATAGAATCAGTAAAAAAGAAATTATTAAAGTCGGAATCGTGTCATTTGACCTTTACGTAACTCTTTTGTATTTGTGCAGAACCCTCAAGTTTGCTCGAGTACAATCATACACTCTCGTTTCGTAAAAGTCATATGACACTTATTCGGATTAAAATCTGTTTATGTCATATTCATGCCAAATCCAACCGATATCACCATATCAAAGTTGCGGCCGTAAATTACCCTTTAACACCAAAATAGAATAATGGTTGCGTGTGTGAGTTAACTCGTTTATCCCATAGATATAGCTCGTGGATAAATGACACTCTGTAACACAATCGTAGAAAATAAGTACAAATTCATTCATCATAAAATGTAAATATATCACAACAAATTTCATTACTACAATGCATAACATCAATCATTATTTTAATACAAATGCAAACGCATCGTTAGCTGTAGTAATGTCATATATATTACATAGATAAATAAGAAATAGTTGGATATATATATTATCGCGTTTTCAGTTACATGATATTACACTAACAATTAAATAGACCACAATAAGTAAATACATCATTTATGTTTAAAGGTAAAAAGGACTATAAGGCAACGCATACCCTGTGGGTGACACGGGAGCGTAACTACTCGTGCAGGCGGTCAACCCTTCGCATGCTGGGACAGGATAGTTATACCTGAGCAATGCAAATGATACACATGAAAATATAAACGATATATATATATATGTATGACTGGAAATAGTTCAGTCATGAAAATTGACTCATACAAAATGCAATATTAACAAATCATTTCTTCAAAGTGTTATACAATCACCCTAATGATCTAAACTAACTGATAAAATCAGCATTTGCACACACATTGTGGTAAAAGATGTTTCTCACAATTACTAATTACACATCATCATTACTTTACCTGAAAATGCATAGTTATACTTGTTTATTTTATTTATGCATTTATATGGGAATGTGATTAAAGTGTTATTTAATTACTAACCTTAATTGTGGATTATGCCCTGTCGTGATGTGCACATTAAAATAAATTATTTTATTCCACCCTATAAAATAAATTCATACTGTATGTGAAAAGCCAGAAAAGGATTATGTTCAATACAAAAGTCTTCACTATATATTTATTTGCCTATAAAATTTTTACGAAAAACAAAAATGTACAGCCTGATACAGGACTGCCCCAAAGTTCCTTGAAAATATGATCAGATCATCAAGATAGTCCGACGGTTTATCTCGCAAACGTCCACACAGATGCAAAAACGGCCATCTTTGCGCCTTGCTAGCACATTGTTGGATGCCATTGGCTTTAGGAAGGTCTAAAAACACCAGCTGACAAAAGATCTTTCAAATGATTCTTCCCCATACATGCCAGGCTTTATCCTTCTTTGTCGCTGCTTGATAGGTGTGTCATCATACAACTCAATCCGATGTTTCACTAAGTTGCTTTGTCCTATGTCATCATCCTTCTTTGAGAAGACATCCTTGAGTTTCATAATTAAGTCCAACCCTTGAGTTATCTCTTCCTTTGAAAGTACATACTGGTTGATGTCCACTTGATTGATAAGGCTATCAGAATGAACAGGTTTTCCTTCAGGAGATCATTCAATAACAACAGGTTGAAGTTCACAGAGAAACGCTTTAAAACCGAACCACAGTTGTCTGTGTGGTAACGTTGGATATCAACACGCCAATGTAATCAAGACTCCTGTATTTGTAGTTGACAAGAGTTAGAGCGATGTCCAAGTCCGAAGGAATAGTAGACTCTAGAGTTGGTTGCACAAACTTGTCTGTAGGGAACTCCAGCGACAACAGACCTTTAATAGTAACTGGACTATTTGCAGACATGGTAACACTGTTTAGCTCTGCAGACCCAACAAAACCAACTTGCCATTATTCTTAGCCAACTCCATATCCTGAATGACTAAACTCATGTAGTTTAAATACCACGGCGTAAAGAAATTAGCCCTCTGCAAACATCTAGCACCATGTAAAGAACTGCAATCTGAAAGTAGTCCCTAGAAGAACTGTCACCTTACAATTATACCTAGTACCTGGAACTACAAGAAATAAACAAGGAGTAGCCTCATCCTCTCTCAGGATAAGACGTGTAGCTGACGCTCTGAGACAGGATGGGAGTAGCCTTAGCAACGTCTCAACTATTGCTAAGAGACCCGATGTAAACTTCTGCAAAATCCTGATACTTAAGAGAATTACCACCCACATGATCAATATCTAGTATGAAATCCAAAGGTTGAATGAGCAGATGACTCAGGTTTGCATTGTATAAGGGCTCCGACACAAATGAAACTAAAGTGTTATTTAATTACTTACCTGGATTACTAATTGCGGATAATGCCTTGTCTTAGTGTTCGCATAAGGTGAGGGTGACAGGTGCAGTGCAAGTGAAATATGGCTGCGACCCAGTTATTTGAAATTAGCCAATCCTGATCAGCTTGAGTGATTACCACAGTGACAGCACTGACAGAAAGATGGAATAACCTGACTTTCCTATTAAAAATAATGGACTGATCAAAACCAATCGGAAGAGCTGAACCATTAAAATACTAATGAAAACTGTTAGTTGCCAACCAAATGGAACTCTGTTTAAAAACAAAACACCATAAGCATGTATTTACACTTGAATAAAAATAGCAGAATACATATTTAAATAAGTGCTTTTATTTTACCCTATTACATTAAATCAAGACTGTATTTGAAAAGCCAGAAAAGGATTATGTTCAATACAAAGGTCTTCATTATACATTGATTTGCCTACTTCAGTTTTATGTCAATGAAACTTTTAACGAAAACAAAATGTACAGCACAAACAAAGCAATTTGTTGTCATATTTACTGAAGACTTTGTGAGGAAATCGTCTATGTATGTACATTTTGCAGTACACTTGAGACAAGAAGCAATAAACGTGGACGTGGTTCCGTTAATTAAGTAGTAAGCTTGTCAATTTACCGAAATTGGACATCAATTTAGTCCTTGAAAACAGCCAATATGTGAAATCAATCACCTGCATTACTATTCGCCATAAACTCATCGAAAAACATGGAAAAATTAGGTCTAGTACTCCTAGGTATATAACTAATAAATAAACTTCACAAGGACATGTATTTAGTATCGGAGTAGGATATTACGTTCTTTTAAGATATAAAAAATAGTGTGTTTCTGTTTCAATGATATGTTCAGGAATTTAATCAAAATTAATTTTCACAAAACATACAACATTTTATGACTCTGAAACACGTTTATTAACAAATTTGATTATTAGAACTTTAGTCGCAAATAGTCTGTTCACTATTGTTCAAGTCACTTCGCACTGAACTCGCGTGAAAAAGGATCTTCTTCAATATACATGTTATAATATGTAAGAAATTAGGATGTCTACAACATGAACCAGTCTTCATTGGCATCATATACATCCCAGAAACAGAGAAAACATGCCCTAAATACGACTTGTGACACAAATGTATGCTGGAAATCAAAGCTATAAATTTCAAAATGAAAGATATATCGGCTGTGCTCAAAGCACGAGTGTCAGACTGATCACACGATACAAACTTGCATGACAGCAGAGAGACAACAAAAGTGAGCTATCACTACGAAGGAGCATTTCCGTATGCTATACATGCGAAGTTGTTCCTAAGTATGACGTATTCAGCAATGTAACGTCTTTGACACTGCGTCAGCACATCTTCGTGTAAGTGGATCCGCATGCCGCAACCGATTTTTTTTAGGCGTGACGTCGAAGCTTGGAAATCAAAGTAAACTTGGCCAGGCAAGTTACGTTCATTTGTGGCAGCTATGTAATGGGGAAGAATTCATTTCTTCCAATGAAAACAGGTTGCAAATGAACGGTGCAAGTGGTCGGGCACATGTCTGCTAGCGAGGTGTCGCATTGAGGAAGTGAGGTGCTATAAAAGAGACAACGTGATTATTTTAAGAGAGCAGGGCATTGTGACAACAGGAAGACTGATATTGTTATCCCTCTCGGACATTGTAATACAATACATTAAACTGACCCCGTTTCACAGTATTTTTACTTTATTTCACTGAAACCAATAATCCAGTTTCAACAGGAGAAGGATATTTCTGACACTGCTGTGGACACAGTGGACTTTTTAACACACAAGATTTTGGTGTCCTGCCTTGCCAGCTAATTATCCTGATGTGTCTTGAAAAACTCCTATGGGTCCGCTTTGGACAGGACTAACAAGGTCATCCACTTTCGTTGGTCAGAAATGCTCTGTTTTATGCTCTCCGGAAAGAGTGGCAACGAATACCAAATCACGCGATTAGATTACCTTTTTCCTTAACCCAACACCGTATCTAAGAATGCATTAACGTCAGATATGGACATACGTGTATGTCATACTTGGTCTTGGCTGACATTTGGCTATTTTATGCCGTATTCAGTGTCCGTAGATATATGGTCGAAAAATGCACAATAGACCACCTATGATTACATAGCCTATAAACATGTTGAAACAACCTTCAAAGCAATGTTAACAAATCCAATTATACAATTTACTATGACTATCACTATATAATATCAAATAAAATAAATTAAAGAATTTTTTTATGAGGACGTTTTGTTGTTGAGTTTAGTCGTCACAGATTTTTTTTCTTAGAATTGAAATTTGCAGTGACTGATTCTTTAAAGAACCTTCTAGACTTCTAACGTCTTTAGTTTGTATCTTAGTTCTTTTGTAAACATCAGAAGGTTTCAAGTAATCATCACAGTGTGTGTCATTATCTTGATGATCTAGTGTCGTTCATACTGATTCCTGCCACATACATAAAGTTTCCAGACATCATAACCAAATGCTGGTTAACAATGTAAACTCACTGGAAAAAGAAACGCTAGCTTCTAATGTTCCAACTTACTATAATCATACGAATAGTATGTGACTTAACTTTTGGAGATACAAAAATTAAGATCAGGTTGAAACCAACTCTGACAGCAACTTAATAGACGAATTGCGAAACTTTGAGCACTTCTTAAGTGATGTATGATTTTCCGTAACTCGATCATGCTCATGTCTTGTTTCAAACAAAACGAAGTATGTATTCTTAAGTTAGAATTATTAATATAGGGTGCCGACCTCTTGAGATATTATGCACACACTGACACAACTTCGTACAGACACAACCAATCTCCTCACGATGGATAGGGTGATTTGACGCCTTCTGTCTATCAAGTGGAGGATGCTGACTTCGACGAATTGGTCTCACAACATGGGCTCAGTGGGACTAAAGCCGATTGTTTGGGAACATACATGTTGTCAGCATTGAAGAGTGGCTTGTAACACGTTCAGTGGCATCCTCGATATTCCAGTGTAAACGTTCCGATAATTCTACACTGTATACTCTGGATCCATCGTAAGCCCGAACCGATACTTTTATTACCTCCCTTTGCGGGGCTTTAATACTCTCAGCAGTCTGGGGATTGGTTTGTCCAGCGGACCAATCAACGGATTTCAATCATGACACACCTCCGCTTCATAGTTAAACAGTCCAGAAGGCACCTGTAGAATCGGGAATATATAGTATAGAATAGTAGTATGTCAATTTAGTCAGGAACACTATAATATAATTTCAATTTGATTGTCCCTGGTTTAGTAGAGACAATCCGCCCAATGATCAGAAAAGAATTAAACAATTTTACTTATTATCTTAATGATTAAGTGCAGGGTCTTCCTGGCGGATCACTCGTTCGTTCCCTTCGTAGCCGATGTTGGCAGGTCAAGGTCATGTCCCTTAAAGATCGATATCTGGCTACCGGCATTTTGCTGATTGGCAAGTGAAAGAAATCTCTCGCTGATTACATCACAGTGAAAAATCTGTTACGTACGTAGCGGTTACCTGTAATTTTCTACATTGTGGTCTGTCTTGTGTCCACCAAATATCTCTGAGACGTCTAACCAGTAGCTAAGATATGTTTATAGCCAAGCTTCAAACTCTATTTCGTTTATTTCATGATGCAGATTTGCCACGACCCCTTTTAAATGTAACGTTTGTGAGAATGTTTCTTTAAAATTTAAGATAATTTGGGCTGGGTTTCCATCCAAAGTTTGTCAACGTTTTTGAAACGCATGCCCGATGTGTTCCTGTGGTACCTTTTGTAACATCGTTGAATGGATTATTTTTCCCGTAATGTTTTGGCAGAAAATCGTTACTTCAGATGATTTTTGGTTGAATAGGTCGATCCTAACTGAATCACCTAATTGCATGATATTTGCAATAAGTTGCACGAAAATAATTAAACGAACTTTTGTGATGGAACCTTGTACACACGAGTAAGTCGTCAAGTAAACAGTCAGCATACATTCAACTGAGTAAAATGCGTGACTAAGGTAGGTTTCCCTCTATAGGTTTAAACTTTGTCCTCAGGGTGGTTTACACAGTATATCAGGACAGTAATGTAATCCGCTCTATGGTTAACGTTGAAACGTGATGGAGGAAGTACTGAATACATTGCCAATACTAGTACCTTGCCGCTACACCAATATTTACATTTTCATTTAACAAATCCCTAATGCACACCACCTACACAGTAGTCGACTACTTTCATTTAGTTGTCAGTGTGCTGGAGGTCATTACACAAAATCATCAGTTTCAAATTACAGCCGTTGAGAATTATCCGGAAGGCAAATTAAATTCATGTTACTATTCAAGGATATGACCTTTTCGCATGACCTTATGATAAAATGCGGAGTTGCAATAGCATCTTCAATTATTTACGTGGGCAGAGTTGACCATAAAATACTAGAAGATAATCTGACAGTTTAACAATGCTGAATGTTGAAGGTAGATGAATTTTGAATCAAACTGAACCTTATCTAAAGTCGAGGGAAGATATTTAGTTAAAACATTTGGTCATTGGAAAAAAGGCATCCCTGGTAACCAAGGGACCATTTATCGAGAAACTTCACACTGAACGCTGGTCATTTAAAGAGCCACTCCGTGATTTGTTGGAGTCATATATGTCAAACTTAATCAATGGTGTCATTTCATCACGAAGTATCGACTGTTACCTAAAAGGCCCAAATTAAAGCTAATTTGTATTGTACTGTGTCAATATGAGGGTGGAACGTCGCAATTATGATCGAAAACTGGACAGTGCCGCGCGTCAAATAGTCAAAATGATTTTGGAGACTTATCTAAAACAGCCAACAGGGCAGTTAGGAGTTGATAGTATTTGTTATAGGTTATATAATTACAAAATGATGTTGTTACACGTTTTTCGGCGATTCTGATTGGACGAGAGCTCTCAAAAACATGCAACCATTTCTCGATGAATGCAGAAAATTTTGCTGTTATACCTCGTGCATTCATACTTTATGACGTCACAATCTGACAGAACAAATTGACGCAACGGCTAGTCCGGTTGTGACAACATCGCGTTACTTTGGGATTTTTTGCAAAATAAGAAATGTACGCATGCCATCATCTTCATAAATGAGTGGATAAACAGATAATACTTTCCTCCCCCGAAAGAAACAATTACCTTCACCGAAATATCTTGATTTTAATAACTACGAGTCCTAAAGTTTGAAAGCTCGAGTCGTTTCTACAAACGGTAACCATTTTGCATGTCACGTGATATGCTAATGAGGGTTATATCAAAAATGCAGACTGGAGTTATGACGAACTTTGATTGCATGCGCATCAATGCTGATAAAAGCTAAATTAAATCATATTCCGTTTTAGTACTGGCAATTCGCAATTTTGATTCCATCATGTATAGTTGTGTGTAACAAACTGCAAACTAATGTAATGTTGACGACAAATATTCAAGATGTGTTAAAATTATTCAGAAAATCTTGGGAAATAGAGTTGATTTTGTAATTATAAGGATTGTTTTACATTTTTTGTGCCTCTATCGATGTATAACAGCAACAAATTTTGTATAACATCGCTCCGCTACGCTACGCGATGTTATACAATTTGTTGCTGTTATACATCGATAGAGGCACAAAAAATGTAAAACAATCCTTAAATAACTAGTATCCATGTATATTGGACGTGATATCTACACCTCTGTGCATTTATAAGGCTGTCTTTAGATTTTCATGGAAAACCTGTATTTATTATGTATATGTCTTTTGGACATGAAAATGTTTTGATTTTATATCACCACATATGACATTTAGGTTCGTATCAAAGGTAAATAATATGTTATGAAAATCACGTAGTGGCTCTTTAAGTCTTTTTGAGGAACATGTTTCACATATGAGTTCGAGTTAAATAGTGGCTGAAAAGAGAACATGTAAACTCAACATCCATTGGGAAACACGTAATGACGATTGACTGAGATTACTTCGCAGGTCAAAAGTGTCACGACTTGATCTGTGAGTGCCCATTGTGAAATGCCTGGATCCTTCTCATGACTAGTTTACCCACTTCAAGTCTTCACACTGAAGATATGAATCTTTTATCCAGTCGTCTCTGTATCTCTCTGGATACGAGATTTTGACATTAAAGTATATTTGTAACAAAATTCAAGTCGTGTCCAACAAATACTGTCATCTAATTAGATTTGCTGGACTGTTTTATTGATAACAGAAAAATGTAGGGAGTCTCTGGCCGCCGAGGGATTTAAATTACACTAAACGGCAGATTTGTTGAGAGTTTAGTTAAATATCAATAGATATAGATATAAAGTGAATAAGAGGTGATGTAGACACAATTCACCTTCTTTGACCTTAATACGATGACGCATCAGACGTCCTAAAATGCACCCAAAAGTCCTAATTCACTCTCGCCTAGGTATGAGATTCCAAAACGCCAATTTTCTAAAAGCGTGTTTTTAGAAATATAACCAAAAGATGTTTTAAAATTTAAAAAACAAACAATAGTTGACTTCCGAAGACATGATGTAACTATCTGTTACTTTTAATCCAATAAATTTCCAGTTCTTATACCATACATCTTGCGTTGCAGTCTAAAAAAAAAATCATGTTGGAATTTTCGCTTGTAACATTCCTTGTAGCATTCCTATCTTCCCGATAGAAGCCGCTTTAATTTTCATCTATTTTGATTGAAACTAGGTGTGTTTAAAAACTAAAAAAATTCATGATAGGTCTCATACCCAGTATCAGGCTCGTGACAACATGCCAGATATTGCTCGAGTGGTGATAGATACACTGATATCAAAGCTGTTATGCTGTTACTTTTTATATTTATACTATACATAAACCACGCATAAAATTTTGATAAGAAATGCCATTGAAATCCGTAATTCCAGTAGATTTTTAGTTAAAGGAAAGATACGAAAGCATTGATATGTTTTTAAGTTTCCAATCTTTAGCATATTCATTTATGATCATGAGAATAATCTTTATATTAACAAAAAAATTGATCGTTTAATAAACTGACCGACAATTGTACAGCCTTTTATCCTATGTAACATTAGATAGTTATAGACATATCTTTAATAGGGTAATATCCAGTTCTTTCCCTTTAATCATCGCTTGTGTTAAAGAGTTACAATTAAAATGTATTCACCCAAAAGACGCATTTATAAGTCAATCATCTATGTGTACACAGTACGCGGTTAAAAATACACCTCTTCAAAAAGTCAAATTGTGATATACAATGTGAAATACCGTTTAAAGTATCAATTAAGAGATTCAATGTTGCATATGTTTTTGCATAAACTTCCGAAAACAAGTCTAAAAGGAACCATGTGTAATGTCAACAATAATGTGAATATACCGTTTGTTAAATTAACCATTATCAGTTACTTTAGATCGATCGCGTGAAACAATGGAGAAGTTACTTACAATATGTAGATTTGACAAGTTTTAAGGTGTTAGTTCTAATGTTTTCTTTGTGAAAATCAATATATGAATATATTAATCCCTCTAAATTGTACACATTACCTTTATTTCTCTATACAACATACGGACCATTTATATACTTCTTTCACTCTTGACAAAATGTTATTAAATTCTGATAAACATTGTTTATTGATGTATTAAATAGTACATTGCATTGTCCTTATACGCTTAGAACAGTATGCGTTACGCCTCATTTTAAATCAGCAAAACAAATGAGATATGAAATTTGAAATGTGAAAGCTGGGTTCTCTACAATATATGTTCACAACCGTTATCCATCAAGAGCACTGTCCCAGAATGCACAGAAGTTCTTTTTAGCTATCCGCCGTTGGATTGAAATACAAATATTTGATGTGAGAAAGTAACAACAATAACAGTCAAGAATGGAACACAGTTACACAAGAGAATATATTTAAAAATGCTTGAGAGCAACTCAAAGCAATTCACATCATACACAATTTCGAAAGAATCAGTAAGGCATTACAAAACAGATCCAACATATTGTCACTTCTTCCAGGAAGAGTGCGACCAAAAGCATCTCTGCAAATTACAAATCCAACCAATTGTTTAAGAAGACATAATGACTTTAATATGTATTAACATCTGGTGTGTCCTAGATTGTATAAGAAGTTTATATCCTAACATGCAGTTTAAAAATGATATCTGGTAACCTTCTTTGAACGACCTAAGCCAGTGCAGTGTCAGGATCGGAGCTTGTTGAGATTATTGAATATTCCTGAGGCAAGATTTAATGCCACTTGACGTGATCTGATTATAAAACTCCGTCATAGACACCCTGCAGTCATTCTTTCCACGCCATCACGATTGAAAAAGATTAAGAAGAATAAGATTTTAAAGAGTAAGAACGAGTCATTCTGAATCAGGATGTTACTAATGAGATTCAACAATTTTATCATAAAAATCACAGCTCACTATCATTTGTTAATTAATATACATGCTTAGTAGACAGTAAACTGTTATTGCAAGGATATGTTTTAAACGGCAAAGAATTTAGATGAGAGTACATGTTTCTTGTAACAATCACAGAAAACGACTCATAATGTTTTCCAGGCGACATATTTGCACCGCATCGCAGCAGTTGCTTTCTAAACAAGGTTATGCAGATGAATTGTAAATGCCTATTTCATTAAGCATTAGCTGACTTCCTAACTGTAGAAAGAATGTGGAAGTTGATTTGATTTTAGAGGCACCTGCACATACGATATTGTATCTGAAGACACGATTTTGACGAACTCAATTCACTAATCGATATAAGTCGTAGTCATTAGTTCATGGAACTGTGATCCTTTCGGAATCAAAGCCACAACTGCTATACAACTAAACCAATGAAAAGAGTTATATTCTTATATAAGTATAGAGGATTTGTTTTTGTGAAAGGTTAACAAACACAACTTCTCTTACATTTGCACGAAAGCTGCTTTATAGTCAATTTCGCAGAAAAGCAATGTTTTGAACATAATTTTATCGTTCTTAGATTCTCCTGTTTGTATTTTTCGAATATGTTCTCGTTCTCATTTAATACAAACTAACAAAAACTTAATGCCGCTCAAAGAAATCGATAAAAACTGTCACCAGTTTTATTTTAATGTGATCAAATACGAAACGACATATTTCTATATCTATTTAGATTTCTAAACCATCTTCAATCTACTCAAGATTCAGCTGAACTCAGTTCTTGTATTAGTTAAAAGTAATTGAGAGGTTGTTCACAGAAACCATTTTTTTGAGAGAGTGTTATGGTCATCTATGATTACTCTAGGCATTTCAGTGTCCAAAGTGGAAACTTGTCTGAATCCCTGAGAGTTATGCAAGCCTGACCGGTACAAGCCAGACCAAATTTGAGTTGTTATTGTACCTTCTTACTTTATAATATCTTTTAAGTACCAGTCCGCAAGTATATCCATGACTGAACATGCTCAAAGCGCAAAAAAATCTGAAGGAATTATCTGATGCAGCCCCTTCGTGCGACCGCATAGCTAAATACTTTTCAGTTTTCAGGTACCACTTTTTACAGCTAGGTAGAACGAGTGCATTTTAGATGAAATGTCTTGCCTAAAAACAGCACACAGTTCAAAGCCCAGATAACAACATTCTAGTTTATTTTAAAAATATTTCCTCCACGTGTTTTATAAAATGAAAAATACCATCTCACTCACTAAAGGCCTGGTCATACAGCCCAAAAGTCGCTTACACGCATGAATCACGCACACGATTTGAGTCTTACGCGATACATGCGTATGTCATCAGTTTGTCTGACGTTTGTTCGTAGTTGTCCGTCGATGCTCGCCGGATCGGCGTTTTACGCGATTCCGAGTTTTGAGCAGCTTAAAAACTCGGCTTCGCGTAAAATTTTACGCAGTACTGCGCTGTTTTACGTAAGTTTTGCGTAGTGTGCGTAGTTCTTACGTGGACAGTGCGCGAAATATGCGTCGAATGTCAGTGATCCTTCGCGAACATGTTTCCGCAATCGCGTTCATCGACGACTTTCCACTGACGATTAGCAGACATACGACGCATGGTTCGCGCATGTAACCCGTTGTGCGCAGTTCATACGTGAATCATGCGCGATTCATACGCAGTTCATTAGTGCAAGTGCGCAGATTTTGCGTTTTTTCAGCGGACCTTTCGTCTCTCACAACCACGTATTCGCCCTGTTTGCGTGTCTATGCGCTTAAGCGCGTGGTTTGTTAGTGATTTGTGCGTGCTCTCTCCGCAGTTCTTGCGCAATTCATCGGTGATTTTTAATAGCGTAAACCAGTTAAAATGGTCAAATTCTCGACGGACAGGCACGCACAACCAAACTTTGTGCGTGATTCGTGCATTTCCGCGACTTTTGGGCTGTGTGACCAGGCCTTTACTAGTTTGAATTTGAAATAAGTTGAAACAGTTTAAAATGTAAAAGTTAAGTCAACTGAACACTGTATAGTAGTTCTTATGCATAGCTTGTATATTTTATTAGTCTCAACTTCTAGATCTGTTAATATTGCCAATAGTATATGAGATTTGAATGAATATATAACTGAAAAAAGGTTTAGAAGTGCAACCCTCACTATTACCTACGTCAGGCTTGGCAATTGATACTGTAAAAACTAGTTTGAATTAAAAAAGATAGCAATCTGTACATACATGTAAATTGTTTAGGTGTCATCAGAACTGTTCTCAAGCAGTACTTTTCTCCCTATTTTGATTTTGCCTCTTGCCTCTATGGTAAATATAATTCTTTTTCAAAATACACATCTGTCCCATTTCTTTGACTGATAATACAAAGTAAATACGTAGTTAAGTATGTCAACCCTTTCTGATGGACACTTCATTCTTAAAAATAGTTTAACAGGCGACCGAAACGTTGTTAGTTTATGCCTTAGAAGAGACAAACATCACTTTTTATAGTGAAGATAAAAACTTTGAAGATAAATTAAGTATGCCAATACCTTGAGTTTGAAAATGAGAAACATATTATTATTTTCCGGGTTTGTTGTCCTTGTCCCGTTTTATTTACTCAGTTCAAGTGTATCTTCAAAGGGGATAACGTTTCAGATTTTATTCACAAATTTAAAGTGCGGCTTCAGGGTAACCTCTACATTTTTCATAATATTATAATAAGAATCAATTAGGCGGGCGATAGTGATGACTATGTTTTCTTGTTTAAATTCATATTTTTATAGAATTTATAGGTTCTGAATAGAACCATGAAGGTTAGTTATCATTCATTTTCAACGAGTGAGTAAGGGGGTTTTCGGTACCTTACATTTAATACAACTTTTGGTTTCTTCAGTAAGTATCAGAGTAACTATTTGTTAATACAAATGAATGTAATCAACTCAAGCCCCTATATCTTCGGAATCAGCAACTTTGATATATTTTTTTTATTTGACGAAAAGAAAAAATTGAATAGAAACCTACATAAAATAACTATAACAATTCTGACTTATTTCCACGATAACGCAGATCTGATTAGATAACTTATTTCACATTAAAACAGTGGCACATATAATCTATCTGGCGTAAAGTTGAGTGTCATGGAAAAATGGTGTTAATGGGAGCAAAGAATAATGGCTTGAACATCTTAAACCCCAACTCACTCACTCACTCACTTAATCGTCGAAACCAAATTCCCTTGCATGAATTTGATGACAATACGGCCACTGACGGATACAGCCATGTAAAGAATATCCAACAGGTACCCAAGTCTTGCGATAATGGTAATGAAGTCCATTGTGCGTACCATTGAAATCATCCCTCCTTCCAAATACCCTGATCTCTGTCAAGCCAAGAGCCTCTTATTTCTAGCTATATAACCAGCCAATGAGACGAGTCGGATTCAGAAACAGCGGCACAACCCGGATGGTAAATCCGGTGAGTTCAAGATCGTAGCTTCACGCTCCTTGCATAACGACATTTCATTGGCTGAAGTAATAACAGGTTAACTAAGCCACGAAAATCAAGCCGATCAAGCCATACGAGGCATTTGGCCCGACAGAAATCAGGATATTAGGAAGGAACGAGAGCGGATTCATATGGAAATGCACCCGATAGAGGTATTGAATCTTCTAAAAGGGAACACTCTCCCGGATATTGCGGGTAACCATTGCGGTATGTTTTGGTCTTCACATATGTGAGCGATCGTCTTAATGTAACAGAAACCGATTCATTGTTGATTTAGTTATCGATCAATAGCAATAATACTGATACCGACATCATTTGATTTACAAGTTATACTGTTATCAAAAATGATTTATCTTGACATGTCTTCCTCAGGACTTTATTCTCCATAGTTTGACTAATAATGTTAAGGCAGTACTGACAAAACTAATCCACCAGAATATATCAGCATCAGTTTGTCGTTCCATCAATAATTCTGCGTGGTTAGAATTTTAGTTATAGCTATAACCATTTGCGTCAATAAGTTCCAGAAGTTTTGAGAGGAGGGGAATAATTTGTGACAGAAAACGTCAATACGGATCGTCAATCTGTATGTACCGTTTATTACTTGCAATCAAGATGTCTCAAGAGAAAAACGTTACTGAATACTGAAGTGACAGTTATTGTCGTATATTCGGGATAGACATAGTCCGTTGACCAAATTTCCATTTCAGTTTATCAAGAAAACTATTACGGAAACGAAAGCTTGTCATAACTAAAGGCTTCATAATTTACCAAAAAACAGTCAATACAAATAAATATATAGATATCACACATGAAACTACATAAATGAACAAACACGTTTTCCGTTGCAATTTTGTGTAATATAAGTTATGAATTAACATAATTTTCATCAAAGCAATTAGATGTTGTTTATTAACGCTCCCAAGCAATAAAAAAAGCAACACAAACACTAACAAATCACAACCGCCAGTTCCTATAGCTCAATGAAGATATAAAAAAAAAAACCAGACCGCTAGATGCCCTGGGAATGTGTTGGCATTCCATGCAAAAATTGAATTTTGATAATCAAGATCTATTTTTGTCAACTACGAGATATCACTTCTTACGCAAATCACTTTCCTGTTTCCGAGTCTTACGTTTAAGGATTCTGAAATCATTAGAAACCATCACCTATGTACATCAGAAATCGTGATCGCGTCTATTTGCCTCGACATTGTCCAAAATGTTTATGCATTTCGGCGTTTATATAAACATGGTTTCTATTTTGTAAACCGGATGATATTGTTAGTAGAGAGTATTGTAGTTTGCGTGGCCATGCAAGATCTTATAAATCTAATAGCAAAACCTAAATACCATAATGTTAAAATTTAGGTTAAAAAGTCAATTTAAAAAGAGAGATTGCGTAATTGTAGGTGTTGGTCTCAGTGATATTGACTAAAACTGCAACGCTAAAGGTTTTTTCAATCTTTAGCAGTGAAAGCGATCTACACCTCGGCCGATAAATGCTTTTAAAGACCTTTAAAGGACCACTTCGGTCACGCCCTTTAAACCATTTTTTATCTTCTTTACAATATACAAAGGTCTACTTACATTTTTTAGTTCACTCTTATGATATTGTATCTGTTACCTTGTATGTAAGATTAGAAAGAAAACTGAAACTATTTGTCATTTACTAAGCAATACTGAATGTTTTAATAAAGATATGACTACACGCCTGGCCAAGAAGGAGTGAACAAGTAATTTAGAAGTATGAAATATGAGCTTTGATAACAGCCAAGCGACACCATTATTAATGGAAGTGTCAGATTAGACTATCGCTATCCCCTTTGCATGTCCAGTAATGAAAACAAATGCTGCTGTACGATATTGGAAATAAAACTCTTGTACAATTAATTTCTTTCTAAATAAGATTCATTGGTTCAGCGAGATCACTATACATTTAAGATAACACCTATGTTTAGACCAATAGTCTGAATGTGACCAGTTCTTATGTGATAGAACCTTGTCCCAGATGGAAGGTAGTCGGTCAAGTGAATATGTAAATTTGGTCAACAAATGTGATTACGACTACATTTTGGTAAGCTAATACTTGTATTTTGCTCCTGGAAAAAACAAACATTAGAGAACGTTTTTAAAGGATTTATTGCTTAACATCGAGAGCAATAATTCACATAATTCAAGGGGTAAGGAGGTGACAATTCACATGTCTATAGACAAAGAGTTAGCCAACACGACAGCAATTATTGTTATTATGGTTTTCCTATCCTCAGCTCACAATGTGGCGCAAAAGTCAATATTCCATATAACTGTCATGTTCAGCAATACTTTCTTGGCATCCTTTCAGCAAGGAAGTCAATGAAATATATTTAAGGTTTGTCCCTCAATCGTCATCCAGTGAGATTGCAATTAGTAGTTGAAAGACGTGACGTGCCATTCACTTGAACGGTCATCGCGAAATCTTAACGTTACAATTGGTAAGGTTGTGGATCATGACGCGTGCTGCATGTTTTTAAGTCTGACACAACTCCCTCTACTGGTCATTAATCAGAGTCAAATGAAATTGTCGATACATCTTTTGTAGATCCCAGATTCTCGATATGCACACATTAGCTGTTGCAATGTCAACTTTTCATGACTATTGGTTTCAACTTCTGCCGCATACACCTTATTCGCCTCATTTACCGAACTCAGACTTCACTCTGTTTCCTGCTCCTATAGAATACCTTCACGGAAGGCAATTATCCTGCTAGACGATGATGTATGGTCTTGCCGCTGTTGAACAGTTCCTACACACCCTAAACAAAGATATCTAATATACTAGCGCATTGAAGGGCGGCCTGTTATTATATTTAATTTTGTTGTGTTTCGATGCCTACGTTCTTCGTATAATTCAATGTCATTCAAAGCAAATAGTTCTATGAATATCATATAGGTAAGACAACAGGCATGGGCATTTGCACGACCACGTATTAAATCTATATGAATACAGTATAAATACTATTAGTACGTACAAAGCACAATTTATTCTGCTGCAGATGCCACGATGGCATTGAAATGAAGTATAAAGAAGAGAAATTGGATATCAATTTTTCAGTTATAATCAAGAGTTATGTTCTTTTGGATTGCTATTTATCATATTACATGAATAACTTACAATGAGCTAGAATCATAAACATAATTCATTGCCTTTATAAGATAGTAATCGAATCCAAGCAGGCAAAATATGTAAATCGTTCAGGGCCTCTTCTGTCGTACCTTTTAACGTTCTATATTAGAATAACAACTAAAGACCTTTATCCCAATTAATTCTAAGAAAAAAGTGAAAAGTATCGATACCGCTGTTTACATTGTTTCCATTTAACAAAAAAAAGATGTTCTTGAAACACTATTAAGCAAATTGATTTACATCACCTTGTACGAAATATATTGTTTCTGTAAGAAACTGAACTCATCGGCAACAGATTATTGATGGCAGTTCATATAATTCATCAAGCGGCTACTCCCTGAAATAGAAATCTGCAGTGCCACTTTGAACGATAAAACAGGATGTGACAGGCAGTCTTATGCTAGTTTACATATTTAAGAGCCCATGGCTGTCCTTTGTTACTGTCACGTATTTGTGATACGGTTAAACTCTTTCGGATTTTTCTAACTAGATGAAAGTCATAATATATGTTAGAATGTGGTGTCAAACTGCCATTTGCCAAGCGAGTCGTCTCTTTTCATTCTTTGATTTCTGTTTTGTACTTACGGTAACATGTCGATTTTGCAAAAAAAGTTATAATATAAAGCTGTAAGGCACACTGACAGACACACAAAAAAGGAGCGAAATATTAATATTAACTGTGTGCAAGAGACGACTATGACATTACCCAAAAGCGGTAGATGAATAGCAAACAGGCGGTGTCAGCTTACTGTACGATGTACGATGTACGAAGACGAATTAGGAAATACTACCTTGATTCGATATAACGTTCATTATCTAAAGTCACCATCACGATGATCGGAGTCATGTCACAATAAATGGTGGTCATTTGGCTGTCTTGTCTGACATTTCAATCACTATTCATGGTATAAAAGTTACAGAACTTTGCAGGATTAATATATAACGTAAGTTGCTTTCCCCTACTCATATGTCGATGGCTATGTACAGTGGCGGACATAAGTCATGGGAGTAATTTTGCATTATTCCTGTGAAGCTATCGCAACACGGTTGGGAGCTGCTCTCAGCATTGCTGCAAATTTACTCCACCGCCAACGCGATGATTTTGCGTCTCTACTGCGATACACCTGGGCTGTATTGCGGTAAAGTGGGAGGGGCTTGTACGGGCCGGTCTACCCGTTATTTGACCCGCTACAAGCTAATTGGGTAACTTTAAAGTCGGCTGGTCTAACGAAGCTGTTAAATGTCCATGTACTGTAAACCTGTAAAATATAATCTGTCGGCGTTTGTTAGTACTTCAAATGACTACCGGGAAAATAAGGAACGTGTATTTCCCAAGTTTCCATCATTATTTCTTATTATATCGCCTTACTGACCATGATAAAGTAAATACAAATTACCAAAAGTGTGGTCATCGCGTTTCATAGAACCAGGGATACGATCCCTTATAGAACTACACTTGTTATACATACTTACGTAGAAGTGTTCATGTATTGAACATTGTTTGGGCTTGTGTCACGACTACATGTACGTTAGGGATACTATGTGGACGTATGACATACAAAAATGTACATGCTGTTTGGAGGTGTTCTCCGAAAAAATGCACAATACTGCTGCGAACACGAAGGTTACATCAACTTACAAGAAGAATACATGTACTGTATGCAAGGGCTCTAACGATCAGTCCCGTTAACTATTAACGCCGAGAGCCGCGTTTATGCGTCAAAATAATGAGATGTAAATAAGTAAATAAGATGCTATCCTCGGGAAATCGTTGCTCTTTGTTCAAAAATATACTTACTTTGATAAATGAAAACATTCTGCATATGTTGGTCTTGGAAGGGAAAAATAATTACTTTAAAAAGAAGGTTATTAAATCAGATGAAACGATTGAAGTCTTTGTTAAGTTACAAATTTTGAAAATTTGAAATTTATGTACATGTATTCATAAATCATTTGTTAAGAATTTGAGGCTAGTGTAAGTGACACTTTGATTTTACCTTTACTTCTTTAATGCATCACTTTGGGAATGTCATGTCATGAACTATCAATATGATAATTGCATGTAAATAATATTTTGAACTCTAGTGCTGTCCTACTTTGAATACTATCATTATTATAACAGTTTGTTCGTATATTACTTTATTGAACTGGCTGAGCGCATCCTATATCAAGCACGGTCAGTAGCGGTCCTGTAACAATAATAGTTTTAGCATATACATTGGGTTTTTTTAATTCTAAAATATGCTTCATAGATCCACGATCCTGTCTGCCATTGAATCGATATATACACGTGTTAAGTCATATTTAGAGTTGACAGCGTCCCAACAGAATATATCACTTGGTCAATATATAGAGGATACTAAACGACATTCCATTTAATACTATTTTTATTAAACGAGTTAATGATTGAGTAATAACCGAGAAAAAGCGAGTTTGATACCAACTCATTAACGAGCATTCACGAGCAAATCATTAATCAAGCATGATTGCCGAAAGCGTATTGAACAAAACATTTCCGCGACTTGGCCGCCATTGTGACGGCAGTGCTAACATTGTGACGTCACAACCACACAATATTATGGCACGTAATACGTAATATCATTTCCATATATTCTTATTTACTATTTAGAAAGTCGAAATACTCTCTCTCTCTCTCTCTCTCTCTCTCTCTCTCTCTCTCTCTCTCTCTCTCTCTCTCTCTCTCTCTCTCTCTCTCTCTCTCTCTCTCTCTCTATAAATAAATAAAAATTCAATGGTTAAATATCACATGTTATATTTCTGTAAAGTATCAAAGTATCAATATTCAGCACCTGCATCTATCTTCATGAAACAATAAAACAATCAAGACTTTATGGCACAAGGCTAGACAGTTTCCGTTGAACAGCGGTGCTTTGAGCTAATTGATCTCGCTATGGTACAGTGACCAGCGTCTGTGGTCAGCGGCCACGGCGTTGAGCCGTGAAGCTGTCTCGGCGTTAATGAGTCAATAAGGATACTTTGTCTTAAAACCGACATAGCGTTCGTTTAATTAACATCGTGATTAAAACTTTGAATAACTCGTGTTGTGTATTTCTGTAAAAAGATAATGTTACGCGCGACAAGTTCCCTGTTCCCTTGAGTCATCCCTGTAAGGGATGAAAGAGACTAAACACAAAGAGATGTAGAAAAAGAGATACAACATTGTATGATTAAGAATATATGTACATAGAGATATAATTTAAAAATCAATGTTAGTAACTTTACTTGATACGAATGAAAATTAATATAAATGATATATTAGATTATCAGTAAAATTGGAATAATCGTCACATTCAACGTACGTAAAACTTTTTAAATAAACTCGACCTTTCGCGGTCATGTACAGGGTTTTCATTAATCATTTTCACAGAATAAACATACTCTTTATTTTAAATTCTGCCATCACATTGTTCAATCTCAACTCTAATCGGGGCAACCCCTTATTTATGACATTTTTAAGATAGGCATTCAACTAGCCCGGTGAAAACCAATGAAGCATGACTTTGCCTGCGACTACATGAACATGTACCTTGTGACGTAATATATATAGTTGTCTTGTGAGGTAGAACTTTATACCAAGGTAATTTGGGGTTTACTGCCTAAACAGCAGTTGTAAAAATATTCTAGCAACGCCTTATTACAGTATATTTCTGTTTTCAAAACGACTGTAAATTGAACATGATTATTGGTAAACCAATACCTGTACAATATGGTGTAGTAATAAG
The DNA here is from genome assembly GCA_921293015.1 of Phorcus lineatus. Classification (NCBI taxonomy): domain Eukaryota; kingdom Metazoa; phylum Mollusca; class Gastropoda; order Trochida; family Trochidae; genus Phorcus; species Phorcus lineatus. The sequence continues at coordinate 37,262,950 of OV121090.1, read as the reverse complement.
TGGTATAGTATGTTGACGTTCTCTGAATATCGATGATTTTGTTCCTTGTAACAATTCCGATTAAAGTTATAAGTTATAAGTCAAGCAGTATTGGAAACTTCTGAAACCTGCGACTAGTAGTCATGATTCTGCAGGTCCACATTTAGATGATTTTTTGAAATATTTCAGAGACATGAATAAAGCAACACAAGACGATAGTATTACTGATGATAATCATGTTTTTGATAAATACGATACATCTGTACTTAACGACGATGTTACCTCACCAGAAATAACACATGCAGTTAACAATCTAAAAAGGAATAAGGCCTCTGGTATTGACTTGATAGAAAATGACTACCTGATTGATTCCATTGAAAGGATTCGTCCCTTATGTCTGGCCCTGTTCAATCTAGTGCTAAAAACTGGACAAATACCAGAAGCTTGGTTAACGGGAATGATCAAACCTATATACAAGAATAAAGGAAATATCGATGATCCATCATCGTATAGGCCCATTACCATATTGAGTTGTTTAGGAAAACTATTCACTTCCATACTTAACACAAGGTTGACTAATTTTATAGACAATAACAGTATTCTTAGTAATGTTCAGGCTGGTTTTCGCAAAGGCTTTTCTACAATTGACAATATTTTTGTACTTAATATGTTGACGAATTTACTTAAAAAGTGTAACAAAAAACTTTACTGTGCTTTTATCGATTTTTCCAAAGCCTTTGATAATGTCTGGAGAATTGGTTTGTGGCATAAACTTTTGAAGCAAGGTGTACATGGCCGTTTCTTCAACTTAATACAAAACATGTACAAGAATATCAAATCATGTGTGTATGTAAATAATTTTCACTCTGAGTATTTCACGAGTGAGTGTGGTGTTCGGCAAGGTGAAAACCTTTCACCGCTGTTATTTTCACTGTTTTTAAATGATCTTGAGTCACATTTGTCGAATGATAATTGTGAGGGTGTTCATGTCGAATGTTTTGATGTAAATATGATTCTACACTTTGTTATTCTCCTTTATGCAGACGATGCAGCACTCATTAGTGACAGCCCAAAGGGACTCCAGAAATCATTAGAATCTTTTCGGTTGTATTGTATGCAATGGAAACTTGATGTCAATATATCCAAAACCCAAATTGTTATATTTGGCGGTGGAAAACCTTCTAAAAGTAAACACAAATTTTACTTCGGGAATCAAACTCTCGAAATTGTTGATCATTATATGTATCTTGGTTTAAAATTACACAGATCGGGAAGACTTGTCCACGCCATTAAAACTTTAGTTGACTCAGGAAGTAAGGCTATGTTTTCCCTTTTGAAAAGGGCTAGAAATATCAATCTTCCTATTGACTGCTTAGTCCGGGCATTTGATACTATGATTGTTCCTATTCTTTGTTACGGTTGTGAAATCTGGGGTCACGAATCACTAGAAATTATTGAAAAAGTTCATTTGAAGTTTCTAAAACTGATCTGTAATCTTAAAGTATCCACCCCAAACTACATGGTGTATGGGGAATTGGGAAGATATCCTCTGAGAATTAAAATTATAAAGCGATTGGTTAAATTTTGGCATTCCCTAGCTGTACCTAAAACCATAAATGCTAAACTTTCCCACACCTTGTACAACTTTGTTTCTGTGAAAAAACAACTCTATGATTATAATGACAAGTGGTTAAATGTTGTAGAACACACGTTGAATCATGTTGGTTTAAGTAATGTTCTCAAGAACCCGGAATCATTTAACACCGAATGGCTAGCCTCAAAGGTAGAATCTGTCCTAAAAGATCACTTTTTTCAGAGTTGGTGCTCATTAATAAATGATAGTCCTAAAGCACTTTATTACAAGATTATAAAAGATTCCATTGCATTTGAACGTTATTTCTTTCTTCCGACAAATGTTTTTATCCCAATACTGAAATTTAGAACAACTAACCACTTTCTACCTATTGAGACTGGTCGGTGGGAGGGCATTATTAGAGAAAATAGAATTTGTAAGTTGTGCGACTCCCCAGCATTGGGGGATGAACTTCACTATTTATTGAGATGTAATTACTTTAAGGTAGCAAGACAGAAATATATTCCTCCCAAATACCTTAAATGGAGGAATCTTACGTCCTTCAAACATTTAATGTGCTCAAAGAAAACATCAGAAATGAAAAAACTATCACTGTTTATTAAGTATATATTTACACATTTTAAAAGTTAATTTGCCCCATCTTGTGATTGTATATATGTAATCTGATGACTTTGTACTCTTGTACCACCGCTGGGTGGTTGTTGGAGAAATAAAAAGAAGAAGAGAACTCTCATGCGCTATCCTTACGCACAGAAAGTCAACTGTTTGTAAACTATCCCTTTCTGTACAAAACGAATTCACATCGTTAAGATATTAAGATAAGATATATTAAAAGTGTGAAATTACCAGCATCGGTCACCTGCATTGCCCACTCTGAACAGTTAACATTGTTAATATAGTGAATTAAATGTTTGTTTGGGTAATTATCTTATCTTTGTGTATACATTTGAATGACGATGTGTCAAAATGACGGTTAATTGCGCTTAGTCTAAGGTTATGCATTATAAAGGAGCTGTGGTTGTTAAAACTAATATGTCATTTTTCTGAGGTGGTATGAAATAAGAAGTTGTTGACAGTCATGTTTACTTAGGACTTCTTTTGTCGGAACAATAATGCGGTAATCGGAGATGTAGGATGGTCCACTACAGTTGTTAACAAGTGGAGGAGTGTGACGAAGTTTTTCAGACATCTTTGTCATGCAAAATATTGATAGTGTAAGCGGTAAAATTGTTAGGTGAAGTCATCCTTAAGCAATACGGTGTAAACGAATTGGCATTTTAGAGTTTGTAATTTGTAAGTTTTCAGATCTTAACCTCTATCATGTTAAGGATAATAACGTAGTATCATTTTCTCCTTGTTGTCTCAAAGGTTTCTGAGGGTGTTTTTAATGAGTTTGTCAGAAGGTTGAAACGTGATATATTACCAAATACATGCAAACAATTATTTGAGTTTTTCATAACATGATAAATACGAGACATTTTCAGTTAATTATAAATATTACGAGTTTGAAATAAGACTGACATATTGTGAAAATAAAAAATTTTTTAGTAAAAAATAATCTGACGGAGATGGTAAGTCCCTACCATATGTTAACTAGTATTAGGTATCGAGCGACCAATGTGCATAATGCTTTTCCATCTCAAAAAATAATTGAGAATGGCTACCGACTTTAACGTTAGAACCATTATTATCAATGGAATGGCAATCTATACATATAACGCGCATGCAATAGGAAAACGTGTCACGTTACTAATTTGATACTATCATAATTTACATTTAAATAACTCACGATTTCCAGATACAGTAGCGCTATGATATTTTCAAAACCAAAACTTGAATTATAATGAAGGAGTTCGCCAAAACGCCTATTGCCTCGTGTTTCGATACATCTATATATGTTATACATGAGATAAGTAAAATATGCAACACATAATTGGTTCATTCCTTTTGATATTCATTTTCAAAATCATATGATCCGGCATGAACATGAAGAAATACATGTATACATTGAGACATTATATGTCACCTCAGATAAGAGAATTTTCAACTGTACACCTGTCATTTTGATTAAAGAAAGTGTGTTGATCAGAATATGAAAGTTAAAAGTAAAATTAGAGTTAAATTTTTTTTACAATATTTGTGCAGGTTAATACAGCGTGTCTGTGAAATATCAGAGGTATCACATCACCCTTAAGGCTTTCTAACCTCACTTTTACGTATGGATTCATAAGCTCTTGTACAACCATGATAGACTAGTATAAATATATGACCATTTACACATCAACTATTAGTTTGAGATGTAGTTTCTTTGCAAGATATTCGGCAGGTATTTGGCAAATTACAGTTATATGTCATTGGAGAGTCTGGTTTACGTTAACGATATGCATCTCACACGACAATTAACATTACATAACTAAGTAATGCAATCCCCTACTCCCGCTGCCTTACTAGAGCTAGCGGCTCCCCCGCCCTTCCTTAGAACTATATACACTCAGTTCTTGCTCTCGTCATTCCTGAATTCGCTTGTTAATTTGTTTTTTAAAGTACATAGGATATCAATAGATGAGTGTTAAATTGTGTTAGAAGAGGCACGGTATAATATGTGTGCGGAGATTCACTGAGTTTAGGGTAGACTTGTTTTGTAAAAAGAACACCGCATGAGCGTTTTGATCAATTGACAATAGGTTCATATTGTTTATAGAGGGGGATATTGTCCTTGATAATGGAAGGATTGTAAATTGTTTTTATTTGTAAGAAAAACATCACGTTTGTTTAAGTATTGTTTGATATTAATATATCTTAGCAAAACTGATGTTTTAAGTTGCCCTTTTGGGTAGCCAATCCAAAAAGAGATTTATTTAATATATTTCAACAACATATTGTTTTAGTAATACTAACATAAATATTCTATTTGGTGACATTCTAACAAATATCTCTCTATGTCCTTGTTTCTTTTTCTTCTCATTCATTTACCAACATTTCTACCAACAAAACACTGAAATACGACTTGCGAAACATAACGACTTTTATCCTTAAGGACCATCATATTTTATTGATAACACCTTCTTTATTGTGAGTTTTTATTCAGAAAATATTGCCTTCCTTATGTATATCACTTGTAAATGTCTATTAAACTTTTGTTCAAAGTTTTCAATATTCGTTCATTTTTTGAGTGTACATGGTACATACGTGTCCCTTTAAAAGTCCGTTGTTGTTATGTATCTCGGTAAAATAGAGATATAAAATTAAGATGTGTATTTACAGAACTAAATGGTGAATATAATATAATATAAAAAAGTAAAATTTTAAAAGTTATAAATACACTTAATGATACATAATTAAACTTGGAAAGAATAAGTAAACTAAAATTAAGTAGATATATAAGGAATCAACACAGCCGAGTTTGCAGATGTCGAAGACAAGGGGGTGGGGGTGGAGGGGGGGGGAGGGGGGTTATGTGAGTCACCCAACAGAGCCCACGGGTTGAGGGGAAAGGGAAGATGATACGATAACACTTGAAAGCTTTCCTTTCCGAATACATTTACGACACCTTCATGCAATTGCCTCATCGGGGCTAATTAATCACGTGACCTTAGCTCCGCCTACTCGATAAATGCACTGAACCGTGCGCGTGGCTTTTTGCGATAGACTCGCAAAATCCCCGCAACCGACACGCGATATTGGCGTGACTTGACCGCGACACGACCGGATTTCGTTCGCGATAATTTTGCGATAATTCTGCATCCAGACTGCAAGACAAGGGAAGAGACTTATGACCGCCACTGTAGTAATGAAGTTAATCAATTTATAATCGATGTACGATCAATGCCAGAAACGACAATTGCGAGTGATGACTACATTTACTTATTTGCCCTGTTTCGGAAAAGTTTCATGAATAATTAGGGCAAACTGACCCAAGATCGGACACCGCCCAAGCTCGCCTGAACTTTCGACTGGGTGCTGAGGCCTCAATTTCTGCTTTCTAACGTTTTAGTATGTTCCTTTTCAAAATGCTTTAGAATATAACTATAAACTATAAACAAAGAGAAACGACTTTTTATTCGGATTTCCCCGATTAATGGCAAATTTAAAGTTGGGAAGTGAGATTTTGATGGTATGTTGGACTTTTTACACCATGGTTTGGACATCATGGACTTTAGCGCTAAATCTTGATAAATATATAGTGTCCAATAACATCACATTTATAGATAGAGGAAATTTTTTTGATAACTGTTTTATATCAGGGACGCATTATGGAACATTAATTGTGTAGCACTTTCATATTCCGGTTAGAAATGTCTGTGTATTCTACAGCCTTAACCATAATAAACCATTTTTGTATAATTTATTTATGACATGTATATTTTGAATCTGATACACCATCATTTGTTCGACTTTTGTGAATCATATCCCACTGAAGGAAAATCCCATCAATAATTATTCATCATGTTCTTTAACCATGAGTTCAACGAGAGACAGTGATTATGTTAATTACATACACAATATTCACTTCCCCTACATGCATCTGGTCTCGTTTCTTGCAAGGTATTTTATGTCGCAATAGTTAGCTGCTTGGGGAACCTGCCTGGGGAATTAATGACGTAGCTACGAGGGTAAGTCAATAAGTTCATAGGAGTGAGTATTGATACAACCCTGACGACATCATCGTCATTAGTGAGATAGGCCATCTGACGACAGTTGACAGACATAACCAACCATTTCCGATCATTTGTTTGAGATTTACAGCCTGTTGAACACAGGTACCCTCCTGAAAGTTCAAAAACTGAGAATCGTGCGGTTTTAAAGTTATTCACGAAAGAAGGGATGAATGCAACCAAAATACATAAACATGTTATGACCAATGTGTATGGGCGAGAAGCCCCCAAATATTCTACTTTTCTGTATGGTTTACTGAGTTTAAGCGGGCCCGCAGCTCCATGGACGATAACCTACGGTCAAGAAGGCCTGTTGAAGCTATTTCAGATGTTATGGTCATGGAGCAAGCGCTTAATCATGTCCGATCGTAGAATAGAGGTGGACGAGATATCTCCAGAATGTGGCATTTTTATGGAAGTGTTTGCACCATAACTCATGAGCACTCTCCTGCACGACAGAAGTTCAGAACTAAGGTCTCTGCTGGCAATATCATTGGGCGTGATACTTACAGACCATACACCACCTAACACTACAACAACAGGAACCTACTAAGCTGTCTTGAAGCAATTGAGAGCGGCGATCAAGAAGAGGCGCAGCGTGTTGACTGCTGGAGTTGTGCTTCTTCATGACAAGGCTCCAGTGCACATGAGGCTGCACTTCAATATGGCTTTGAACAACGTAACAACCTCCTACAGTCCAGATCTGTTCCCTAGCGACTTCTGTCTGTTTCGCAGTTTGAAATCACAATTGCGTGGTTCAAGATTTTCCGCTGATGGTGAACTCATGGTAGCTAATGAGGCGTGGCTGAGGGGCCAGTCAGAAGAATTTTAACGCAAAGGCATAGACAGTCTCTAAGACAAAAGGGCCAGGGAGGTAAAATTGAAAAATAAAATTAATATCACAACCATTTGGTTTTCTGTTCCATATGCACTTCTATGAACTTAATGTCGTCCCCTCGTACCTCTGTGGGGAGAGAATGTCGTTACATTTGTTTTCCAAGTGTTGACTCTAGAGATACAATTGTGTTAATAGCGACGCTTTTTTATATTTGGTATTAACCACCACATGACTCAATATCTTAAGTTATATGGTGGTTTTAATGTTGTGCGATCTTGATGGAACACCCATGTTGGACAAGTCTAGATAAAAGCCAGGCCAAATTTAGAATCGGTTCATAAACCTTTTGTTTGTCTCACATTGCCTTTCTGTTGGATTCCTTTTCTCCTTTATGATCTTTATCTTTTGGATGATTTTAACCCACGTGTTAAATCGTTGAAACATTTTTGAAGACACGTTAAATCCCAACTGGTTAACTAATCATAAAACGTATTGGGCATATGAGAAGGTTTCAGCTTATCTTTACAAGTCAAAGGAAAAATGGAGATGTTTAAGGATATTTGATGGGGAATATAACAACATCCTTTTTGTTTAAAAGAATAAAAGTCAATGAACGAAGGCAATACACTGAAGTATATTCTACCTTTATATCTCGAATAGCCTAAAAGAGACTTTTTTGTGGAAGGTAAGAGTCACTGACGATTTTCTCTATCAACCCCTCCTGGTCCTATCTTAAATTCTTGATGAACTTGTTACTGAGAAGGAAAGAAGCATAGAGGTTTTCAATAATTTCTGTGCGGGATGCCTTACCATAGGAAGTGCAAACTCACGATCAGCTTTACTTTGTTAAGATATTGAATTTTGATTATGTGTCGAGAATTTGTAAATATGCTAAACCAACAAGTGAAATCACCCAGTAAATAAATTGCAAATGTGTGTCTTCTCAAACCTGTGCTCTTACATTCAAATCTAATGAAACCTACATGTACAACTGTTTTATATACTGAAATTTAAAACAATTTGTGCGTAGCCTAAGTGCACATCTATTTCTTATTAGTATCAAGGTGGGGTGAGGTGACTTGGAGTTTCAACAGTATATCACTTATATCGCGGCCGCTAGTATTATTGCAGGGAGAAAGCCCGCAACAACATTGTGCTTATGCATTGCAGTGAAACCTGCAATTTTCGGCTGGATTAAGGGAACCATGGGTGGTACTTTGCTGAAATTCAGTGCAGCATTGCACCCAAACCTGAGTGCGTGTAGAAGACTTCTCTACTGCTTTTGATCCGAAGCCGAACGCGCTGACCACTGCGCTATCCCGCCCCCTAGTATCAAGGAGTGTTACAACTCACTAGGGAAGACATTGCATGTGGCGGTAAGATAACTATTAAAACGATCATGCACATAGTCATTGTCGTACATATTTCACTTTGAGACTTTGGCAGAACAATCATGGCACGGGACAATCATTCTCCATATGTTTACCCGATTTCACAGCGTCTCACAGAAATTGGGATTCAACAGACGGATTTATTTCATATTTCAAAATCATGAGATGCATAGTTTAGCTATGATCAAACTAGTAGTATTTTTGTATGTTTTTAAAGTTTAAAGTTCATCAATAGAACGAGATGGAGCTAAATCAAAATCTGCCTACGCTTAGTAATTTTACTGTAGATGATAGTTAAAGTTAATTTTAAATTTTACATGCACATAAAATGGTTCTTTAGATGATGTAACTGCTAAAGCGATACAATTTCCTGACAATAAACAGAATAAAATGCTCGATAAATATCATAGCAAAGGTCACCAATGCACAGAACTTATCCCTATGTTTATTTCACTCCATTAAAACTATGATTGTAAATGTGTATGTTGTAAATAAAATACCGTTTGAGATCAGTCTGAACCCTCAGTTTTCTTTGTATCAGACTGTCCTTGCAGACCTTTACAACTTTAATAAACTATTTAAGGTACAAATCTTAAGTTGAGGTATGTTTAAGGAAAATAATGCTATCGATAACAGTAATGTCATTTATTTTGAGCAGTCCATACTGACATCACAGCCACTTGCTAATATCAGAAGTCATGACATGATATGGTCATAAGAGATTTTGCAATATCCTTATCAACTCTGCCGCGTGTTTAGCGTGAATCGCGAGGTGTAGCATTAAGAAGCGTCCGCCCTTCTGTAAATACGATATTAATAACATAAAAACTGTTTACTGCATTCCTTTTATATATTACATGTTTTGAAATTTCAGTGGAAGAAATATCCCTGTAGAAAATTGTGACCTTATCGTCATTATAGGGTCACATATATGACCAACCGGAGCTTATTTGCTCCTAAAATGGGCCCCCAAGCTTGACGGGTAGAAGCCAAACCATATTTGAGTCGTTCTAAAACGTACTGTCTATCTCTCACTATGCCCTTTTCCCGTCTTTTCCTTCATCCTTCCGATCCCTTTCTTTCCGATGTGTCCACTTTCTTTTGATGCTTGTCATCCACGTGTTTTATAAATGAAATAGTGTTCAAAACACGTTTAAATCAAACTCACACATTGCAAACTGTATAAGAGGCTTGTGAGCGCTGGATCTCAAGAACCATTTCCCGAATTCTCTTCATATCTTACAAAAAGCATCTTATTAGGAACAAGCCGGGACGAATTGATTTAGATGGCATTCACATTATTTTCGAGGTCACATTGGGATTTTATATTTTCAACATTTAAATATGTATGTTGAGTTTTCATATATTAAGCAATTAAGTTATTTTCTTTCAGTGGAATTTTAGAAGTCTGTATGATGAAGAAATAGGAAATTATGGATTTACAACTTCGTTATTGCAAGGAGTTGCGACGTTTCGGTGTAGATACCAACAACGTTATCAAACATGATTGTAACGGCGTTAATCTCATCAAATGCTTGATAACGGTGTTGGCACGTACACTGAAACGTCGCATCCCTTTGCAATAAAGAAATTGTAAATCCATAACTTCCTATTTTGTAATCAAGTTATCTATATATCGTGCACCAGGCACCTAATTGGAAAGACACAATGTCTAGTTGATTAAGATAATTTTGACATTAATTACATGGTTACAGCAAAATTCGTCTGGATTGAAATCTGCATGTAAAGTAAGTCAGCGCGGTTTTCTAGATTCTTTCAATATTTTGTGAAAAGCTTCCAATTGAAAAGATGCAGTCAGTCAATGTTGGTGACCTTGACACCTTATTCAAGGTCACAGTGAAGGTTTAATTTATTGAGTTGTTAACTATGAAAACCGGAACATGAAGCTTGTCAGCAGAATTTCTCAAGAAGCATAATTTGCATGAGTTGAATCAAAGCATCATGTTCCAGGAGACACCAGATAGTGTCTTTTTGATGATCTTGACATTGTTTAATTTTCCAGTATGGAGACATCCAAACTTGAAGCTCCTATGACTAGTCACTGATTTCATTCTTACATTGAATTTTGAAATTATCAACCATAACGACATCTTTCAAAACTTAATCTTGCTCACTGATGTTATCATTGAAAATATCTCTTCTTTCTCTTCAATATTCAAACTGATAATTTGTAGCGGGGGGTCATGTCACCCCAGTGACAATTACTTGTGAATGATGACCTATAAGCTTTCATTCGATATCCGGTAACTTCAAAGTAAATTGATCTGCATTATGTTCCTGTTTATCACTAACAAGTTACTAAAATATCCCGAGATGATAAACTATCTCTTACCTGTCTATAAACTTGTATTTCGGTAATAATTTTCAATAAATGTTAGTCCCGATGATACAAATGATTTTTTGTTGCAGCGTACACGTCGATGAAGGAAGTTGAAGACAGTACAAATAGCCTTCTGCTCTGTGCTGCCTTCCTGCTAGCCTTTACAGTTTCATTTTCACTAGAATAAACGTTTCTTAGATTAAATTGGTTGTGGATTTAAATTCCTTGACCTTGCTAGTGCCATCGTGTTGATCTCCTGGTACGTCACTTATAAACGGTACATGACCTCCTTTCACAAAGCACCCTTTGCTTAGATTTAACTCCCATTCTTTAACATGGCACTAAAGTTGACTTAAGGACTCACGATCACCTTAAGCCTTTGTTAAAGGAGGCCCATATTGATAAAGGCGTCCTTAATCTTTGACGAAATAAAGCCGGATATATTGAAAATCCGGCGTGTCTCCATGATAACATGCCTTTTTGTTGATTTCCATAAACATCTGTTCATATCAGTTTTATTCAGATTAAAAACTGCATTCATTATGATTTATTATATACCCATGTGAACTTATGATAGTTAGAGTTCCGTATTGCACGGCTGCCGGTTTTACTTTCACATTTTACTTTACATCAACAATCATTGTCCTAATTCAAACATCGGAATAAACGCATTTCAATGCACTGATAATAAACCTATTTTTAAACATAGATTATAGAAAAATAACGTGAAAAAATCAGTCTAATTATCAGTAAAGAAGCTGCAAAACGCTTTGAAAAAGGATCAAAGCCAAAATTCCAAAAGCGTCTCTATGACGTCACAACCCACAACGATTATGACGTCATTTCATGGTGACGTTGTTGGAAAGAAGCCCGGCGTACATTAGCCTGATTAAAGTTTATAATATTGAGTTATTTGTTAATAGATAATATAAATATAATATAAAATAATTATTTTTATCATCTCATTTTGTTTAAGCACTTGTGAAAAATCGATCTCCAAGTTGTACTGCACTGAAAATTTGGGTATCAAAACACCAGTCGGGCTAGACTGACCATCTTTGAGTTCGCATTAGGCTGGAGTTACACTACGACCGACTTTCTATGCGTTGCGTAGTGCGTTGCGTCAAAAAAACCGCGAGCAGTACATTTTCAATGTGTGCAATACACTACATGCGAATTCAGCATACGTTGCAATCCGATGCGAATGAGATAGGAAGGCCTGCTATTTTTTACGCAACGCAAATGAATTCGCATATGCATGAGGAATTCCCTGGTGACGTCACTCAAATGAAGTATATCCCAACCACGTTGACTGTCAGGTAAGGATGTCTTCTATTATATTTTTAAAATATACTTGATTACACATGTAGAATTGATTATATGTATGTTCAGATATCAATTTGGTGTGTGTCTGCATCTACTTTTTCATATTAAACACTATGTTACGGCATATATGTGATTTTTCAGTTTCATCAAAAGAATCATGACAGGAAAGAGAAGTCAGCGTACAATACTCGAAAGATTGATTTCACTTGTCGAGGGAAACAGCACTTTATTCGACAAAAGATCAAAGGACTATAGAGATGTAGATGTTGTGAACAATATTTGGACATCATTAGCAAAGACACTTGGCGTCAGTGTCTCAGGAGGTAAAGTTGTATATCAATGGCACTTCCTGAATGAAAATTCCTCATTATTTTGTTCAATTATAAATCTTTGTTCCATTAGTAATCTATATATACAATCACACATTGCAGCCAGGACTCGCTGGAGGAGTATCAAAGATACATATATCAGAAAACGACGGGAACTACGAGAAAGCAGCAGAAAGAGTGGTTCTGGGAGCGATGACGTACATGGGCATGGTACAAATTGTTGGGCTTCCTTGACGACTACATGGATGATGACTTGTAAGATTATATACCAAGTCTAGATACTTGATGTTAGTGTGTCATTAATGATACGATGGAATGTTTCATTTTACCATAGACAATATAAACTCAAATTCTGGAGAAACATGTTTTTAATGCTTAAAGCAAACATAATTTTCAATAATGTTTGGAACAGTGAACATTATCATTTAATTGAAAATGTGAGCTGAATCCATCATACACTGAAAATATAACACCTTTTGAACAGAAGAATTATGTGATATATAGGGAAGTGTAAGAGTAAACTTAAACGCATAACATCAATCGCAGATGAAACGCACCTTGTGTATTGCAAAAAACGCACGTGGCAACGCATGCGTAAAAAAACGGTCGTTGTGTAATTCCAGCCTTACCTAACCATGCGCGGGACGTCATCGTATTTTATTTTAGCGATTTTTAATTTGTTGTTTTATAGTTGTAGGAGGGGGGTGGTGGGGTTAATTAAAATTTAGATATAGAACGTCATTTATGTGCATTTGGATCGTTCCTCCACTTCCATGATATGTTCTAGTTCAATACGAAAGGCCAAAATGAAGACATATACTATATACATACTATATATACTTGGTTGATTTTTTATCTAAGGCATGATATTCTCTTTTCACTGACCTGCTAATATTTAATATATGAATCTTATACCAATTACGTAACTATTAAATTATCAAGTATAACAGTTTACTCCTTCTCACCACTATTGAATGTTTAAGTCCGTAATTTGATGTAAGTTTGTCTTGATTAACACATAAAAAAACCCACGTCACAATGTAACTGTTTTAGCAACCATTTAAACATTATTTTACATAGATCATTGGTAAGGGACAGAAAACTGTATAAACCTCTATGCAAACCCAATCTATTTTTATTGTAAAGTAAACATTAAAGTGCATCGTGAGTTTTTAAATAGTAATATTATGTATGTTGATCCTTCATAATGAAAACTGACTAAGTTATTATAAGAATCTGATATGAACAAATGAGTGTTTGCTATATACACAAGTAATCGTGGATACTTAGACACGTGACCTACTCTCTAGGACTTTGAGGACTGGTAATTACCAGACGTTGATAGTTGTGTTTCTAAACAGTCGATGAAAATAAGAGTGTTTTTTGTTCTTGTTGAATTGATTTTATGTGCTATCTTTATCTTCTATCATGCGTTGATGGTAAACCATTGAAGTTACATATTGTTATCTATGTACCAAAATATTTTCATTCACTATTGTTGTTGGGAATGCCACTTTTGAATGCCACAGACTTTTCTTTTCCATTAAATACCTGTCTGAATTATGGATATTGTATCAGCATTTCCAATCTTATTTCTAACAGTGGATAATGAAATTCAAAATGATATTGGAATTATCATCATCAATGATGAACTTCAAAATGGTATTAGGATTATAACCAAAACGTTGCTGTTGTGCATGTTACAATGTTGCAACTACCAGAACTTACCAACTTGCCTCTCAAACCAATATCGTAGTATCAGCTTCACTGAAAGGTTTGACATAATTTTAAGTACTAAGTATTCATAGTCATAATAAATGTTGATAAAATAACATCTCTAATTAGTTTCCTATTTCAAACAGATTACTTAAATAATTTACGCGAACCTACGTTGATTCAGCGGTCATAACAAATGATTAATTGCTATGTACGTGTTCCGTGTAATCGAGGAATGATCAAAATCTGCAGATTTAATGACACCTGACAACTTTCTATGACCCTCTTGATATTCACCTCTGAAGAGTACAACTTGATACGGTAGATATTTTCTTGATTGACTTGATACTCATCCAGTGTCTTTGATCCATCTTTAATTCATTTTTTGCAAAAACAGCTATTACAATGTACCAATTTCACTATCGATGTGAACGAAAATGACGATTTTACATCCTGATTTAATTTGGAAAACCGTCATATTTGAACAATTAAGACGTTCACACTCGTTTTCAAAGGTTAAATTGAGAAATTGAAAAAAAGAAATTGAAAACGTTGATATGATGCTATACTCTGCTATATACTTGATACTGCTATTTGATATCAACAATTGTATATGTTCCACACGAAATTGTAAAACTGATGTAAGAAGGCAACCGGGAATGAATAATTCGCCATTCACCAATTACCTTTCAAATGATGAAATTTATTTGCTATTCGTTTGTCATATATTTTGGTATGTAAATGACGAACAGCAAATTTATTTCCTACTTTGCCTTTCAAATGTTTATTATATCAACTTTTATCTACTGAAATATTCGCGGCAACATTCTAAATTTTCGTAAAGTGTATTTACACTGAAGGGTTAAATGATGAAAGATGTCTTTGAACTTTACCTTAGTTGCACTTTGCTCTTAATCTTACTTTATAATTCGTGAAATTAAAACATGGAATAGGCAGATTATTTCCCTTTGAATTATTAATGACTTGTATAAAAAACACTATGATTCAAGAGAATATCGCGTGACCAAGTGGAGCTATTACAATTAAATGAATGATTATTTACCTACTTATTTGTTTTGAAAAAACATAAAAGTGCATTTCAGCCATTTGCATGATAAATGTTTAAGAGATCATTTTCAGATTGCACAGATTTCACCATATTTGACAGAAGAAGTTACAGCTAATGTAAAGGTTATATCTTATTCTCTTTTCAGTTTTGAAAAAAGTATTTAAGTGAATCTTAATATATTTGAATCCAGGATGGTTTCCTTTCTCTTTCCAATACTTCAAAACAATAGATAATAATATTGATAGATAGTAAATATTATTACAAATAGAGTTTAGAACATATCAAATATTATTATCTACGAGAACAAAGGGGTTGCAAACTTTCCAATAAATTTATCTACTGATATTACTTTTCATTGAGATGTCACACAAAACACTTTAAATCACAGATCGCCTATGACGTTGCGTTGCAAATGCTCCGACACGGTTATCTGCCTGTGCTTAGAAGTAGATTTTGATTATTTTCTTTAATTACCTGATTTTGACAAGGTATCATATACGTATAGCCGTTATATACTACATCTCCGAAGTACGTGCCTAAAATCAGTGTATTCCTAGCTCTTGTTAAAGAAATACTAATAATATGGCACTCGTGTCGTAAACAAAATATCACATGTACATTCATAATAAAATTCTCAATGGTAGTAAGATATTACAAAACTGTGTAACTTAACATAAAACAGAAATAACATTTCAACATTTAAGATATTGGTAAACAAAGGCAAGTAAATGTTTTTTCGGATCAATTCGTCAGTATAGATCTATGTCTAATGTTAAAACACATACAAGGATTTCACAACGATTATCTATCACAGATAATTTACATATTAATGAATTAGTAAAGAGCGAAAGTTTAAACCGACAGTACATTTCAAAGTATCATTGTACCGCCAGAACGCATATTCCTTTAGATCTAATGTATTTCGATATTTCCCCCATACATAACATGCTAACCTATTGATCGATTACAATGAACCGTACTGAAGGACATGATGAACTCCTACCTTAGTAAAAGCGATGAATCATCTATCCTCTCTGACTTCAATCGAATAAAAATACATAGAACTTTGGCTATATATTTCGGATATCGTGTTTATGTTATCATAATAAAAATACTTGATATAAAGTATTTGATCATCTCTTCTCACACACACACAAACACATTAATTCTGATTATCTTGTTAAGAGGATACTGGTTTCTAGTAAAACGTCTTCAAATAACCTGACATGACGAAATGCGAGAACATCAGTACTGATACGTTCTTCATGTTGAGATATCACACTCGTACTTCCTGCTGATGTTACGGACATTAACGACGTTCGTGCTTGTTCTTGTAATCGTACTCTATGTTAACTCCGTAAAGTGGACATAAGATAATGCGGTATTGATGGATTATGATTTTAATTAGGATTGAAATGGCAATAAGTATTGGAAGATCATGCTTTCTTCTTTCGCATGGTCGTTGCAGAAAACAAGGACGATTAGGTTCTCTTATCCATATGCCCTACAAGTATTAGGAATCTGACTTAATAAATGAATTCTCGTTTTAAAGAGCACAATCGCATGCATCTGAAATAAGTTCTTTTGGTAAATGGGTTATGAACGCGAGGTGTATAGAGGAGTAGTGACCGAGAGCGCTTTGATGTATCAATTTGCTTTTGGATTCCTTTGAATGTCCTCTAGGTCACACGTCGAGACATTTAGAACATATTTGTTAACAAACAACCAACTATATATCACCTATATGCAATAGTTTCCTTAAAAGCTTGTCCCAGTCAAACCTAACGTTTGCACCAAATACAGGTTCAAGGGCGATAACACTTGTCAACACGATTTCTGATAAACACGATAAAGATTATTATCAAATGAACCTGCAATCTACGGGGAGCATTTAAGGCCCGACTGGCATAGCTCTAGCCAAAAGCCAAAAGCCAAAGCACGAGAACCACCAGTTATTTGGTCTGCAACAATGGAAGTATATACCTTCATTATAGACAATTTAAACGAACGACCTAATGCCTTTTAGTTAGATGTAATCTAGTTCTGAATATCTAAATATTAGATACTAGGAAGTAAACTTGTATTGAACAAACAAACATAAACAGTTTATTATTAAGAGCAAATATTGACCTATATCATTGAAAAATGGTCAAGTTTAAATTCCGTTTGATTTCAGTTTCATATAATTAGATTCAACGTCTTATTTAAGGAATAGATGATTTTCCTACGAATTTTGATATCGAACCTCAAATAATTTAACGTAATGACAAATTGTTTGGCGCCGTTTTTAACTTATTTTAAAAGGATGTATACCGGAAACATTCGGGTAGAAGAAACCTTCAAACAGAGAAATAGAAATATTCTGAAAACTGGTTATAGAGGGTACCTTAATATGGTGTGACTTGTTAGCTACGGTTATTAAGTAATGATTAGTTTATGTGCAATTATTTTTTATGACAAGCATAAGTTGTTTGAATGAGAAATAAGGTTTTACTTCACAATGAAACGATCAAGAGCAACAATGAATCCAGCTGAGTCTTCCAGTATCTGTTTTACCCAGGTTTGTTGTTTCTTCACAGATTATTTCGTGCGATCTTCTGAACAGACATTTGTTAATTTCTATCTCAGTGAAGTCAAACCAAATAAAACCCTTTTTGACCGTTTGTGAAAATATTTTCAATATTTAGAAAAGACATTAATTCATTTCAGGTCATCTTCACAAGTCCAGATCAATTCATTTGTAACTCAGTAGCAGCGTGTCTGTGATAGAGCTCATCGTGCCATACATGGTGTTACATTCCCTAAGCACTAGAATCGGTTTTCGAATATACAGCTGCATACCGAAAGTTTGTTCACTTGCCACTGAATCGTAGTGCAAATATCATGTAATGTGGGTTTCGTTTCAACGTCAAAAGAATAACTTCAGCAAGACTGACAACGGAGCACCCACTGTCCATGTGTGAAATAGCCATTCTTGAACTCATGTTTGCAATGTCTGGTCACTCGTGAAAAAAATTTGATTTTAGCATATTGATATAGACCGAAGGGGTCAAATTTTCGAAATTTTGATTTCGTTAAATGTCGAATAAAATATTTATTATCGACTCTCCGAGATTAAAACCAACATAATCACATTGGCTTTGTGCTATGGAACAAACGTGACTCATTTTTAAAGAAGTTGATAACTTATAAAGGATTGTATTGAGAAAAATGAAAATTAGTGTTTTCGGAATTTTGACCCCTGGTCACTTCAATGACCTGCCAAAACTGTTACGGATAATTGTGGGATACGATAAACCTTTTCCTTAAAGAAGAATGGCTTTGCATATGTGTATTGAAAATTCAATATTATACGTTTCTTTTTCGCAACGCAACGATACCTCAAAATCATCTTAAATTACATGATATTTGCACTAGTATATTCAAGTATGTGAACAAACTTTTGGCATGCAGCTCTATTTACTAGAAACTAGTTGAAGGGAATGGAATCTATCGGTCCTCATCACATTGTTCATTAAGGTTATTACAATTGTGATATGTACGTATGTGTTAAAATAATATATTACTTTTGAGAATGGGAATCTGCAACACACATAAATAAAAAAATGTTGATAAAAAGTATGCGACCACAAGTATTAAAAAGTAAAGCTGCAATGATATGGCATGAAAGAAATAACTGAATGAAAATACCACCTTCTCACACTTCAGAGAGTAATGGTGAAAAGGTTAACTTAGTCTCCACTTTTTTTATTTATACAAGCCAATTTGTGTTAATCGTTCCAACATTCTACATAATAAAAGTGAAGGAGAATCTCCCTAAAGATGTTGCTGTCATGTGTCTCATGTTGACATGACACTTGTTGTCATCATTCCAATCAAGTCAGCGATAAAATCAGCATAGTCCTTTTCTTTCAAATATCAGGTAACGTGGGATCTCCTTACTTTTACTAATAAGACTTTGATTTATACAAATTGATATTAGTTATTTGAAAGCGCTTCCTCATTTATTTATGTTGATTTTCTATCAGTTGATTATAGTGATATTTAAAGGTTGTACCTATTGTTAATGTGTGGGTTCGAAAATAAAACAGGAGTTTCATGAAATCCACGGCATCCTACTGTACTTCAAATATACTTTTCATCGGATATGCAAATAAGATATAATAAGTAAAAACGTTGAAAGTAGTCTCAAAACTGACCAGTACAACAGGGTATCAATATGATCGTCAGTCACTTGAAACGTGTATATTACTTTCAATTTCGTACGAAACATATAGGTTTAAGTTTTGAGGGCCGATGGGTTACTATTAGCATGGAAATGGATATCCGATAACAAATTGTGTCACCTTACGAATCTCAAGAATCTATCTGAAACATCCTTGTTCTTCTAGGTCATTTTGACAGTCATGTATTAGCAACTCGACATGTGTCCATGAATGATAACCCTCGGCCTGACCGTTTCCTTGTTGTGGAGAAGCAAGACCATCACCCATGCTTTGAGGAGGTTTCACATGGAAAATAGCGCATTATAAGCATGCTATTATTATAATTATTATTTATTATGATACCCCATTATGAATTTTATGTTTGAAGGGTAATAAATAGAGATTATTACCTGAAAAAGTGTGTCATATGACTTTTACGAAACTAGTGTGAATCTTATGTATTATCAGATCGAGAGCAAAGGGTGTCACAGTGTAACGAAATCTCAACTCAGACGAGACCCGTTTATCCGACAGAAAGATAAGAAAAGAAAATAATCAAGCCAATAAATACTAGAGAGAAGAAAGTCAGTGAGTCAAGTGATTTATTTGCAGTCTAAACAAGACGATAACCGGGTACAGCAACAAGCTACCCGTAATCCACTCAACAGGAGTTAACAACTAATTAAGGAAGTCAACAACCCATGAATAAACAAATAGACAAACTGTAGGGAATCACTCAAGCATACCCCAGACGTTGTAACAACAAGATAAGCTAATGACCGTCTTAACGAGATAGCATCAATAAGACAAATCAACACTTGGCGAATATACAAGGGTAGCGTCGGGACACGGGTGGACTAAAAATAGGGATGAATAAACAACAAGCACACAGTACTTTAGATGATCCCTAATCACTACTTGAGTGAGTAAATGAATAAGAACACTAGTTTAGGTATAGTAGAACTTATAAAATAATGGGAGGGAAGGTAAGGTTAAAACTGTAAGTTCTTAAAGGAAGTGATCACATACTCCAGAAAGGTACAGAGAAATAAGGAATATCAACCTCACCAATTTACTTCCAGCGTCCCAGGTCCACCCGTGACCTCTCCCCGCAAGAATTAAGTCAAGACTCGTTGGTACCAGAGCTTAGCCCGGTATTCATTAGCTCCGTTCGGACGTCGGAGAAGACTAGGCCTTACTCCAAAGAAGAGATGGTAGGTTATCTAAGGATATCGCGAATCTGTGTTTCTTTGAGAAACTAAATTATCCCTAGCTCCATAAATATTTAAGTTATGGAGCCCTACAATGGCTTACTGTAAAGGGCGCAAACTCCTCTACAAGAAGATATAAACATATTAATGCTACATGTAAAAAGGCTGATAAATGGATCATGAAAATGACATTTGAACATATAAAAATAGCCACAGTCGGCGAATAAGGACATGAATGATAAAAATAGATACATGAATGTAAAGTACATAATATGTACTTTCGATACATACAATAATTAGTGATATTTTATGAAAGTACATTAGAGGAGAGGCGGGAAAAAGGTCGCACGCTCGAACCGCGTGACAAAGGATTATACACAAATTTGCAAGAATTTTGTTAAATTCATGTGGTACATTTCCGAGTGCAAAAAGTTCTTTATTACCGATTTTATTCCATTTGAATCGCAAATATATATCCAGAAAACGACCTACTTTCCTTGCACGCTACGAACAATTGTTTTATGACGTCTAAGACAACGCGCTTAAACTGTGGTTGCTATGTAAAATGATATGTGCTTAAATTGAAATTATGTCACCACTAATGATTACCCATATTGGTCATAGAACATGTTATCTCGCCGGACTATTTTGTGGTATCTCTTACTTAGCGTGTTCAGCTTTCATGACAAAGTTGTTTCAGACAATTCCTGAATTGTAATGTCAGTTAGAAATAGAACGTATGATGAGCTAAAAATGCAGATGATGACGCAGTGATGAAGTGATTTCAATGTTTATTAAGGACCAGTTAAAGTCAATGGATATGTAGTCATGCATACTTAAATAAAGATAATAGCTCATAATAGCAAGGTGTCATGGGTTGAAAAACATCAATGAATACTCTGATATGGTGAATCCGGTGTAACTTTTGTATTATATAAACTCTTCAAAAAAAAGAAACTTGACATTCATGCGAAATTGATTTTTTCGAAACGGGTCAATTTTTTAATGATATATACCTGTAAATTAAAGAAAGGCTTGCTCAAAAGTGTAAATTTACCAAAAACAATGGCCCAAAAAGTTTACGTTGTATTCAGGGACGAAAACGAGCGAGTCGTCAAATGCATTTTCTGCCAAAGCACGTGCAGCATGGGATCATAAAGGTTTACATGCAGACACGTCTGCTTTAGGGGTATAAAAAGCCAAATTAGCCACTGTTCATTCAGACTACACAACATCGGTACAGCGACCTGAAGAATGCCAAGACTGAACAGAGCGCGACGCAACAACGCTATTGGCAGACTGCAAGCAGGAGCGACGCAGCGAGATGTTGCAACACACTTTGGCGTGTCCGGACAGATCATCTCTTCATTGTGGACCCGTTTCAACACCCGAAACAGCGTTGATGATAGGCCAAGGTCAGGCAGACCAAGGGTGACTACTCGGGCCCAAGATCGGTACATCCGACTGCTCCACCTTCGGGAACGCACCAGGACAGCAACGTCAACAACAACGCAGATACCAGGCCTGCGTCGAATTTCCGACCAAACGGTACGCAACAGGCTGAGAGAGGCTGGACTTTTACCATATTAAAACGCAACGTCATCTGGCGGAACGTCTCCAGTGAAGTCAACAAAGGATGAGATGGGCACGTGCAAGGTGGAGAACCGTTCTCTTCACTGATGAGTCCCGTTTTCTGCTTCGACGAAGTGATGGACGAGCACGTGTATACCGACGTAGTGGAGAACGTTATGCTGCCAACTGTGTTCAGGAGGTTGTCCCATTTGGATGTGGGAGTGTCATGGTGTGGGCCGGGATTCGTCACGGTGTTAGGACACCCCTTGTGCATGTTGTGGGTAACCTCACAGGAGTACGGTATAGGGACTTGATCCTACAGCCTCTCTTGGACGAACTGGATCGACGCGTGCAGAGTAGGAATCCACCACCCCAAACACTTCGAGGACTTCTTGCAGCACTTCAGCACGAATGGCAGAACATTCCACAGGTTGTGATTGACAACTTGATTGCATCCATGGGTCGTCGGTGCCAAGCAATAATCAATGCCAATGGTGGCCATACCCGATACTGACATTTGTGCACTCCTGTGATGTTGCAACACTTGTGCACCTGTGCATTTCAAGATCGTGCTTATCCTGAATAAAATTGACTGAACAGAGATCTTCAAACAGCGTTTTAGTTTTCATTTCAATGTTTAACTTGCATCTGTGTTCTTTATATTGAACTTTGAAGGTCAGTGTCAAGTTTCTTTTTTTGAAGAGTTTTAGTCCGTCTTTTGAGAAACATTATCACACTTAAAAATAAAATGCATGTCCAGGGAATATTTAGGAATAACCTGTGGCGTTGCTTCACTTCTTTATGGTACAATGCTATACTCCTGATGATTGTCAAACAGTAAAACAATTGGTAGAATAAACTTTTCAAAGCCTTCTATGAAAAATGAATTCACTCACGTGTACCTGTCTTTCTAAACACTTATTTCTGCTGTATGTTCTCCTCAACATGTTTGTGATAAGAACCTTTAAACTACAATACAACTAGTAACTTTAGATAAGTGAAGTTATTTCAGAGTCAGATTTGTGTGCTCCTGTTGTGTTTTTAAGGGAAGTTCTTGCTGCATAATTTTGAACGTCCCTGAGTTTGAATAGCTGTTTTCGGATGTGATTAAAAAACGACTGATGCAGTAACACAGCGTGCAAAAAATGGACTGCACAAGGTTATGAGCTGTACGTTTCAGCTTTTACAATGGCATCGATGGTCCGAGGATGGAAGTAACACACTAAACTATGACTGTGGATCTGGGATTCGAGTGAAAGGATTGAGTCCATGTGTATTCCCAGAAATTTCACACCTATTAACGGCTGAATAACCGATGATCCAATCAAAACATGAACAACATTAACATTTTTCATACCTCTGCTACTTACAAGAAACATATCAACAGTTTAATCTCAAAACAGTCAGGTTCATCCGACGTTTGTTTTCTTTCTTTTTTCAATAATTGACAAGACGATGACCATCAGATAATGATCAAGGTATATTAGAATTCAGGAGGCATCGCCGGCATAAAAGTAGTGACAAAACCCGTGTCTCTCATGATCACTTATCGACATAAATGAGAAAAAGAATGGGCAGTACTAATTTTGAGGTATTCAACACGAAAATTCAGTCTCCTTATTTGCACTACAGAGATTGTCTATATCAGAAAACAGATTGTTTTCGTTCATCTAGATAAGAGAAAAACAATATACATTGTAAGGGCAGAGTCTTTGGTACCAATGTTGTTTTCTAATGCCTCTAAAAGTTTATCATAAATCTCAGTACTAAAAGCAGCACTTAGATCTAAAAGAACTATCACTCACAGGATATCATTGTTATCATTTATAAATCGTAAGGAGTAGAATGTCATGGTCTGTAGTGAGATTGATAGGTATGTCGCATTCGTTACATACTGGTACTTCTTGAAATATGAGCTTAAAACAAAATATATGCTC
Source organism: Phorcus lineatus (assembly GCA_921293015.1). NCBI lineage: Eukaryota > Metazoa > Mollusca > Gastropoda > Trochida > Trochidae > Phorcus > Phorcus lineatus. The sequence continues at coordinate 37,238,787 of OV121090.1, read as the reverse complement.
TTGATTAGCGATTATATCAGTCTTGTGTTCTCGAATAGCGGAGGCTTTCCTCAAAGGTAAACACCACCTGATAACTTTAAAAAAACAAACCCATTGTAATTTGTTGGGACAGTCACTTCACTATGTGTGATTGAATGAGTTATTTAAACGGTAAACGTCTACATGTGACATTTACCAAGATGCAAAAGAAACTCGTCTTTGATTGGTTGAAAACTAACTTCCTGCTCTCATTTTACTGGTCGTTTCCAAAAATCGTCAAAGGTAAGCTGCACATGTCCTCAAGCAGTAATTCTCTAGATGTATTGACGGATCATTACGTCTAGTTTTAACTAGATTACCGAGTGAAATGTTTAAGTTAACACTTGCCTCCTCTTACTATAACACTTCAAAACGACAATTTTAAAGGTCCGTATTTCATTGTTAATGGACATAATTGTTTGGAACTAATAATTAAGATATTCCCAGGTTTTATTTTATTTCCTCTTTCAAATGAAGTATTAATCAAAGCTGATTCGGCTGTTGTTAATGAGTTACGTGAAGACTTTTCAAAACTAGTCCGGCAATTCCCTTTTCTCAGGTTTGCAAACGTTGACCCTCCCTAGTGGGCAAAAATGAATTAAGAGAATTTCTTCTTGATTCTTAAAGACATTATCTATGTATTACTCTTATGTTAAAATCATGAATTTCGACGAATACGTCTGCCCTTGAAGTCTAAAATTTTTGGTAAATTCACTGAATTTTAATGATCGTTTAGAAAAAGAATATTGAGAATTTACAGGTTCTGAGACACACTTGTTGTAGGGCAATGTTTTAGTTATGAAATGTGTAAGTTTCGACTCTCTAATGCAAATAATGGCAGAGAACTGATTTCGCAAAAGTGCAAGGGGTCGAAAAACTGCAAAATATGTGAAAAATCAAGATAGCGCCGAAACAACGTGACCTACAACTTCGTCACGATTTACTTTTTCAAGATATGTTTTTGCAAATCTGTTTACAACAACTTCAAGTCACTACGTGCATTTTCGAAAAATCAAAACAAATGTTAACTTTCAAACTTTTTGCCATAGTAAGGCTGCAATTTAAGAGTAAGTCCAAAAGTTTCAGTGCTCTTTTGTCGCATGTTACACAAATAAATCAAATAAATATATATTTTTGATACATACCACATTCCATGAAAAAAATAATAAGAAATGTTAAAAGTGTATTACAGTCAATTGCATCTGATAGCCCAATATCAAATAAATCAACGTTTAATCTGTTGTTTGAATATCTAGTAATTAACTGAGTATGGGTTCATGGTTACATCGCTATAAAGAAACTTTGAACGTTTGATTGATGCTGCTTCTCATATGTGCAGTGGGAGGTTATTCCAAGGTTGCGGATCGTTAACTTGATTGGAACAGTTATTGTCTATAACGAGTTGTGCGGGAATACGACAAAGCAAAATCACGCACGTTTCTAAGTCTATAATTGATCTTACTTTCGACAGGTTCAACATACGTATGTTCACAAAGGTACGATGGAACATTTTCCTTATATATATGTTATAGAATAAGGATACTTTTCGATGTTTTTCGATTGCCATACTTTTTCTAAAGATAATGATTCTCGGCCATTATCTCTCCCAGTGGTCTCGACCTGATTTCTAAAAATTCTTTCACATATGTCTGAAACACAACTATCCCTCAATTCATAGACGTATCCAGGATGTTATCTTTTGAAAACTGAATAGATCTTTTTTAATGTCTCTCTGTTTAACATAAACATTTCCTCCTTGGCGAAACCATCGATTCTTTTAGAATGTTTTTGATGTGATTTTTCCGCTTACAATCGGACGAAAATGTTCAAGATGTTTTGAGGATTTCTTAAAAACTGCACATTGATTTTCATATTTCATTTTGCTTTCTTGTGTATTCTAGCGGGTAAAGGTTTTCAGTTTGATAAAAGCCATTAAGTAAAACGCTTCGGTACCTATTAGATGTGAGGTACATGAGCAATCTCCACCTGTGCTGTAAACTGTAACTGTAATCTCCACCTGTGCTGTAACCAAGGTTATGTAGTTTATGTTCCACACTGTCAAAGGCAAAAAACATACTGTAATAATTCTTCCTGTAAGGCATAACAAATATAATTCATTAGCTCTTTTAATTGTTGAATTGTAGAATGTCCAACTTTGAATCATTATTAATATTTTCATAACTTATTTTCATTAAAGTAGATGTAAAAACTTCAAGACAGTTCATTCAAAACTTTTCACCATAAAACTTATCAAAGACATTGACCCGTAATTACAACTGCAACATTTACGCCAGGGCTTGTCCTTCTTACTGAGTATTGCAAGATTTAGATGTTTCAAATTCACGGTGAATATCAAATATTGAATTAGTCGACAAGATTTGTCATTCACTTTATCTTAGAGGTCGTGAAGGAACCGACTTCCTTCCAAGACGGCAATAGTCCATCTAAAACATTTTCCTTTGTATTCAGCGATGACTTTATTTACATAGCAACTTTGTAAATTTAGTGATTAACTTTAAGTAAGGCTTTTTGTCTCGCTCTACGTCGCCTACGCTCAGCTTGGAGAAGGCTTGCACAATACCACATGTAGCCAAATTATCAGTAAGGGTGGCCTCACTTTCAGAAAATGCTCATTAATCATGGTAGACAAACAGTCATTGTATCATTGAATTAGATCCATTGATGTTGCGTGAATATTTTGTAACTTAAGTTGGCTAAAGTCTTCTCATGTGCAGATGTACAAGCCTTGTTCACTGATGAACAACAAAACTTCAAACGTTTTCAGCGACATACTTGTCGCTATTGTAAGTTATCCTATATGTGATTTACAGTCATTGTCGCACACTGCCTGTGGTAGATCACTCGCTCGGGATAGCTAATATAGAGATGAACTTGTACTTGCAGTCATGCATACTATCCATAGAAAAGTGTCAAATTAAACAGAAAATAGATCTTCTGTTGGCTACAATAAATAAACTTGATACTTGGGGGATTAGAAGTATCAACAACGCAAAGCATCTTCATCCAGCATTGAGGTAAGAATGAAATTAGTCAAAATGCTGGATATTTCATTCAACTGACTTTGAACTGTAGTCCAAGCTTTGTTTATCTCATGTTTGATTATTTGCTAAAACATTTAATTGAAAGATGCTCATACTAATTAAACTAACGATGTTAATGACAAAGTAATGGAGTTGTTGATATGGTGAAAGTACCAAATTTCATGACAAAATATCGGCTTGTCATATATATTCCTATTGGATTTAATACATGGTTGACTATTTTGTATGTACCGGTAACAGACTTGATATCCAAACTAAATGTTAACACACCATTGTCAATTCAAAGCGAATAAATTCCTAAATATGTATTCTTATACTCGTAGAACCGTTTATTTTTTCAATTGATATCATTTCAGGGCATTATTTTCGCTTGTGGGCATCAAATTGCTTTCGCAATCTACAAATTATTCTTCAAAGCTACTTCCGATTAACTTAAGTAAGACCAACGTTTCTATTTGCATTTTTGTTGAAGATTTATCTCGACAGTTGCAAAAACATTCACTGTACACACACAAGTTTTTAAATTGTTATAGATTTATTAAAATCTGCCAACCGGGCTGCCAGTAGTGGTTTATTATTGGAGGAGTTTATTAATTCAAACATTAAAAAGGCCTTGCAACCTCTGATGACGCACTGCTTCCAACAAATGACTATTTGCTGTGTACTAATGACAACAGTTTGCTTCATTCAGCGTGAACAACTTCTTAACACCGACTTTGATGAGCGCTATTTTGACAAGCCAGGTGCCATCATGTCTCCTACACTTGACAAAATAGCATAGTATATTTTTTATGATTGACCTTCTAGTCATTTTGGTCCTTTGATCCGCCGTAATCTTTTTCTGTTGCAGGGACAGCGTTCATTATGTACCAATATTTCTATGTAAACGAATGTCACAATTTTACATCCTACGGTCGCTTGGGATACAGAGTATTTGAACACTAAAATGTTTACATTAGTTCCAATTAGGTACAATAAAGATATAAAAATGAAGTCAGAAACATGTTTATAGAATATTGATTTAGATAAAAGTCCGAAAATTACGAATTTTCAAAACGTTCTTGACTCACGGAACAAAAATGACCAACACTCAGGGTGAAAGCCAAAAGTATTGAATCACTTTCAGCTTGATAGACCGTTTCTGTCATATATAAAATCTCATCATAAATTCATATTTTAGAACACATATAATCTTCACAAAGGGAACGTTCATTGTTGTTTTCCTTCAAAGAGTAATTATCCATAACATGCAATGTCTTTCATGTCTACATGTAGTTGCATTGATACTAACTATATATACGAATTTGATTTGATTTGAAGGATTTGTATGATTTGCTGTACATTGAAAAGTGTAATAAAAGGAAAACATATGCCATTTATAATGTGAATTAGTTCTTGAAATATATTTATAAAATGTTTATGATCAATGACATTAACAAGAACAATGCTGCAATGTCGATGAATTTTCATGACCAGACTTGTAGCACATACATTTACCAACACCACTCAAGGTTAAACCTGGAATCGTCATAGAATTTGTTTGTCCAAAATAGACTTGTAGTGATAAAATCTTCAGCAAGTATGGAAATGACGTAATTTCAATTTGAACAATTCCAAGCGCTGATTTGTGAGATGTGTACCAGCATAACATGATCTAATCAAATTTAGAAAAGAATTAAATACTACAGCGGTATCCTCTGACCAGGAAGTGGCTAGTTCAGTCCCTCTGACTGAGATCTGTAAGTGATGGATTAATGGATTGCAGCACAAGCACAACAACAATGGGACACTCTAAAACACTCTGAGTGAGTGAGTGAGTTGGTGTTTAGGTAGTAGTTACTTAATCCATAAACGAGAGGTGGATCCACACAGAATTCGTCGAGGACGGTAGTCCGAGACGCAAATTCAGCTGTCAATCAAACAGCGATCAGGTGTGTTGTAACTAGATCCACCTTGAGTGATCGGATTAAGTAATTGCTTTGTTCCACACCCACATTGCACGTTGTCAAAATCTGAACGAGATCTGCGCGGGATATTTCAATTTGAAATCATTCAGTTTCACACCGCCACAATGTCGAGTCACGAATGGGATGACATGATTGACGACCAAATTACATTGTCACAAATAATGAAACATGGATTATCTTTGATAGTACGATTTGTTTGAATGTTCATTGTGCTCGTTGCCATTAAAACTTGAATTACTTATTATTGTCTCATTTTTTTTAGAAAATTTACTTGAACAGTAGGCGTGGCTTGCTAAACTGCAGCGAGCCAATGAGATAGCTACGGTCAACGATTGCTTCAAACCGTGGTGTAGCTATTAGATACACCACCGCCGACATCAAAGGGACCGACGCGTGGGCATGGTATAACGTGTTTTGAACAATATTTCAGTTATTGAACACGGGATGACAAGTATCCAAAAGAGAATGAGTGAGTGAGTGTGTTGGTGTTTAACGTGTTTTGAACATTATTGCAGTTATTTAACACGGGATGACAAGTATCCAAAAGAGAATACGTGAGTGTGTTGTTGTTTAACGTGTTTTGAACATTATTGCAGTTATTTAACACGGGATGACAAGTATCCAAAAGAGAATAAGTGAGTGAGTGAGTGTGTTGGTGTTTAACGTGTTTTGAACATTATTGCAGTTATTAAACACGGGATGACCAGCATCCAAAAGAGAATAAGTGAGTGAGTGAGCGTGTTGGTGTTTAACGTGTTTTGAACATTATTGTAGTTATTTAACACGAGATGACCAGCATCCAAAAGAGAATAAGTGAGTGAGTGAGTGAGTTGGTGTTTAACGTGTTTTGAACATTATTGTAGTTATTAAACACGGGATGACTAATATCCAAAAGAGAATAAGTGAGTGTGTTGTTGTTTAACGTGTTTCGAACATTATTGCAGTTAATAATCACGGGATGACCAGCATCCAAAAGAGAATAAGTGAGTGAGTAAGTTGGTGTTTAACGTGTTTTGAACATTATTGTAGTTATTAAACACGGGATGACTAATATCCAAAAGAGAGTGGACATATCTGGGAGAAAGGGATCGAAAGGACGAGGGTAAAGACGGAAAGAAGGGCATAGTGAGAGATAGATTGCAAGTTTTGTTAGCAGAACTAGTTTATAAATCCTGCATGGCAGATACTATTGATACACATTAACCATGGAAAACACACAAGTCGAGTCAAGAAATAGGAAAGCATGTGCAGGTGGATATGCATTGTAACACAATGTTTTTTAATTAATTGTGTATATCTTTAATAGATTACTTTAATTCTATTTCAATAGTCTGCTATTGGACTTTCAAGCTTAATATGGGTAGGTTGTAGTAAACAATTATCTTCAGACCATCAATTTAATCGCAACTATAATCGCTTTGGAAGGAAGAACATAGGCTTAACGGTCGCGCATATCTGAAATCTCGGCTCTCCTATGGAAACAGTTTCCTTCCTGCTTCTTCGTTTATCCAAAGTATCTATATGATCGGTGTCTCGCAATCCCAGAAAACAAGATTGCAGCCGAAGAACGGAATTCAATCGAGGGCTTGCGCATCCCTATACTGTGCATTACTTTTCTGTCTCGCCTAGTGACATATGTCCATCAATATAAAAAAGAAATTAATTGAAACCCATGCAATAGAAACTACGCAAACCTTTAGAAAAGGTTTTCATTTCATCTTGTAATGTAATGGCTGTCATATTATTCAAATACGACAGACAAATTTCTGATTTGGTACAAGCCACCAAAAACTTCAATCAATGGATATTAAAAAGGCTACTTTATCGAAAGATTTGCAAGATATCTATTCGAGAGAAACGTCATGGAATGCATGACAATGCTCTGGTTCACAACTACACAGACCATCATTTAGGAAAGTGCGTTGGGACACTCATATCACAGATTTAACCACTCTCTCCCAACAGAGGTAGCTCCGTCATAAATTCCTAGACAACCTCTGTCTTAATACGAGGGTAACTCGGTCTTCCGGCAGTTTCCCTAGCGGGACAATATTGCAACTTAAACTACATGGCAATATTTCAGTCAATAAAAACAACGCATGCATGAATAACATATTTGCTGTAACTTTTGAAACGGCGTTGCTGATTGCACAACTAACTTTGATTGCATCCAATCAGCGTTCTGCATTTCTTGACCAAGAAACCTTCGAATTAAGACAGAGGATGTATGGGAATTTATGACGGAGCTACCTCTGTTGAGAGAGAATGAGATTTAAATAGATCACTAGATTTAACCTAGAGTACTTTTTGGCTTATTTGACTATTGAATTCTGCCCTGAATGGAAATACGCGTCCAGGGCATCAGCCACCTAAAAGCTTCCATAGAAGCTTATCTTAGAATGATAATTTCTGAAAAATTTATCAAAAGAAAAATGATAAAGGTCTGGTAATGAGAAAAGAGATTACATCAAGAAGTATAAATAGTTTACATATTCAGCGGTTTGATCTTCTTTTAAAGTTGCAAAACATTGCTCGTTCCCTGTACTTTCATGAATCATTTTTATTTTGAGACAATGTCTCATCTTGACACCTACATGTCCTCGGCTATGAAATTTCCTATGATTGGAATACTTAAAGTTTCATTTCTGTGACAAATTTTTGAGGTGTGGGAATAGAATTTTTACAGCATCAGTAGACATTTTCTGGTTGGAAGGGTTGACAATTAATATGACATGAGTTACATGTATACATGCAGATTTTTCGTTTTCTCAGTAATGCAGCTGATTCCATCGATTCTCGTATCCAAATATCATCCCTAGATTCAGAAACTAGTAAAGACTGATGTGGTAAATGTACTTATAGACACTGACACATTCTAAAAGAAATCGACGGAGTCGCAGGGCCACCACTTGACTCAATACCTTATCGTGGTGTGATGGTTGACGTGCTTCAGAGACCCCGAGCGTACATGCTCCTGGTAAGGGCACCTAAGCTTGACAGGTCTATGGGTATAAGCCAGAACAAATCTGAGTCGTTCTCAAACCTCCTGTCTATCTCCCACTATGCCTTTCTTACCGTCTTTTCCCTCATTCTTTCGATCCCTTTGTCCCTGATCTGGCCACTCTCTTTTGGATGCTTGTCACCCACGTGCTTAATAACTGAAACATCGTTTAACACTAACTCACTCACCCACTGTCAGCTGAGCTGTCTCAAGTGCAAAGTAATTTAACATACACGACCACTTAGATGTTTGAACAGGCATATCAATTACCCTTTGAATTATATGTATAAGGTATATAGAATCAAACGATGCAAGAGAATATCTCGTGACAAGCCGAAGCATTTTAAATGTTCGATAACTCATTTGCCGTTATACATTTGAAAAAAAAATGAAATAGTTCAGACAAATACATACGCTTAGTAGTGGGGGAGGATAGAGCAGTGGTTAGCGCGTTCGGCTTCGGATCATTAGGTTCCTTGTTCGGCTCAAGCAAGTACACGCAGTAAGGTTTGGGTTGTGGATGCAATGCTACAATGAATTTCAGCGCAGTACTACCCATAGTTCGCTAGTTTAAGCCGTCGCTCGCAGGTTTGATCGCAATGCATAGTCACAGTGGTGTTGCGGGCTTTCTCCTTGCAATAACACTAGCAGCCGTGATATAAGTGAAATACAGTGAAAGTAAAGCAGCATTAAACCCCAGATCACCTCACCTGCTAATTATGGTGTGATATGCGAGAGTACTAACACACTGATGTACTGTTGCCTTAGCTACACATTCTCACACAAACGGCATATTATCATTACCGTCAAAGATCAAATTTAGACGTATTCAACAGCCAAAATCGATAACATCGCTTCTTAGGTTTTTCATCTGACTGCGAATAAATGGTTCAGAGATCTTGCTTTCACATCAATGATACGATCATATTTCATGTAATTTATACAGTTATTAAAAACAATAATCATTACCTATCCGACACGTTAACCATCTCTACAATCTAACTTTGTTTAACATGACGTCAGTTTAACGCAAAAGATGACTATCCAAAGGGTTTAATGTCTGTCATCGTATAATATTTATTGTTCTTGCTAGTCGTTAACTTTGAATCGTACTATAAAATGTGTTATGAGGGATTTCATACATCAAGAGAATTCTAATCTTATTGTTTTCACCTAGAAACTTTACTAAGGCTAGAAATATCTACATTGGATAGAATCAGTCATAGTTGGATTTCAGAGTAATACAGCCCACTTAGATAAATCGATAACGATATTAAGATATAAATAATTCGGCACGATAATTGATCTCAATTAAAGACACTGTGATATAGTCAATCGTTTGCACCATCTACTCCTCTGTAACAAACTAAGGATGGCTGAATGTATCTCGTGTCTGAATACGTGAGTAAGCGGTTTATGTGAAAGGTCATATTTCAACACAACTCGTAACCATCGAATCTAGTCAAATATATTCATTAGAATTATATAAACTACATGATCATCCTTAACATCAAATATTTGGAAATAGTTTGAGAGTTTTAAATCCTAAAATTTACATCTATTCTTTTTAACAATTTTCCCTTAAATCTTAATTCAAACTGTCCGGTAACTCGAGCTTTAGATCTGACGTGAGGTATGGTGATATGGGGTTTAACGCCGCGTCCAAGATTATTTCACTTTTATAGCGGCTGCTAGTATTAATGCAGGGAGAAAGCCCGCAGCACCATTGTTGCTATGTATTACGGTGAAACCTGCGAGCGTCGGCTGGAACTAGCGAACCATGGGTGGTATTGTTCTGAAATTTAGGGTAACATTGCACCAAAACCTTACTGCGTGTAGAACAGTTCTCTACTGCAGACACAGTTGCCGAGCCCCTGGCGGGATTCAAACCACGGATCTCTTGATCCGAAGCCAAACGCACTAACCACTGCGCTATCCCGGCCTTTTTAGATCTGAAGTCCATCTGAGTTGAATTTGAAATTATCTTAGAAGACACTTAGACAAAAAGAGTCAAAATATCCTCATGCATCATTCTTGCCAATGGATTTCTGCCTGATAGAAAGATGCATAACGCTTAAAGCAGCATTAGTTTTACAGATTTTACACTAAAATACATGTTATTTAAACCATATGAACAAGTCCTTAAGAAAACCCATCATGCAAAGTGATGAACATCGATGATACGAGAGTTTTGGCTTGAAAGAGACCAGGGTATTAGGAAAGAGAGAGCGGATTCATAGACGCTGATATAGCAGGATGAGTAATGAACAGTCTTTGAAAGGCATTCAAAAGTGAAATGTAGAAGAAGCGTGTACACGACCAGGATTTCCGGGTACAAATGTAACTTGCCAGGAATGAGGCTCTGCTTGATTGCTAACCTCTCACATCATGCGACATTAAATAAGTTATTTCTGACGTTACTAATTTGACCATAATATATTCAAGTTATTTATGAACACTAATGACCATGATTTAGTGCAACTTATTGCACGATAATGAAGTTTTAGGCCATATTCCGAAAATATTGGAAACAAATGTATCGCATCAATAAAATCTCTCTTGAAGAGGTTACTTTGAAGTATGCCGACTGCTTCTGTATGTATTGCGATACAGTAGATTCAACTTAAGGCTGGCGTATACGCCGCTTTAACGAATCAGGAATAGCCAGAGTGACCTGAATAGTATAGAAAATGTTACTTGTCATGAAGACAAAGGGTATTGTCCTCCAAGGAAGAGCCTTTGAAGCAGTCTGATTAAAGCTGACATTTGATAAACACCATTTGTGAGTAGAACAATCCCTATAAAAGATAAAAGGAGTTCACATGAAAAGTAAGTAAAGTCGCACAGAAGATTCAAATTATTTTTTGCATAGTGTAGGAATTTGAAATTTTGACTTTCTTCTTGAAAATAACCGTTACGCTAGTATTGATGGCTAAAGTTGTGGATAACTTTGTTGATTTTGTAGTTATATGACTAAATCAGCAAACACTATTTCACCAAACTCAATAGCTCTTTTCATGTGTTGACCTATGTTAAATTGAATTTAAAAGTTTCTTATTTAAAGCGCTTATCAAAACAATAAAACCACGATGATATTCTTTCATTAACAAAACTCTATATTTCTTTGAAATAACCTGTGTATATGTAAATTTTACGTCTGTTTGACCATTTCAATGATTCGTGAGATTCACGATTCAATGAGATTTTGAAGTTACTAGTGGTGCAACAAGTAATTCCTCGGCAAGTACATCTAGGGGTCCCGAATATAGGGGGTCACTGATGTTTCATTCCGAATGTTGGTCAACTCTCAAATCAGATGCAGCTCATTGAAACTTGGTATATGAAACAATCATCTTGTAAGCTGGTTCCATTTTGCGTTTTTAACTTTTAATGTTTTACCTTTTGTCGTTTCCATGGAAGCTTTACTTTGATTTTCGTTTCTAGATTACTATTCAAGACTCAATTACCATATGCATTAAACCAAGCTTTGAAATGTGACATCCTAAATGTTATCACCATCACGGGCTTTCCTTCCTGTACTTCATGTTCGTTTTCAATCAATATTGACTCAGAATTATCTTAGGGGAAAAACATCAACAAAAAAGCGTAAGATTTAGCTTAATAAAACGTGGCATGTTGAACAAGTCTAGTGTGTACTTTAACTTTTAGGGTTTTCAATTTCTTTGGAATTATAATTTTGTTTCGAGGATAAAACATTTAAACGTAAATGCTCGACACAATAAAACAAAGATTGTTAAATAAATAATCCTCTTGTGTAGGCTTAATTCATTACCAGTGATATGATTACAACAATTTGTTTATACTAATATGAGAGTTCTTGTCGGTTGACTAACGAATACAGCTTCATAAACTAAGATTCAAGATTTTTCACGTTTTTCTTCCCCACACTAGGTGGGAGAAATAGCCGACTCCGTCTCATTGTGTCTTATGATCAAAAAGGTGTTTACGTCGAGTTGACATTCGGACATTTATTATTAAAGGCTAAATCGATATCTGTATAGCTTCAACTATCATTTTGTCAAAGAGATTACTATATTATGTCTCGTTTGTGGTTTCATATAAAACCATGTAATTAAACCTCAGCAAAAAGAAACGAATTTAAAACGCTTACTCACTACATGTGCTTTAATTTTAGTTATTTCATAAATCGACAATGGACGGAACTATAGGTTTGATAATCGGTTTAGCGTTATTTCAATTTGTGTGTTATATCATTGATATTGAAATGCGATCTGAGACCAATGTAAAGATATGACATTCAAAAGACCAATACTTTGAGTATGACAAGTTGATACGACAATCTTTCAGTTTAAAATTTTAAAACAATTCTAAAAGATAAAGGCAATATCTTATTTCGAAATTAATTACTATATATATTGACAATTTAGCATCAAGCTTTAAATGTGACATTCCACTGATATTGAGTCTAAATATACTAAATGTATTTTGTTGTCAATTTTATATGATATGAATATTGATTATTTGGGATCAGTTTAATTTGTGGCTTGGGAAAATGTTCTAACGTCATATATAATATATGACTTTGCATTCAAAATGAAGGTACGACTGGTAAATAGCTTAGTTCGGATTTTCTTTTGTGTATCATCGTCAGTGTACATGTACAACTTCGTTAATAAATAGAACTCGGTTTTCTGGTCAACCGCTTGTTATGTTTACGGAAACCGTACCAAATTATAACATACGTGGACAATGTTGTCTTGAAACTGTGATTCAGAGTGATTAATAGAAATATGGATTTTATTTATCAAGATATTACCAACCTGCGCGACCTAACTGAATTCTTGTGATGAGCAATATAAAGCTCTAAGACATTTCAATCCTTTTAAGAGGTATTTATTGATGAGAAATTAGAACTTGATCTATATAATCTACGGTTGTCGATTAACATGAAACATTTTAATCGTTCAAATGATTAGGTTTTCATTCTGAGTCTGAGTCGCTTGATACTATTTTTATTTCGATGTGTATGATCTATATTTCAGATGAAGAAGAACGAGTTCTATGGGTATTTTAAATCTTAAGCAACATTTCACAAAACCCAAAAGAGAAAATAATACCACTGTACACAAATCTATAGATTATTTGGTGAAATAGAACTGCAGTAGGTATTTGCATTCCATTATCCAGTGTAAGATGCTGCGGTTATCTGTTGAAAGAGGAAATTGAACCTTGGCATCAAAGGGGTAGGCCATCGTGATGTACAACAGCTCACTTAGCAGACTCATTTAATTGTTATTCTGTCTGAAGACATGGCGGATGATTTATTTCTCGTGTTTTGCTTTATTAAACTATGTCAGCTAACTCCTAATTCTATAGGGGGCGGGATAGCGCAGTGGTTAGCGCGTTCGGCTTCGGATCAGGAGGTCCGTGGTTCGAATCCTGCCAGGGGCTCGGCGACTTTGCAATAGAGAACTGTTCTACACGCAGTCAGGTTTGAAATTCAGCGCAGTACCACCCGTGGTTCGCTAGTTCCAACCGATGCTCGCAGGTTTCACCGCAATACATAGCCACAATAGTGTTGCGGGCTTTTTCCCTGCAATAATACTTGCAGCCGCGATATAAATGAAATAATGTTGAAAGCGGCGTTAAACACAAACTCACCTCACCTCCTAATTCTATAATGTTTTATGGTAGCGCCAAATGTATCTAAATGTAATGAAATTCACTCTTTTTGTCTCTAGAATCTGGAACATCATTGATGCATGTATCCGTCAGGAGTCAAAATTACTCCTTGATAACGTCGCCTCGTCGATAACATGGGAATATAGGGAAGACTTGCATTGGGAAATTATTCCATTTGAGTAGAACGACCTGTATCGGTATCGGTATCAAGTATCGGCTATAGGGTGTTTATTTTGTGAAATATGCCGACCAATTGTATCCAAATCCTGCTCGTTAAGATGTGGACTAACACTTTGCAAGTCGAGCGATTTGATACTGTGCTTTCTGTTACAAACTATGACCACCCTGCTATGATGTGGGCGGGCGTGGTCTTCCTTGCAGATCAAATCAAGTTGCCGTGGAGAAAAGGCAGACGGTTATCATAACGATATCACGACCGAACTTCTCTGATCTGCATTCATCTTATCCTTGATTACCTTGATGTCCAAATTCTGATCATGGAAAAGGACTGATCCATCACCACCTGCCCATTTTGACAATATTTCCGTCTTAAGTGCTGTGTTCCATACTCGGGAGGACGTCAGGATTCATTAAAAATGGATTCATTAAACAAAATGACACGTTTCAATGTTGTCGTGCCAGTGCCAAGGCCGGACGAATTCCCATATTATTATAGATCAGTCCGTTTCGCTATGGTGGATGCCGGGCTCGAAGAAGAGCCGCCAGCAGTCGTATGTTGAACAGTTCCTGTGATACATTATCTTTCGTCAATTTCTGCCACCTTTGACGAAGTTGTTTAACAGGCCCGTACGTTTCCTGACACAGACAATGAAATACTGCTAATCAAAGATTGTAAATTTTGGAATATGTCCATTTAAGTCAATTCAAATAAAGATGTTGCCTCAAATTTTACTATTGTAAAAATGGATAAATAGATTCTTGTCAGCACTATAGACGACGCCATTTATAGACATAGACCACGACTTGACTCAATACCTTACCTTGATGTGGTGTTTTGCGTGCTTCATAGACCCCGAGAGCTATGCTATACGGAGCTACATGCTCCTGGCAGGGGCATCCAAGCTAGAAAGGTCGACGGGTAGAAGCCAGACCACATTTGAGTCGTTGGAAAAACCTGCTATCTATCTCTCACTTTGCTTTTCTTTCCTTCTTCTCTCATCCTTTACCTCAATTGTTCACTTTTGATGCTTGTCGTCCGCGTGTTTAATAACTGAAACATTGTTCAAAAAACGTTGAACCCCCACTAACTCACTCCCCAATAGACCTAGAATAGTTGTCGAGTCTAACCTTGAGGGTTTCCGTATCTAGTTAATAGCCCTGGTGGTAACGTCTATAATTGTACTTTCAGCAAGCAAACAAAATATCCTTTCTCCTCTCACGTTTATTTTGATTGAAATAGATTCAATGTTTCTCTACATCCACGATGATTATTGGATTCGATATAGGTAGTGAGAATAAGGGTAAAAAACTAATTTCTCAAATTTTTCTCAGTTTTAAAAATCTTATGTCTCTCCATTGAAATCGATGAACATTAAGTAGCCAAGATTTTATTAAATTCAACCTGCCATGTAAGGACCATCATTCTATTAACACCTGGCATTTATCTACTTATTCCCTGTTAAATGTAAACCTCGTGAATATGATTAGGTGACAAAGAGCACTTGATTCGGTTTCCGGACATGCACAAATAGCATATTTGAAGGTCTAACCAAAATCAAGTCACTCAACGTGGATATTCGATCCGAAATGCTAAAATGACTTTTACTTGTATTTACCGATAATGTAGCAAATGCCAACTATCAGTACATGTTGATCAGATGACTCCGTTGATATGTTTTATTCCAACTGCATGCTTTAAGGGTAATCTACTCTAAGTAATAATACCAAATAGTTGTAAGTAGTTTCAACCTCTACAAAACAATGTCTAAAGAGAACCCAAGATGTTCATTACCGCTGCATTCTTAGTTTTTAGCGTTGGAAGTTTCTTTATTAGATTGGTCAAATTCATATCTTATTAAGTTCGGAACTCTTTTAATATACGACTTAAAGTAAGCATATGTTTGAACAAGACCTATTTATTAGTAAAACGAAAATTATTTAACGATTGTTTAACTTAATACCTATTACAGATGTTCCAGAAAAAATATAAACTGAAATCAACGTACATTGTAAAGTTCACTTCATCGATCTGACAAAGCAAATGGGACGAAAAAGGACTGCGTTAATACGGCAACTGAAAAATAGTTTGTAACACTGTTCTTAAGTTCCACTGTACATCAAAATTTGAAACACAATACTTTACAATATCAATGTGCTAAGGGTTCATATCTATGTAACCGTTATCGTGGGGTGAAAAATGACCAACACTAGCTACGGGTTGTGAGGGTTTATTCTCTTGCGATAGAAGCACAAGACCGATATATTTACACCCTGCAACACACAACGAAATACAATAGAAAATACATCAAAATCCAACTTAAACATGCTTAAAACATATATCACACTCCTAACAAGCATTGCAGAACATGTTATGTTATGCTCCATAAAGATCCTATATAAATACCATATACATTACAATCAGTCATTAATTGGTGATGACGGACATATTGGTTCCGACAGCACACATTGCAAAGGGAGATAATATATATGCTCCAACACTCACTATAACAACACATAGTGAAATAATTACCAAAAATATGTTCGTTATGAATTAATTATCACAATTTGAGATTTAACATTGACGAAACATACATTACATTATGCATGATATGCATAATAGAAACATTATGTAAAACACATGAAACATTAATCATACAAATAAGCGTACCCTGAATGTGGTCCCGGGGTGATCAGTCCTTAACCACGTGGATGTTGCTCAACATGTAAATCATGTCACAAATATAAAAATTTTAATAATTAAACATAGAAGAATGTAGATATAATGCTTCATAATATCTTGAAATCACGATGTTACTAAAAAAGGATGGTTATATCACACGTTTTTCTAAATAAAACATTCCTCAACTCAACACAAATCTCATTCACTCTAAAAACATTCACACAAAGAGGAGAAATAAATAAAAGCAAACTTTAGAATAAAAGAGTATTGAAGAAGTTAATTATTAGATTTATACAAAATGGCGGCAATCACCATAACTATTACAAAGGTATATAAAGAGAAGTTTTACAAAGTTCATGAAATATATTATTGCTACATCAAAATAAGAATACTTTAAAATAAACCATTTACTATATTTATGATACTAACTACATTGATTACTAACCTTAGATTATTCTTATCTTTCTTTCTTAAACATCTGTCTGTAAAGGTGTGCTCAGTGCTATGGTAGTGTGAAACATGGAAGACAGTGCACTGATTTGAATCAGCCAATAAGAGAACAGATTGGGGTTAATTGATAGAAATAGACATTATAAAATGGATTAACCCAACCTCCCTTATTTAAACCAATAGACTGTTCCAATGCATGAGACACCTTAAACAATAGAAACTACTTGCAGAACAGCTAGAAACTATTAACCCAAAACTAAAAGCATATCAATAAAAACAGAAAGACTTTACATGAACAACAAGTTTATTATAAAATAATTATCTACAACTGTCTGCCACATCTACACAACAAATAAAAGTTAATAATATTCGTGGTATGCCGGAGACAATTCCTGCATCAAAGGAAATTAGATAAAATAAGATCTTCAATGAAAACAATTTCGCAAAATTTCGACCAACATAGTTGATATTGGTTAACGTTAAGACACTTACTATCATTTCATTTACATACAATATTTTCTTATGAAAATTTCATAAAGTATTTACTTTTAGATTTTACTTTTTTGACCTATCATATGTATTCATATCGTAACACACACCTATCATACCTATTCATATCGCAACACAGCCCTTCTTTATAAGTAGTACATGTATGTAGCTAACTTTCAACTTGGATATTGTTCCTGAAAAACCTGGCTTTGCGGCTGATCCGATTTTGTAAGAGGTGCAATGTCAGGCCAATACATTTGTGAAATTTGTGCTTGATTAAGCCAGATTAATGTCTTTATTTTAATTATTGCCACCATCACATTATCTGATGGTATACAACCCGCATCGGAGAAGGAAACGGCCTTATGCTACGAAAAAACTGAAAAACGAAAACCAGGTGACAAAATTCTGATGAAACCTAATTGATTTTGACAGCCAAATAGGATGTTTTGCGTTAATTTATAAAATTACAATACCTCCCATTGCGCAAATGAGGTGTAATAATAGAAATCTCTAATACAAGTTCTGCTATCCTAGTACAATGCTATTTAAAAAAGTTAAAGGCCATGCGAAATGAAAATTAAAGAAAAACATTATATTTCATTACAGGAGACACTGCAAACATAGTATAATATGTAATGTAATTATTGTACACAATTTGATTTGACTTTAGTCACTACAAAAGTTTCAAGTATGATATTATTTACATGTATTTGACAGTTTTGTATGCGCAATTGACTCAATTATTTTAAAATGAATTCATACTGTGAGGCATCTTAACTTTGTTTTTGACATTATTTGAGGATATTAAATTTCCATATTCTATCCCTAAGATATCCCGATATTTTAAGTACATTAGAGTATAGGCAGTATGTATGATTGGGTGTCGATACTTTCACTGGTTCCCTGTCAAAACGCAGAAAGCCAAAATGCAGAATTGGCATAACGCAGAAACAATTAGTTTGTTGTCAAACTGGCCACACCTAATGACGTAATGGACCGGTCCACTCACACAGTGAGTAGAGCGTCCCTGTAATACTCCCAGGTATATGTTTTTATACAGAGTAGTAACAGACTGTGGCAACTTTTTCAACATTCGATCACAATATTGTTAAATAGTTTCATCCTCCATGGTATGGTTTAAACATATTTTTATTCAAGAAGAATCTGGTTCCGCTAATGTTAATCATTAGATTTACTTATCAAAGCGTTTAGTCTGAATGATGTAGTGCACTTGCAATATGCTACTTTCACATCTCTACTGATGAGGTAAGGCAGAGTTTCAAATAATTTTGATTTTGTCATGGCCTTTTAATTGATCTATAAACTTTGAATCGGGACAATCGGTATTTAGCAATACTTTCACAAACATAGGGAGATAGGCTTATTAGATTAGACGTGACGCCAAACTTCTTTACCGCAACACCTCTCAAAACCAAAATCGGGGCCAACGGGAGGAAAAGGGGGTGGTTTAACATCAAATATGCCAGTGGCGGCAAATACATTGGGGAAACATCAAGACCATACAACATTCGCATCAAGGAACACGATTCGGACACAGTTAAAACATCTACAAACAACAAACACGATTACACTCAATGCTATACAAAATGTTAGATTTAAGCCCTCTTTAAACAGGTAGCAAGGCTATTTCATCCTATCAGCTTCCAGCCAACTAATCCGCCCATGATTAATCCACTTGACTTACTCTGTCTTCACTAATCACAATTCCCTCTTTGTTCCCTGATCCGCCTCTGCCTAAATAATTCCCCTCTGATTAGTAGGTAATCCGGCCACAGCCCACAATTCCAAGCCTAACTTTTACCACAACCCGGAAGCAGCTCAGAGACAAAGTAGTCCCTAGTTAAGAATTGTTTTCCCAAGATGGCCGCTAAATATACTAGAAAACGCAAAGAAAAGAAATCATTTTGAGTCGTGATTGCTGATATTACAATGATTACCTCTTCCAATAGCTATTTATTATAATAAATATATGTAACAGTCACGTTTAAAACATCATAAGACTTAATGATCATTTCTAATTAAAACAACATGCAGATGTGATTGCTTTGGTTAAGTTATGTATATTTAACCGTGGCTGTAATTATTTAGATTAATAATTTTTAGACTTAACTATTACGTCTAATACACATGTTCCTTATTTATTCATATTCGTGATTACTCTGACATTGATATATATGAATAACATGTTTTTAATCATATTTGTTTGTATCATTTTCATGTGATATAAGACACATATACTCCCTCTAAATTAAATCTAATGTCTTTTACACTACGTAATGCAAGTAATTTATCACAAACAATGTACAACAATTCATCAGCTATTTATTTAAAAAAAAATCCACCTGAGGACTGGAATTGAGTCACACATTTCAAATAAGTTGTAAAGAAACCCTTAGGGAGTTGTCTCCCTTTATGTCATTCAACATGTCTTCCGGCAAGCAGACGCTAATTTTCACTACTGATGTTTGCTGTTTTTCTACTTCTTTGGTGAGTATTTTTTCCTTGTATTATTACATGGTTGTCAAAGTTAACTTAAGATAGTAGCATAAAATAATTTTTAAGAAATATGACATTAAATAATGCACATATTTTGTGTAAAACTTTGATTATTTACAAAAGTTCAATGGTGTAAAAATTAACCTAAGGGGCAAAATATATATTCCTGTGTAAAAGCAATTCTATTCATGCTGATAAACAACCACTACAATATATAACACTACCAGAAAATCTGTCAAAATAAAAAAATGATGTCCACATTTTGAAAATTGAGCCTTGACAAACTTCTCAGCAAGATACTATTTACGTAACAACTACAATTGATTCTAAATGGTTGTTAAAACCCTCAAACGAACCACACTTATAACAATGCATACTTTTGAAAATGGCTAATCAAGCATATTTTTTATAATCAAATCTTCCGAGATACTATTTACAATACAACTGTAGTCAACAACAAGAATAATGAAACTTTTAAACGAATAATGCTCAGTTTTATCTCTAACTACCGGTATATTTGTAGGTCAGTTCATGACATCCTAAATGAAAAAAGTAGTTATTACTCTTTCTCTTATTGCAGATTATGAAATTCATATGACATGGCGGAAGCAGAAGAAGAGGAGTGTCTCGCTAAGAAACTTTACAATTGTAGTGAGTGCGATGGGAGATTGATGGACTCCAAACGAATTGACACAATACTTTCAGCCAGTAAAATCCGTCAAGATAATTTTGGACTAAGACCAGAACTTTCTAAAAGCTCGGAAACTGTAAAATGTCACAAAAACTGTAAAAACAAGTATGTGTCTCCTTTTGCACTACAGAAATTGAAGAAGCATGTACCTACTGGTGATACTTCTGACATTGAAACAGTTCCACCGAAACAATTGCGCTCAAGTATTGGAAGTAATGTACTTGACTTTTGAAAGCACTGCTTGTTTTGTTATGATGTTTCTCCTTGTTCACTCCACAATGAGTATGATGATAGGGTACCACAACAACGCAGAACTCCTGCTTCAATGGTAAGAACTGTATTAATGGCCGATGGTAAAACAGAATCTTTTAGACGTATGTGACAAACGTGGAGATGAGCTTGGTAGAATAGTGCGTGGTCGTGTTGTTGGAGCACAGGCTGATTTACATGCTGCAGACGCCAGGTACCATCGCAAATGCAGTGCTACTTTCCATGGTAGTACTCAAAAGACTAATGATGACAGCAGAACTGCTACTGACAATCAAGCATTCAATGAGACGTTGATGGTTTTGAAAGCTGATCCCTCAAAAGTCTGGAATTCTCTCGATGTTGAAGCAGTGTATTCAGACCAGGGCGGACGGGATATGTCTAGGCGTACCTTGGTAGAGAAGGTGATCCAACATTTTGGAGAAGAAATGTTACCATTACATTCCCCTGGAATGGTAACCTTACTTGTTTTCAGGAGACATGTTGCAAAGAATCTTAGAATTATGGATAATGACGAGAATAGTTTTATGGATGATTGTGTGAAGAAAGTTGGCAAACAAATTATGAAGGAGTCTAAGGCATTAAAACGTGACTTCAAATCGTACAACAAACGTATTGACAGGGACGTTTCATCAAAGTGTATAAGTGAGACACTGATAAAGTTACTGTCATCAATCAGCCCAAAATTTGAAACCTCCCTGCAGACGCTAATGATAGGTAATATTATCAGCTCCATGGTTACATGTCAACCAACACCATTGCAAATAGCCATAGGGGTGTGTTATTGGGAGATCACAAAATGCTCATTGAGGAACCTTACAAGTAAGATGTCTCCTGCTCATATGGTGAAGTCCGTCGATTTAAAAGGTCGGCAGCCGTTCAACCCTCAAAAGCAAACACACAGCTACCAGGAATGAGAGATGTCGCTGAAGGGGGACTTGTGCAGACCATAATTGACAACTTCGATGCAGCGATTAGCTCTCAGAACTGCCGGCATTGCATGTCATTGCATGGCATTACTGGCAACACAATGGAAATATCTGGCTCAAATAGATGGACTTGATGCAACCATTCCACGCATCTCAAAAGAGGGTATGAAACACCCGATACCATGGGTGACACCAGTGATTCAGTTTGAGGGTTCGAAGAAGCCTGTTATGCCCATGGCTGCTACAATCACTATGGCAAAGTCAGATGACTTTATAAGAGCCACACAAGTCTCCCTAACCAGAGCCCATGAGGTGGAATTCATGTTCATCAATGATATACTCTTCAAAGATCGAACGCCAGAATACAATTGATACAACACAAGGGTGTGTCGTGAGGCAGGAATGAGCCCAGCACCAAAGTCAACACTTGTCTATCTTCCCCTCATCACCAAGGGCTTTGAAGTCACTAGAAATTCAAATCAAGACATTCTTGTCCTCACTTGTGATCAAGCCATCTACAAGATTGTTGTGGACATTATCTTTCACCAACCGTTGCTACTGAAAACCATTGTGCCCATTCTAGGTGGGATGCATTTTATCATGGATTTCGTAAGCAGCATTGGAACTGTAATGGAAGACAGTGGTTTGAAGGAAATCCTGTCAACGACTTTTGGCTCAATTGAAAAGATTATGCAGGGCAAAAAGTATCCTCAAAATGTTCGTGCCCTACGACTGTTTACAGAAAAATTGCTCCGACCAGTGTTGAGAAGGAAAATTCAGACATAAGCAATATGGAAGACCTCTAGATGCACTCTCATTGCAGAGTCGCACTACAAAGCTGTGGGTATGTAACATCATCAAGCCCACTTTTCTGATGATGAGGTTTTGTCGAGCATCACATGAAGGAGACTGGCCTCATGCTGCCCTATATGTTTGCTGCACACAAGTACAACTATGGTAGATATGGGCTCTACTACGTTCGTTCCATGACCTGGCTTGGCCCAGAGATGTTGGACAGATTCTGCAACGGACAGCAATCACTTCACCATAATGCTGGGACCTACAATGGACAATGGAGACACATGTTCATAGAGACAAACTGGATGAGAAAAGGACATGGCCTGGGTGGCATTTTTGGAACAACAGAAAGGCCTCAAACAATGGCAACATGGGTGTAAAGTATGGATGCGACCATGACCTTGACCGGAGACCTCAAGAAAATGTCTGGAAATGAAGAGGTAGTGCAAATGACCCACAAAGAAAAATTGCCAAGTCGAATCAATCGGGATGGGGATGATCGTCAGTCGTTGCGCAAAACATTGCTGTCATGTATTAATCCAATGGATCCAGAAACTCATGAAAGTGGATCTCTGCTCAACATCAGGACTGGTCAAGTAGCCCAACGAGACGTCAATGTTGAGAATGCTGTGGACATTGGGGGTGATCAAATGATTCAATTTGAGAAATCCTGGCCAGAAGGTTTCTACAATTCACTCTCAAGCGAAGTAGTCAGATTCAATACGAAGAAGAAACATCTGACTGTCGGAGAACCTGCTGTGATTGAAGCAATCTATGCTCGCGTCATTGGCCTCCTAGTCAAAATGTTTACAGAGCACACTTCCAGGTTGCTCAGTGGTACACAGCCCTAAGTGGAGATCCACCTCCTCTAAATGCGGTGTGTTATGGTTGGGAAGCAGATGAAACAAACAGGTGTCTCATCCCACGAAATATGGCACAAGGAGTACCGTATGCTCCTGAACAAATCTTGAAGTTGGTCAAATGTGGTTGTTCTTCACAGCTACCTTGTAAAGGGACAAACTGTGGGTGCAAGGGGAGTCAACTTCCTTGCACAATGTTCTGTGCTTGTGGTGGTGGTCACGGCTGTTTGAATCCTTTAAACACATGGGACACCGATGAAGCAATCAATCAAGAAGAAGAAGACACTGCCAACAATCATGACGAACCCGATGACTTTGAAGACGAAATCAGTGATGGGGATGACAATGTGTAAAATGTATGATTTGTGGTATTTTGTGGTATTTTGATGATGTTCTCGAATGCATGTTTTGGCGGCCATCTTGGATTATTATTATCAAGAGTCAACAAATTGTCTTAAAATAGGACAAAAAGAATCCTTGTCCTTGAAAACATCTACTTAACACCCATAATTACGAATCTACTAGGGTTATATCCATAATCATTATCATCGATAGATTTTTTATCACTACTTTGACCTCCATGGCTTCCATCTTGGATTTTTATTGTCAAGAGAATCACAAAATAGTTTTATATAGGATAATAAGATTCCTTGTCATTGACAACATATATATTGACTACAAAATCACGATTCTACTACGTTTGTAATCAAATCATTATCATTGATGGATTTTTGCTCACTATTTCGGCCACCATGGCGGCCATCTTGGATTTTGAAAAACCCACAAGGGTGGCGAGTGGCCACTCAGGCTAAATTTCAAGTATATACTAGGGACTATTGAAAAATGAAAAAAACCCATTGTTAATAGATAAAACAAGCTTTTTTTTTAATGTGGGGTCTTGCCACTGGACTATATGGCAGGTAAGTCAGTGTGCAAAAGCTCAATGGCCTACAAGATATAGGGAAGTGGCTGTGTTAGAAACACAATGGTGATAGAACTATATACTTGGAAATAATTGTGGTCTATGGCCATCCCACACATCATGTTTTCCTAGCTTTATCCTTTCATAATATTGTACGAAAAGTTCGCCCTATGAGCAGTTGTCTCAGGAGTTTCAAATACCGATTAACACGTAAAAGCTTAGATACAATGTACAAATCGTATATTTTACAGATATTTGACTATCAACTTGTATTTCTTCTAAAATTCGCTCGATTGTTGTATTAGATTGCATTGTTCGTTGCATGTGTATGTGTAACTACTTGAAAATATGGTAAAGTACGTTTCAAAGTTACAGAGATTAACTGTCATTTTAAGAGCAACCTAAATAATACCCCGAGAAATGCTTTTATCGAATACATAGTGGTATAAGCATGACTTAATTATACATATGCATTAATACAAATATTTCATTTCCACAAATTAACAAAAAGGACCTTCTTTTTAAGGAAATAAAATGATGGAATGCTATCTAAAACTAGTAATTTGAAACAACAGCTAATTATTCCTGTTATATTAATTGATCATTCTTGCAAATGGACAAACAAATTTCATCTTTGCTGATTGCATTCTTTGATCTTGATCTAAATGATATGGAACCATTTGCAACTGCATGATTCAAGAGAAGTGATATAGACAAAATGTCATCTCTGTTTGCATTGTTATTGCACTTGTTTCATTATGTTTACGCAAGGATGTGGTGAAACGATTTGGACGTGTAACTTTTCGATACAGTTGGAAATATAGTTTCAAATAAAAACTTTAAAACCCAAACACCACACAAATCTACTTCAATAGTTATCATTATCCATCCTTAGATAAGTTTATATCACTAATATCTTATAAGCATAAAACACTTCAGTGGAAATTATGCAGTTATGTAAAAACATGTCCACCTATGTTCCCATAATGAAACACGTATATTTGTATTTTTCTCTATGTCGCTCTTTGTGATCTTCATGAGAATAAACCATTCATTCAATAGTTCTTATCGATCAAGATTTTGCCAAATAATTCACTCTCGTATTCGGCTTGGGTGTAGTGATCTAAATGGGGATAGGTTTGATAGATTTGTATCTAAAAGCCCTGTATGTAACTGTGGATATCACTTCGAAGACGCGTTACATTTCTTTACATAACTTGACATAATACTAAATGCATATTTCTTTCGAAAAGGGTTTGATCTGTCTTCAATTCTGTTTGGTCACCCGGGCTTATCACAAGTGGATAACCTTGAACTATTGAAATCTGTAAATAAGTTTATCACTCTATCAAAGAGATTTTCGAAATTCAACTAGCGTTTTTAAATATGCCTTGCATTGCTGAAACATTATAACAGCATTATATCAGCGGTATAAAATAAGTTAGTAAACATTTATTGTTTTATATAAAGTGTCCAACATAATCATGCTTCTATAGTGTTTCTGTTTATTGTATATGTATTATTCGTCCATATGCACGTCACTTTTTTGTAATTGTATATTTGTTAGGGAGCGGCATTTATATAAGCATGTATTTGCTTGTTTGCCATCCCTTTACCGGTTTGAAGAAATAAACTATGTTTAAACCATACAGTTGGAAAACAAATAAGACTCTGAAAGTCAGATAAACCCTTACAGCGATTATCCAAAAGCATATGATTATTTTGATTTTTTCAAAGGAATTATAAGACTTATCGATTGAATTGTCATGTTGTGGATCTGTACACTCGATATGTTATTTACTTAGTTTACTTATCTTGAGGGGGCGGGATAGCGCAGTGGTTAGCGTGTTCGGATTCGGAACAGGAGGTCCGAGGTTCGAATCCCGCCAGGAGTTCGGCAACTTTGTCTGCAGTAGAGAACTGTTCTACACGCAGTCAGGTTTGGGTGCAATGCTACACTGAAATTCAGCGCAGTACCACCCATGGTTCGCTAGTTTTAGCCGATGCTCGCACCGCAATGCATAGCCACATTAGTGTTGCGGGCTTTCTCCCTACAAAACTACAAGCAGCCGCGATATAAGTGAAATAATCTTGAAAGCGGCGTTAAAACCAACTCACCTCATCTCACTACCCATCATGTTTTAATCTCCCTGCTATTACCTACGTGAGTATCACATAACCAATGTCACCAGTTCGCTTATTGAAAATTGAAGGTTTGGCCACATCGTTGATAACCCCTGTGATGAAACCTTAGAATAAAAAGAAGTACCTAACAATTGGACATGGAACATCGACTATGCATCTTTTGAAAAGTTTGATCGTATCTCTCAAATCACCATGGTTACAAAAAAAACCCTGCTTACTGAAGCGTTATTGTAATAGATATGTGATGCATCGATAGAACATTAAACTCAATATCTAATCAGTTGACATATCTGCACTCGAAACTGAATGACTCTTGTCCTTTAAATTTATGAAAGCTGATGTTTTCTCTTTCATTAAAAAATATTGAAAGATATGAAATTCCTTTTGATTTACTGTGCATCGGATTTTTTATACATATACCTTGACGTGTTACTTAAACTGCTAAATCTTTCCCTGGATAACTTTAAAAGTACATTTTTTATAGATTTTTATATGAACATATGTCAGCTCCTGTGGTATATAGATTTTGGTTACATGCATACACTTATGTTGAATCGAAAAAACGTTACAGAAATATCTCACTTAAATTTGCCATGTCAATACTGGAATATGTAAGTTTTAGAATCATTACCGGCTACTAACTGTTAAGAAAAAAAATATTATTGATAATATAAATTTTTTAATAACGTTTGAAAAATGATTGATTGTATGCTTTCTCTGAACAGTAACATTACAGATCCTGATGTGACACGACCATCCGTTAAAGTTTAGTAAGTTCATGATCCTAGACTAATACTTCAAACAAATTGTAGGTAACAGTACACAGACAGGCGCGCGCAGGTATGTCAGACTTTAAAGAAGGGCTCATCCCAGAAAATCGTACCGTCTGTCGAAGCTTTAAAGACAGCCAGTAAGCAGTTTAAAGAAACCGTACCGCTTCTAAATGATCTGTGATCGATTATATCATTACACACTATACTGTTATGCTTGTATAGGACTTTATATTTCAAACTAACTTTGCAACATACGTTTTATAGAAAACAGGATATGTAAAGAAACGTTACAAGTAAACAGTTAGATAATCTATGAAGATAGTTAGATTTTTAACTATTCATTCGTTGTCACAACCACTGGCTAGATTTAGGTCCTTCAAACAACCTAATTTATACCGAGAGCCTGAAGGACGTATCCGTGACAGTATTTGCCGTATTGGAGGCGGTTTATGTTCTTGAGATCACAATGACTCTGCTAAGATAATTATATTACTAAATTGAATTGCATGTGAGATTGATAATCAAGCAAACTCACTATCTGCTTCACTTGGCCTGGTAGCCTTCTGCCAAACCAAAAGGAGGAAATTAATCACTATCAATTGTAATCGCTTATGTCAAAACATATAAACACACAGAGCTTCCTAATGATCTTGAGGTTATTTTCCCCCACATATTTTGAGCCTCAGGTAGGTGGAATACGAAATTACAAACTCAAGTTAATTCTTATTGTTTTAAAGAAAACATTCCATGGAATTTATTTAAACTTTATATATTTAAGGAAGTTTTACAGATAAAAAAGCATTTAATGCGTGATATGAATCCATGAGAGATATTTACGTTGGTAAACATTTTTTTAAAGACAAGCATATATTGTTAATGTTAATTCCGCAACCATTGAACTAGATGAGTGAGCCCAAAACACATTATAAGAAGATGTCTTGGTCGCAGTTTATTGCAGGTCGTTCTCTTGTAGTCTCAATTTTCTTTGACATCATTTGGGTTGATATGGTCTTTCTTTATTAGAGTGTTCTCAGGAAGGGCGGAATTGTGATGCAGCTTGATGACTGATTTTTATGTTTATAGTTGTTGGATTAAGACCAAGATATTTAAGATATTAGTAGGCTTGTTGCTTTCATTTCTGTTTAAGAGTATCTGATGTAATTGATTTTTAAATGTTGCGTCAATCAAATAACAGTTTATGGCAGTGTTATCTATTTCTAGGTTTACTACAGAGAAATAACAAATATTTATAAAATGTGTCCCACTAAAACATGATTTGGACATAAATTCTAGGACAATCAGAACAATGCCCACACCCCTAGGCATTGGTGCTGATGAAATGACCTTTATTTGTTTTGGAGAGCCCAAGGATTTTTCTGTGAAAGACAATTCAATCTTGACACTCTGTTTGAGACGGTTTGTATCTTGTAATCAGAATATCTTCTAAAGGATTGCCTTTTTTCCCAGTAAGATAATGTACTAAATACTCCTGAACTAACAGGTTTTTTATTTCTACAAGAATGTATTACCCGTTTCAATCGAGCTTCAATCAGCTGTAAGTTACACATTTTATACTCATCATCTCAGGAACTATATTGAAAATACGGAGAATAATCACGAATTATATCGATTGCTTACAGAGAAAATTTCTTTCTTCCCCTAGTGGCCAATTACCTTGCGGACACAAACCGTGACCAATCATCGCTCAGCTGACCGAGATTACTTGGAGGTGGTCAGCATCAGGACTATTTATGACATATCGCTTTGGTGTTTCTCTTGGTGCTTCTGGCAATGGACATCCTCTGATGAATAATAGAAAAAGAATCCTTTCAGATGCACTTTTAGTGGGACAAAACTAGATACATCATAAACTGACGTATACTGTAGGTGTAAAGAAAATACTGTTAACTGACAATCTTTACAAGATAATTCAACTGCAAAACGTCACGATAATACATAGTTTGCTTTCATATTGCTGTATATGTAGCGTCGTACTTTTAAATAGAATTTGAATAAATGTTACATAAATTACTTAAATTTTCGGTCTTTACTTGTCATACATAAACGAACCCATAAACATTCATTTCATATTCAATGTGTGCAACATTTCACTGAATCAGCACACCTACAATGCTGCTATTTTTAATTCGAAAACGCCTCAGAAAAAAAACAACTTATATATTCCGACTTGTCTGGTTATCAGACATATATCATGTATTTTATAACTGCCCAAAACAAGTAACGCTTAGCCAGGGTCATTCTATGTGGTCGTTAACTTTCAATAAATATTTTTCATCTAAAGCAACTATTCCCCCTTTTTTTAGAACAACGAACAACGTTTGCCAAACTGAAATGGCAATGTCTGCTTTTCCTAATAAAGGCAATGAAAGAATGCGGTTTCACAATGTACAATGCCATGCAGTGAAAACCAAATATAACTCGCTGTACGCTTTTTAAGTGGTCAAAAGCTTTGTTGTCACGCGCTACATTCTCTCGTTCCTACATTTCTGAGAGTACGATACATGTATTTGAATGCGACATCTCCTCTCAGTTCGATATCCGAATCTCCACATACAAGTTGAATGTACACTATTTATGTCATCATTCTACATGTACATTAACGACACTTTTTATCTCTCATTTCCAAAGTTATGTTTTTGTCACTAGCCTATGTCATTTAATGATTTTCGATAAAAAATCAATACTGTTGCTGTACACAACAAAATATACATTAAATGGTCAGTTTCAATAACATATAGGTTTGCTTGATACAATAACTGCATTAACAACGTTTGACATCATTACCCCGAACAATATACACTGTGTCCTTTCAGCAGCAATCTGTATATTTGTTTATATGCGGGATATGTCATGGTTGTTTACTCAAAAGCTGTTTAATTCCGTTGCATTACTGAGTGGAAATGTATGTATGAAAACGTCAAGAATTTGCATAATAGGTTTTATCCAAGCTTTGAGCCAAATGTCAAGTGTCTTGACTGGAGGTCCTGTAATTGTCTGAAATTCACAATGGACGACAATGTAATTTAAAGCTAATGGTTAATATAGGCGATAACGTTGTTCTGGGGTAACTCTGAAATTGGTTACTAAAATGAACATTCTTGTGGCATGATAAGACTAAGATGCCACTCAAGGAAGATAATCCATAGACCCTGTTCCAAACGAAGCTGCTCATCGAGTTTATGGCAGCCAGGATTGATAGAATTAATGAATGAATATATGTTCATGCAATAAAACATATGAACACGGATTAATCAAGAGCAAAAAGTATTGAAATCGAAATATAAATCGTTTAACCAATTATTATGATATGAATAATCATGATACGAGTTGTCGAATGGATGACATTTATCTGTATATATCAACTCTATTTCTTACATTCTCCTCTTGTTCATTTTCACTCTGTCCATAAGAGGCAAATTATTCACATCTGCATATCTCACATTATGATAAAACGTCAGGCATCTACAGCCCTTACAAATGCAGATGAAACCCTGGCGAGTATTAATTTAGAAAATTTGAAATATGTCCATACAACGTACGAGTTATTCGTGTACTCGTGTATTTATTCTTAAACAGCTTTATTGAGCCACGTATCTACGGCCGTCGAATGTAATGTGTGTGTTTTATGATATTTAATTTCAGATTTGCTAGATCATATCCCGTCAATCATAAAATTGTTTTCTGCTTTTCATGTATGGTCAATCAATAACCCAATGGAGATAAGATTTCACGTCCGTCGTTTTCAAGAGACATCTTAGTAGAAGTAAAACAGTTCGGGAGGGTCAAACCTTCCACATGATATGTCACACTATAAAAGGAAAATATTAAAATGTAATTATTTCTATTGTTAATAAAGGCGGCGAAATGTGCCTTTTAAAAACGAAGATGACAGAAATTATACATGAACTGAAAAGAGGTTATTACATGTACCATTTTGAATCAACATTTTTATTGGCAATTTACAGAGACCAGAAAACAAAAAGGTATGGGATTACATCTAATTATTGAATGCACGTGCATTGAACCGTACGGTCAAAATTCAAACCATTTGTCCTGGGTCTTGTACAAGGAATTTTGGCGTTATTACTGCTATGCTTGGAAAGTTTAGTAACTTTATTGTTTCATTATTAGAATGTTTAGTTTTTCAATACGTAGGATATTGATATAGTTTGCAAATAGAGATTATTTAATTGAGCGGATGTGACATTTTGTGTTCAGTTTGAATAACATGATATTGTGTTCACGTGACGTGGCATACATGTATCATTATGTTTGGATAACAACTATATTGTTGTTAACAGTTCATTAAAAACTAAATGAAATTAGTAATCGTCCACAGTAAGGAGAAATTGTATGTAAATATCATTAATACGATATAGTGGTGAATGGAGTATTTAACTCCTGTCTTTGCAAAGAAAGGCTCGCTAATGGCGAGGCGGTGAGTAGGGAGTGGTGTTGTAGGCATCTGTTGTAATCGATTGTATTAGTACATTCGATATAAGTATAAGTATATAAGTATAAGTATATACACTAGTAAGGTAATGTGTGTTTGCTTTGTAGTGTCCCGGTCATTTGCTGATGTGGTAATTATGTGGAAGACTAGATTCGGATGCTCCCCGAATCTACCACATACGGCCTTGAGCAGTCTACGGAAGGGGAAAGGGTAGCGTGGTCCGGGGCGTCAAGCAGACACCTGACTCCTCTCTGCTGTACATACGATGGTAAAGGTGTCATCGTGACACGTGGAGAGGACAACGTCCACCGAAGTGTGAACTGTTTCATTGACGCCAAATGTGAACAGTATGTTGTATGAACAATACCTATCTGTATAAACTAACAAAGTCATTTGTAAACAGTATGTTTAGAAACACGTATATTGTGAACTGTATAAACATAACTGAGGTGAGGTGAGGTGGTGTTTAACGCCGCTTTCAAGATTATTTCACTTACATCAAGGCTGCTAGTATTATTGCAGGGAGAAAGCCCGCAACACCATTGTGGCTATGCATTGCGGTGAAACCTGCGAGCATCGGCTGGAACTAGCAAACCATGGGTGGTACTACACTGAATTTCAATGTAGCATTGCTCCCAAACCTGACTGCGTGTAGAACAGTTCTCTACTGCAGAAAAAGTTGCCGAGCCCCTGGCGGGATTCGAACCACGGACCTCCTGATCCGAAGCCGAACGCGCTAACCACTGCGCTATCCCACCCCCATAAACAGAACTGAGTTATGTGGATAAGGCTGTGTTTTGGTGATTATACGAAAGTAAATATATGAATCTGCTCTCGCTCCTTTCTCATACCCTGATCTCTTTTGGGCTAAATCACTTACATGACTAGCGACTTGATATCCGTGACTATGCTAACCTGTTACTTTTTCAGCCAATGAAATAGCGTTAATAAGGGGGCTGGAAGCTACTATCTTAAACTCAACGGATTTTTCCATCCGGATTGTGCCTCTGTTGCTGAATGCGAGTCATCTCATTAGTAAGCGACACGAGGGTTTTGGCTTGAAAGAGATCAGGGTATTAGGAAGGAAAGAGAGCGGATTAATATACACTGAATTAGCACGATGATACAGAGATGACCTCCGTTCGTCGAGCTGTTCTTTTCCAGACCATAAGTCAAACATAACCTCATTTAGACTTGGTAACTTGAACAATCAACATTTACAGCGGTGTATTTTAAGGTTTTCAACTTCTTCTTACATTTTTTGGGGTAGTTTTCCTGAAAACAGAACTTAGAATTTGTTTCCTGACAAGAACTAAAAAAACTATAGATCATTGAAAATTGGTATGTAGAAAATGATCATGTGTAATGGTACCTTTTGGGTTATCGTCTTCTTCAGATTTTAGCTTTGGCTGTTTTGATGGAAACACAGGTTGCTTACTGTTTCCAGGGTAGAACCGCGAAACCTTAATGCTAAGCACAAGAAAACTAAGGATCTTTAACAATCACCTTCTTTTGTTTGTTCACATACCTGAATATACTAGTGCAAATATCATGTAATTTTAGATGCCTTTTAGGTATCGTAACGTTGCGAAAAAGAAACGGTTAACATTGAATTTTCAATACACATATGCAGAGTCATTCTTCTTTAAGACAAAGTTTTATCGTACCGCATCATTACCCGTAACAGTTTTGGCGGGTCATTGAAGTGACTAGGGGTCAAAATTACGAAAACACTAATATTTATTTTTTGCCATAAAATCGTTAATACGTTATCAACTTCTTAAAAATTTAGTCACGTTTGTTCCTTAGCACAAAGTCAATGTGATTATGTTGGTTTTAATCTCTATCTTTTCTGTCTATATCAATATGCCAAAATTCGAATTCTTGCACAAATGACCAGACAATGCCAAAATGAGTTCAAGAATGGCTATTTCACACATGGACGTGGGTGATCCATTGTCAGTCTTTCTGAAGTTATTCTATTGACGTTGAAACGAAACCTAAATTACATGATATTTGCACTAAGATTCAGTGGTAAGTGAACAAACTTTCGGTATGCAGCTGTAAAGAGTTAATGTACAATTGAAAAAGAATATTGACAATACAACGTTTGAAACATTTGATCACATTTATCGAACCACCATTGATTCAAAACAATGGGTTATAGAAACGTTTTTTTATGATAAAAGAATGCAGGGATGGTACATTAATTCCAATATTTAATCAGTGTTATTGGCATTGAGTACCGCTTATCCCTTTTGACATTTCTGTACTCATACCTAATGGCAAAATTTAAGGCTATGAAATTCCGACATCAGATAAAAACGACATAATTTTTCAAAACCTGACAAAATTAATTCAATGACATGTGGGTAAGATTTTAGCAAGACGGATTCGACCATGCAAATTGATAATTCATTAAGCTTTTTCTTGTCCTTTACATTTCTAAAAGCTGTTTTCCCTTAAGTTCTGGATTCTTGACAACCAATATCTTCTTTCGTATTCACTATCAGATTGTATGTATTTACACAGAGTGCACCACGAAGAATTCATTTGGACCTTATGTGTATACATAAATATGTATCAAACCCTACAACAGCTGGTAGTTCGTGTGATAAATCCGAACAAACTTTGAAAAGGCGTCTATCTAAGTCAAAATATCTGCAGTCATCACATAACTCGGTCCTGGAAAACTTCAGAAATGGATCTTCCGAGTGTACGTTTAACTGCGAGAGAATTCTTGTAGTATACACGAACAATATCAGACAAAAATGGAGAGAGAAAATCCATGCAGCCACACAGTGTAAGAATCTTCAAGTTCATGTGATAACTTCAGTGACCATGACATGTTGAGATAATATAATAAACCTTCTTTAAAAACCATACTTTTTCTATGTTTTCTGTTGCATTGAATGTTGATGTTTGCAGATCAATGGGAACCGTGCTTTGCTATTTAAACAGAATTGATGCCCTACCTTGATGTCATTTACAAACACTTTGTTTTGAAATTCTTATTTTCCTACTTTTCGTATAAGTATAGTGGAGTTTTAATATTGTGTCAATAGCTTTGAGATGACAATGATAATGCAATTCTGATAAATCATAATAAAATACATCAAATATTATTTTCCAAAAGCATTTAAGTAATTGTTAAAGTAATATAAGACGTATCGTATTGATCAGACATCTATATAAACATTCTAAAGATGTTTCTTGGCTATTCAGTTGGATGACCATAGTAGGATGGAAATAATTACTATACACTGTGTAAGAAGAGACAATGTCAAAGACGACAGGGATGGCATCGATTGATTGTAGTTACATGAAACTACAATGTCTTGATAAGAAATAGATTTTCCTCCTTTAATTAAAAATCCTCGGAATCGGAATAATTGGTTTAATCTAAATAAGAAAGACATTGAATGAGTTTCCTTGAACAGTAGTTCAATAACAGTTCGTTCACAGAGCTGTAATTTCAAACAATTTGACATATATTCTGTTGTATAAATAAATATCTAAAGTCTTACTTTACAAGATTAATGGATATATAATGAGAAGAAAATGTTTCGCCTGACAACTAAAATAATCTGTTGAGTTCCTCGCTATAGAATTTTGCTTGGTGAAGGTGCAGGTCTTCATTATAAAGTTTTATCTCTTAGGTAGTTAGAAAGTCAATGACGGGTGGAGGTGAATGCTCGTTTAATATTTTAAATGTATATCATGATCATGGAATACTACTTCGAGCCACTGTTTAGTATAGTTTAATGTAGAGATCCTCATTCCAGACACCGCTGTCACATTCAGAATAAATCTTTATCATGTGTAATTACGCAGGTTTGGTGATAAAGACAGAAGGATAATGTTTGTGAATTACAGAATAGAAATTAAGAGGTTGACAATAAAATGGCAAATTTATTCAATAAATGCATAAATCAACAGGTACATGTAAAATCGTCACTGAATATTCATAAAAACCGGCGGATTCAAGTGATTGTTTTCCACATCAAATATCCAAAAATGGTATGAAAAGATACACGTAAAGCTCATATATACAGGATATTTAATTAAGTTTGTCAAATACGATGTTTATCTCATCGAGTGGTGGGGTTGGAGCTGATATTTTCACGAGTGGCGCAGCCACGAGTGAAAATATCAACTTCAACCCAACCACTTAATAAAATATTCTATTTATTATATAAATTCTTTCTAATTTTGTTGATTTTTTGTGTTTATGATGTCTATAAACATTTCTTAAAGTAATCCACAGAGGCCCTGGAAGGTTCACCAGCAGTGACGATATATTATATCGCTACTGTCACCAGTGACGATATATTATATCGCTACTGTCACCAGTGACGATATATTATATCGCTACTGTGACCACATACAAGGTTTATTTCACTGATAAATCCCAGTATTTCATTGCTTATTATATAATAAACAGTATTAACAATTTTATAGTTTCCAATGTAAATGCTTTTTAAATGTTTTAAGTTAAAATATATGAAACCTTTATACTTCAACTGCGTCCACATTATCAAAATTTACTAAAGGAATATGCACCATTGACCTTAAAGGTATTTGATGTTTAATCACAGATGAGAATATTGATGCGCCATAATGAACAAGAATAATAAAATTCAATAATCGGTCCGATGATACTTAGGAAGCTTGAATGCCAACATCCACGCAAAAATGAAAATATTTAAAAGCTCGTGTCCTACCCAAACAGATGAGCTTCAGTTGCCCATTTACTTGTTTTACATAGGGCGAACAAGTGGTCGTTCGATTACAAAGCTTGTTATTAAAAACATGAGACGATTTCATGTAAGTAAGTGCCCCTACTTGATGATAAATTGTAGCATTTGCCACCAAAGAACTTCAACCGAAATCCATGTAGAACGTGCGTCAAAGAAAATGCATTCGACTGATAAACTCAATGTAGGCCCTGGCTAGAATACGAGTTCATCTAGATGATTAACCACAGGATAAACTGGTGATCGTGGGGTTTTGTGTCAATCGATCAATGTAATTTTGTTATTCGATTTTCTCACTCATTTTACTTCAAATATTGCACATATATTAAGATGAAACATACACCATTCGTCTATACATGTATATTAAAATACAGTAATTTAGATCTATATCTATATCTATATATCGGGTAGGCTGGACCGGCAGGTTTGGCCGGTTGTAAATAAACGGAGGTTATATGGAAATCTCCGCTGTCATGATTAGGCCTATATGCTGGTGTAATCGAATCGTGATTTTTGAATGCTTTTTATAAATCTTTTTCTATGAATTCTATTGTGAAACTTAATTAGATCGCTCATATATTACTTTTGATAAACATTTGTTAACGTCCGAGCTAATAGAAAACTGAACGATGTTCAATCTGTTGGTTATATTTTTAAAGACAAAGTTGACTGAACAAAGAGAAGCCATTTGACAAATCTCCGCTAAAGGGCATTGACGCAAATATCTTTGTGTAAATGATTCTTATATCTATATAATGCTTAATATTTATAAAGTTTGGTATAAGTTATTATATACTTTATTTGATGATGTAAAGTTCTATTTATATACACATTATTAAAGGTGTGAACTCATCTAAAACTGCACAAAATGAATAGTTAATGTCTTGCCAGACAAATAATGGCAGTCAAACAGTAATGACTAGCCTACTTTTAATTCATTTATTGATACATATATACGCGGAATCGCAATTGAATAAATATACCGTATGCTAATACTTTTCTTAGTCATGTCACCCTATACGCTACAACATGTAAGTGTTACATACAGTTATCTTCATGTAATGTATGCATAAGGAAAGTTACGTTTGAAATTCATACACAGAACAAGAGAAAACTTCATCGAAAGATGCACAGAAAGTACTGAGATTTTGGCCTACCAGACCGTGGGCGATTCCGAATTGAATTGGTTGTCTGGAAACGCTGCCATGGTCTCCCAATCACACTCTGGCTACAACCGATTCTCTGTGCCACATCCCTCTGTGTACAACCCTGTTGAAGCCACGCAATGACCCTTCCTCTGTCTAGTTTACTCAGCTGCATTTGACCATGTTGGAATTTCGAATGAGATCAGCACGGTCATGGAAGGTTTTTTTATGCCCAAACTGTTCATGGAAAATACAAAGTGCACGTGCAAGGACATAATCGACTAAAAATGCCGTAACCTACTGCGTTTGGGCGATGCAAACAGTTTTGTGGAGCCTCGTCTTGAGCTTTAGTTTATGGTTTCTAAGGAGACTGTCAAAATCGTTTTGTTTGAAAATGACATATGCCTTGTATACAGGTTCTGTCGTCAGGATATCGTGAACCAATTTTGACAAGATTTCCGCCAATACTTATATATATATATAAAATATATATATATACATATACATATCTGATATGTGCATAGACAATTACCTGGTAGAAAAAAAGGTTTGACCCTCACTTCTTTTGAGTAGTATAAAACAAGGGAACATTACCACATACACTGTACATAGAACACTTAAAGAATTGTTGGAATGTAAAACTGAATTTGTTGAGGAGAGAATCAGGGAAAAGATGGACAGTGCTTCATTCGGTTTCACGCTGGATGAGAAACATCAGGCACTTGTAGGACGTTATGTTGGGAACGAGACTTGCAGCTGGATTTCCTGCAGGATTCAGAAAATGAAATCAGTAGTGATTCAACTGAAAATACACAATGCTGCATTGCATTGACATTCACTTTGTGAACCACCGATAAGCGATTACCTCTGCATTCAAGTCTGTCAGTACAATTGCGTTAATTGATTAGCTGCTAATGGGTCTGTTCAAAATATATTATTTACAGTTAGGTCAAAGATCCTTAAACAGATGATGACCCAATGGGTACAACAACGTTGTTTCAACGTTGAAAATTGGTTTGTCGTCAACGTTGAAACTTGGTTGAAAATAGGTTGTATATGAAAGACTTTTAGACGTTGAAATCTGACGTTGTCTCAACGTTGGAAGATGAACTTTTATCAACATTGAGGTTGAAATAATACGTTTTTCAGACGTCAGTATCTGACGTTGAATCAACGTTGAAATTATACCTTACATCAACATTGAACTTTGATTGGCCCAGAGCCTGCTAACTTCATTGGGCTGACGAAGTTTTGCTCATTGGTTCTTCTTCGGCCAAACGTCGACAAATGAAATCGGCTGAGCATCGGTCAATCTTTGATTTACTAATTTATCTCCTTCCGTATAGCATTTTTATTAACAAAACTGATACCATGGTAATACAATTTGACAGTAATTCTTCCAGTTACCTAAAATATTGCTTTCTTGTAAATAGTATATATTCACAGGTATTTAGCTCTAGCATACCGTAGGCTACAGTTAATTACTAATTATTAGTAAAATGTCACCTCTTTGACATCTTACCTCTGCTTATTTTACAGTTGAGTTTGATGATATCAAATTTTAATTCCTGGATGTAATTTTCTGGATTAAAAAACATATTCATCAAACAAGTACATCATACCGATACATGCTCAAAATTCAGAAAAAAACCTCCTTTAATACAGCATTTTTATTAACAAAACTGATACACTGATAATTAAATTTGACAGTGAGTCTTCCGCTTTCCTTGAAAAGAATGATCCCATCGGTCCTAAATAAAGTGTGTTCCTGAAAAAATAAAATATTTAGATAATATTTCATGAAATATCAAATACAAAACATATGAAGAATTATATTACATAAAGTGATTAAAATCTTATATGATAAATATATTACAACCAGATATTATGAATTTATTTCTTGTAAAACATACAAATGTATGAAAAACGGAAATTTAATGATTAAAGGTGATACTTACTCATATATTTCTCTGGCATTTGTATTCTTGGACCGATAATAGGTAATAGTACTTGTGTAGTCTGATTTAAGATTGCAAAGCAAAACCCCTCTTGAAATTAAAAGTTTCACATACACTGGTAGTTTGATCATTTATCCATTAATTTTATAAAAATACATTTAATGTCAATTGTTGTGATCTGATTAACTCACACATAATTTTGGTGGCAATTAAAAACATTCTTTTGATTTATTTCATGGAGTTATTATGCCCGGGTTTAGTTTTGTCTACTTTTTCAAGGACCTGAAAGTGTTGCAAAATATTTCATCTAAAAACTGTCTTTTTTATTTCAATATGAATTTGAAAAATTTGCATAGTGACAGTTTGTACTATTACAACAAGATTTACCTCAATTATAAATTTATAATATATAACAAAGAAAAAAGTTAGGCCTAGACATATTGTCCGAGTTGACATAATTTTTTATCAACGTCAGTGAACTTTGACCTCACGCCAATTAAGTTTAAATTTCACTGTCTTATGAACAGAAACTTTGGGGAAAGAATCCATGTGGCAGTAAATAACATGAAAATCCAGTCATAATAATATTAGTTCAAGTTATACTCAACCATCAAAACAATTCAGTGATGATCATTTGTTTTGTCTGACCTATAAAACGTTGCCCACCATGGCCTCAGTTACCGGCCACACAGCAATTAAAATATTTTATCAAAATCTTCATAGCCTAGATAATGATCGATTACAAATTCTTTAATTCATTTGACTAATTCATTTGTGCAATGTGCACCAAGCCAACACACTAACATAATTAGCCTATGAGGGTCAACTTTAATTTACCGTAACTTTAAAACAGTAATTTGGTTATACTAAAACATATACTCATCAACAGAAAACATGAGCAAGAGTAAAGAGTAACCTTTGTGTACCAGTCCTGATTTTACTTTACAGAAAAGATTATCAAGTTTTTAAATACTTACTTTTAACTAGGTGTAGTTTGAGTATCATCCACTGGAGCAGACGACACTGGGTTATCATCAAAACTTGCATAGTGAATTTAAAACGAAACATAAATATAAAAGTGGGATTATGATGCGGAAAAGGATCAAGTAATGAAATAAAAATACAAAGATGTTCAAAGCAAAAGGATTTTGTATTGTTAAATCCAGAAAAGATATTAATTCAATCATTAGTGAAATATTTTGATGTCAAATGACTAAAGGCAGAAGGCTAAAATAAATACAGTTAATTTCAACTATAGTTTTTTTTCTAAAATGAAAGATGCCTGAAAATTTTCATGTAAGAAAAACAGCAATATATCTATAAAAAAATTATTTTCCAATTGTTTAATTCATATAAAAAAGGAAGTACCATTTATTGATTCCAATTTACAATGTATTTAAAACAAAATGTAAACAGGAATCAATTAGTTGGAAGTGTGTTGTATTCAGACGTTGAAACAACGTTGTCCCTAAAACCAATCTCTTACGTCGTTTTCCCAACGTTGAATCAACGTTGATAAAAGGTTGATCAACCAAACAACTAAATTTCAACGCTGAATCAACGTTGATCCAACGTTAAGTGCCTGCTGGGGAGTGATGGGGGAGCACAGTCACCATAAATATAGCTGCGCATACAATGTGGCTTAATCACGAGAAAGAGAAAGTGTTACTGCAGAAGGCCTCTACAAACAGCTGATGTCCCACCAGAAACTCTTTGTAATTCGTCTACAGAGTGATGTCGGCTCACTTCCCTCGGGTTTGACAAAAGTATTTTAGATGTGGTATTTGGATCTAACCATAGTAGAACCCTAGAAGCACTCAGAAAGATGAAGGGCAAACCTGGCCCTTACCTCTCTCTGGCTGATGCATATTACAAGCTGGAACTGCACACAGGGAGGCAGAAGGATATCGGTTCATCCAAGGACTATTTCCTGGACAAGCTCATAGCAAACCTTAAGTTTTGACTGGCAACATGCCCAATCCACACAAGCCTGTTTGCTCTTGACTTAAGGAAATCATGATATTCCTGGTATTGACATTTCATGTTGATACTGAGGTTATTTAATTAATATCTTTATTCAGTAATTTAGTCATACAAGAATAATGTCTATATTTGGTGCATTGATTGTTAAAGATAATCCTCATATATGTTGCCATAAATAATAATATTCATTAATTTTGTATATTACTGTATAAAATTCTCCTGTGAAACTGACACTGACAATATATTTGATAATGATATCAATACTTGCTGCCACATACAAGCAACTTACAAATATATGTTTCAAAATGCTTCACCTTCAATGATTTTTTTATATTTCTACTTAAATGCCCTTATGAATGAAAATGTGCCCTTGTTGGTACATATTTACCCTGTCCCTTTTTCAACCTCGGGGAAACACTAACCACATGCACTGTGTTGAATCACAGATATCGTGTCCTTGTGACCATTTAGCAGAGGTAGATGCCCTCAAGAACTATTTATGTGTCTTTGTTCTGGAACAAGAGCATGAAAGTTGAACTCTAATGAACAAGATTCCTTTGCAAACGGTGACATAAACTGCGAGTTTGTTGACTAATGACCTCAATAAGGTGAAAAATTCTTCTTCTTACCGATAATACAAAACCATTGAAAATTGACCTTTTTGTTTGGAATCTGGCATTAACATTTTATTTAATGTTTATATTGCCTCTTGCTATGACTTATAAAAGCATGAAAGACTACAAAGCCAATGACTCTACTTTTTATTTACATTTCGTAAGTATTCATACGAAAACCATAGACCTCTTATAAGCATACAAGTAGTTCTAGATTTTGGTTACATGTATACGCCATAATGGTTCAATAAAATACCCCACAAATATCTGATGATATAAATTTATTTCAGTTGAGTACTAGAATATGATGAAACTCACCTGATGACAATCCGTTAATATTAAAAAGCCACTTCGTGAGTTGTTGGAGTCATATATGCCAAACTTAATCAATGGTGTCATTTGATCGCGAAGTATCGACTGTTACCAAAAAGACACATTTTAAAGCTTATTGGTTTTTTTACAGTGACAATACGAAGGTAGAACGTCGCATTTATGATCGAAAACCGGACAGTGGCGCGCGTCAAATAGTCAAACGGAATTTCGAAGACTTATCTAAAACAACCAGGAGGGCAGTTAGGAGTTGATAGGGATTGTTAGGTTATATAACTAGTAATGGACGTGATATCTACACCTCTGTGCATTTATAAGGCTGTTTTTAGATTTTCATGGAAAACCAGTATTTGTCATATATATGTCTTTTGGACATGAAAAGTTAAGATGTTTTGATTTTATATCACCACATATGACATTTAGGTTCTTATCAAAGGTAAATAATATGTTATGAAAATCACGGAGTGGCTCTTTAAGTAAGCTCATGATCTTCGACTTATACTTCAAAGAACTTTTAGGTAACAGTACTCAGACAGGCGCACCAGAAATAACCTAGGTGTATCAGACTATAAAGAACAGCTCATCCCAGAAAATCGTACCGTCTGTCGAAACATGTCTTGAAAGCAGTTTGACTTAACCATACCGTTTCTAAAGAAAATCAGATCATCAATTATTTATTTACTTGTTTATATTGATATTATGCATATATTTTGAATAAAGTCCTACCTCTTTTAACTAACTGTATAGAATTAGCTATCTTTGGGAGTTTTGTAGAAAACCAAGATAGATATCTTAAATGATACAAATATAACGTTAATATTCTAAGAATATATTAATATGTTCGAACTTTTCATTCGTTGTCACATCCACAAACTCTATAATTAGGTCCTTCAAATAACCTGAGTTATACCGATAGCCTGAAGGATTTATCTGTGACAGTCTGTCCAGTGCCTTTACCGTGTGGGAGGCGGTTTATATCCTTGTGATCAGAATTACTGTGCTTAGATAGAAATGTTATTGATTATTATTAGATATTAAATGACATTTCGTTTGAGATCGATGACCGTCTGCTTTACTTGACCTCTAAGCTTCCTGCCAAACA
This sequence comes from Phorcus lineatus, assembly GCA_921293015.1. Taxonomy (NCBI): domain Eukaryota; kingdom Metazoa; phylum Mollusca; class Gastropoda; order Trochida; family Trochidae; genus Phorcus; species Phorcus lineatus. The sequence continues at coordinate 37,195,008 of OV121090.1, read as the reverse complement.
AATACAGTTACTAACATGACTTTCTTGGATAAGACATTCTGAGGTGATTAAACAATAATGAAAGAACTAGTACTTGTAAATTGAGAGTTAAAGACTATATTCACAAAAGTCATGAAATTTGGCTATTCTTATGCTAATATGATAATGAACGAGTGATTTCGATGTCGCTTTTTTTGTTGCATATTAAATAAATTTACAAGGACAACGACATTCCATATATGTCTTTACACATTTTGCAGAAACATTATGGCTTATCGTTTCTTTCACTTACTAATTGAAATATTTCCAAACATCAGAAACATCATTCCAAACAGAATCGTTTTTGACAAATGTGGCCTCAGTAGATATATTTATCATAAGAAAAGTAATGTATGTAAGACTTTTCCCATATTCTAGCAACAATATTTTTTTAATGCGTGCTGGCGGGACCTCATAGACGTATATCATAAATGGGATACATTATATTTGATAATTACCCAGACCAAAGAAAAATATTTTCCTCAATCATCCATAACCTACACACCAAATGTCACAAGTGTCAAACGTTAGAACAGCTATGAGTTATTAGCTGACAAACCATTTGAAGCCCTTTAGGTTAATACAAATATAATTGATATCATGCATAGACATGAATTACGAAATTACAACAATATTTGTTCAATATTTACAATCAAGCAGTAACAAAACACTTTCTCGGTTGAATGAAATGGACCATCAACTTTACTCACCGTTTACAAAGGCAGTTTCTGTCAAATGTTCATACATTCTAGTTATTGATCATCTTTAGTGTTCCTTATTTCAGGTTTCTTTTCTGGGGATTTGAGAATCAACAGGCTATCTTGTTCAGCTTACCGTTAGTATTTGTTGCTTGTACGCAAGCTGCCATTTGCAATGGAGACGGGAAGCAACTATTCAATGTAAGATGGACCACTTGTTTACTCGCCAAAGAAACAGCATGGTTTCATTGAGGTACATGTGTCCTTCAGGTGGCAAATATTTTTGCAGTTCTGAAAGTGTGGCTTTTATAGCTAACTGCTTTGTGGCAAATGACAATAGTTGTAGTCTGTTTTGGCCTCTTACCGACAGTTGAATGTAAAAAATCCTCTGTAGAAAAGAGCTGAGATTGGGTGATATGGGGTTTGACGCTGCATTCAAGAATGTTAACGGGGCTGCTAGTATTACTGCAGGGAGAAAGCCTGCAACACCATTGTGCATTGCGGTGAAACCTGCGAGCATTAGCTGGAACTAGCGAACCAAATCCAAAATCTTACTGCATGTAGAACAGTTCTCTACTGCAGATAAAGTTGCCATGTGTCTGAATTCGCCAGGGATTCGAACCGTTTGATTCGACGCCGAACGCGCTAACCACTGCACCATCCCTCCCCTAAGTACGCAAGAAGGGAAGAGGAGACTGACTTCTGTTGTTGTTTTCCACAAATATCGCTGTTCTTATGTAAGGTATTTGTAAATATCTTTAAAAGATCTTCGTGTGTAAGCATTGAAGAAGCTTTTTTCAGGGAGTTCATTTGTTAATCATGAAATAACAACATAATTTGTATCATGATGTTTTTAACGAAACGATAGAGGATTAAATGATATTTCTATGCAGTATATATACCTTAATTTGAATCATCTAGATCTTAATCAAATTAATGATGTCTGAAGAATAAACTTTATTTATTCATTTTAAAATTCTTTATTTCAGGAGAAAATTATGATTTGAAATATTCATAGAAATATAATTTAATGGGATCTTCACTTATTTGTCAAAGATATGATAATATTATTATATTTTCTTATTATTTTGCAATGAGCGGAATAAATTGCTCCCATTTCGAAGTTGTGCTGTGCCTATAAATGGAAATGATTTGAAATAGAGCTAATAACAGACAGGTAAAGGGATGACAACTGAAATAAGTTGATTGTACTATTATCAGTTATCTCTCGTTCTTTCATTTCCCATTCTTTGGGAACTATTTCGGGAACTATCCTTTCCTTTCATTAGATACTGAAGAACTTACTGCTGGTGTCAGTTAGAGAATAATTGAAATGAGATTGAGGAATCTCTTTATTAAGATTGTCAATACAAATATCGACTTTCTTTCGAGTGTGTCAGATGAGTTCATAGGAATATAGTGATAAATTCTATTTGCCTTTATCGTGTTATTATGTCATCATATAAATAACATGTGATAGGGTGCAAGAACCAGAGTGTGCTACCATGGTGTCACAGGAATCTTATCAAATGTATTGTTCGCACTGTCATATGATATTGAATAGTTCATCAAGACCAGCAGTGTTTAGCAACTATGAATGAGGTTAACCACCGAACGGGTGATTTAGTTGGCATTGACGGTTTAAGTTTAATGGTTTCATAGGAGCAACAAACTGGAATGGAATACAATGTAAGTATTGTACGAAGTCATATGCCAGTGAAATAATGAATTTAGCGCCACGAACGGGTATAACCCTGGATGAAACACCAAGTCAGTATATCCAATGCTTATTAGTTTCATAAATATATGATAGTGACAAATCATTTGCCTTTTTTGAAACTCATCCATAAGAAGCTTCACTCAAGGTGTTGAGTCTTAAGAACTTTGTATTCTTCAACTTATACATTACTAAACAATATTCTCTGATCTCTGACTTGCTCCCGCAAGTTTCGAAACTAAGAATTGTAGGATTAAGGCCAAGATAGGTAAATAATACGTTTTACATAGGAGTAGATTGCGTCGCTGTCTTCTCTGTTGAAGACGATGAGATTTAATTAGAGTTATGAAATGTGTCAAATCAAACCACGCTTTACGGTAGTATTGTCTATTTTCAGGTTTACTACAGAAAGTACTTATATTCATGAAATATGTCTAATAAAACTTTATTTAGAAATGATTTGCAGGATCAAATGAGACCTATACCGACGCCTTTAGGCAATGATACTGATAATATGACCTTTATTTGTGTCACTGAGCCGAAGGATTTGTCTGCGAAAGACAATTCAATCCCAATAGTCTGTTCGAGACGGTTGTATCTTTGTCGTCAGAATATTTCCATTTTGCAAATATGAGTTTATACCCCGGAATGAACAGGTTATTTTTTAGAAAACAATTTACTGTCTGCTTTTGCTTTCTGTTAAGAATTCATCTACATTTAGCTTTCACTTAACTAATACGTCCTCATTTTCTTGGGAATTACAATGAAAATGTGGAGAATTGAATACCCCAAGAACGATATCAATTGCTTACAGAGAAAAGTATATAAAGTGGTCAATCACCCTGCAGATACAAAACGTGACCAACCATCACTCAGTTGTTTACTTTCTGAGTTTACCTGTAGGTCGAAACCATCAGGACTATCTATGACATCTCGCTTTGGTATCTTCTTCGAGCAACTGACATTAACTAAATAAAGGACAAAGATGTGTTAAATGATAGAAAGAGGAACCTTTGATAACTACATTTTAGTCGGAAACAAGATACGTGACAAAGTTACTCATAGGTAGTGAATAAGATATTCCTCTAATTAATGGTACACATGAACAAGCTTCTCTTACAGGGAGCTAAAAGATACGGTTTAACCATTACATATTAAACATTGTTATACGATTCAGGTACATGTATTTGTACGCAGCCAACAAATAACTTTATTTATGAGATGGTTCATTTATGGTTCAGTTTCTCGTATCTTAGAAAATCTACATATACTGGTATATAACTCTGCACAACAATTATCCACTTGCTACTTCACACGACGACGTTTAAGCTACAATGTTGTTATAGTCGCAAACTCATGTTATCACTCTGCCTCTGGAACTGTCTGAATACAAAGCAAAAGGGGCTGTTGTAGAAATGTAGGTATATTTAGCTGCCTAGGTATTTGTGTTACTATCCAGTAAAAATCTAAATGGGTTCTGGACGTTTTCCAAATATCTTATAGACTTAAAAACGTTTAGTATTCAATCATATCTTTTTGCTTTATGTGAACTTGAGCTTGCAATAAGCATCACTGTCTCATCTATTGTTGACATGTTCTCTATCTGAAAACACTGTTGTGAAGAATTGAATGATTGTAGAAAACTTCAAATCAATAAAATAGTGTTATTTATCACAGCTCTCGCAACTTTATTTTCCTCCATGGTTACAAAGTTTACCGAAAACCTGTACGTTGTAGACAATGTATAGTTAACGTCAATTACTTATCAAAGACCCTAATCTAAACAGAATCTTTCCTGAATCTGCTACCTTTTAAAATAGATAAATACTGTACCATCATAAATGAAGATATTTCAGCCGCAAAATGTTATGAAAGTTGATAAATTGCATTACATAATACACAGTAGTATTTATTCATATTTAAAGGAATGTTAACACAAATATGTATACATCATTGTTTGATACATAAATGAATATTGAATATGGTTTACCTAAACATAATACGATGAGCCCATGAATTAATATGTATGTTGTAATATGAGGAGAGGGTGGAATGGTAAACTGATTAATCGCGTATCTGTGGTAATGGCGTGGATTATATTTTTCTTTTTACATTACAATGTTAGTATATATGAAGGTAAGGAGGCGAGGATTTGAAAAAATATCCGTAGGTTTTCATGTCACCCAAATCAAATTATGTTAATTTAGTCATGCTATCATTTTCATCGTCATGATCCTGGCTTTAAAGTACATTTAAAAACAATTTGGCTTTATAAAGCTGATAATAATAATATATGTATCTTAGACATATTGGTCGTCGTAGTTTAATCTAGGTTTGATTCACCTCCCTGTCAGCTGAAATATTGCCAAAGCAGCGCTAAATAAAAACTCATTATTTTGGACCATATGGGTTTGAAAGTCATTTGACCTTTGTGATGAATTGTTATCGATGAATTAGATAGAATTCGAATAAATCTTACATCCATTATCAATAAATTCGGCCATTACTTGTCATCACGCTGGTAATGGCTGAAATATTGCTCAAGCAGTAAGTCACTAACTACTTGCTATCAGAAATAAAACCATTATTAAGATGCGTAGAACATCCCAAAGATTTAGTATATAATGATGCTGACTCTGAGATAAACAAATCTAATATGATCAGTCTTTTCTTGTTCTCAGACGTCTGCTTCCATAAATTCTCCCAATGTACGTTAATGTCATTAGGGTGCGTCAATTTATGGTTGTATAGAAATATCATGACTAAAGCTTTCTTATTGTCAGTACACATAACCAAATAGCCAATAAATGGTTATTTCTCGCAACAACTAGATTTGCTTGATGAAATAACAGCAATTACAGCGTTTGATATATTTGACCCAAACAAACTCTTTATCCCTGTAATTTGTTGGTATACGCAATGAATTGTTATGCAAAGATTGATCTTCAGTCTTTTATTTTTAAGAATATATATATGTATACAATCTGAAAACGGCACAGTGGGCATTATATGCATTTCACAGAAAAAAGTGTCTGTGCCTCGGTTGCCGTTATGGTCACAGACTCCGAATAGACGTAATGTCCTGTAATTGTAAGGTTTATAGCTACAAGTTGGTGATGAGGTTGTCCTTGGGTATCGTGATACGCCTTTGGTTGGATTATTCCATCATCCTTTGCAAATAAAATGTCTAAAGTGTAAAAAATATATTATGTCAATGTAGTCTTGCTATATTGCCATTTAAGTAATAATGTGTTCCTTAAATGAATAATGAGACTTATATATTTGATTAATTCTTAAGTCTTACATTCTTCTTCTTATGTCAAAATAATTGTCTATGTTAGATTCACCAGTGCATTACTAGTGATCACGTTTACTTCACCTCACTAAAAAAATCTTTACAGTATGTGCTTTATGTCATACTCATGATACTTGGAGCTTACAATTCGCCTCGCATGTTTTTTTCTCTTTCCCAGATATTAGTAATTTGGCGTCCTTTGATCTAGTATATCGCAGATGAATATCCTCAAATGTCATATTATCATTTGACAAATACCTTTGAAGGACTTATAGCTTGTGCAAAAACAATCGTATGTTTATCTTAAATCTGTTTGAATAAAAAATATGAAAAGAGTTCTCCCTTCTATGATTATTCCTCTCCGTTGCTCCCATAAGAATTATCTCTGCACATGCTGCCATAGACAGGATATTGTTTTTAAAAAAATTTGTGTTCTTGAGTTAAAACATCTTAAATTTAAAAAAAATCTTGTTGCAAATATTGAGATAAGAAGAAATGAATTCACAATGTTCGGTAGGTTAAAAGAGAAAAATATATCAATTCGTGATATTTCGTTCACGTAAATACGAATTAATTAGCATAGCATTACTGTTCTAATCAACAACTTTGAATCATGAATACATCAGCCGAGTTTCGGCTAGAGTCCAATGGGAATACAAGTGTTATGAACCACTATCTTTCAACATATAAATGTGTCTAACTCAAACACCTGCCACTACGACATTTTATTTTTACCACCTTAGTGTGAGTTTAACAGTTGGGAGAAGATGGTTTACGATCAATATATTTAGATCATAGAATCGAACTAACAGGCCTTAAAATGCCTGAATTTAGGCCAATGTCGTACGGAAAGGCCTATTGGACTCAATTATCACTTTCTTAATATAATGACCTAATTACAAGTTGTAAATTGTTCTACCATATGATTTATATAAACCTTGAGATTGAGCAGGTCTAAGTAATGGCAAAGCGCATGATTGCGTGAAAAGTAGACATTAAGCAATATCCCCGTAAGTTATATGAGGGACTTTATTAAAAGCGGATTCTTACAGTGTTCTTCCATACAATTACCAACATTTGTCAATATTGTGTTGAAGTTAGGCTGTAATGATATTTTCATATCTCAATTTGTGTCAATCATTTCAAATTGATAATGTCTTTGTTTTTGCTTGCTGAAAGTATAGCGGTTCATTCAGAATTTGGCATTTAACTGTTCTAGGATTTTCGTGAAATGAAGCCATAAATCATTATTTTACAAATTGTTTTATATCATCATTACAGTCAAAGGAAGGCTTTATAGGAAATTATGAAAATGGCCTTATTGGCTTCGTAAACCATGTCCAACATTAATTAACTCTATTTTGCAACAGGGGTGTCTGTCTGGGCGCCTAACGTTTGTGTTGTGTTATGATACACTACACTATATCACTCCTGTGACTTAAAAAAGCATTTTTAATGTTTAAACTAAAGTTCAAATTGCACACGACAAGCCCCTAAATTTAATAATTTCTAACTACCAATATTCAGAGCGCTATTACCTTACCAATCCTCCTATAAATAGATGTAATGTGAAGATGTAAGTGAAGAGTTACGGTGAAGCCGATTTCATAATGTAGTATCAGCGTTGAACTTGAAACATCAACCATATTTTTATCAACAAAATGCTGAGACTGATGGGCTATCTTTGATACCATAAACGTTCTGTGAACCCTTCCATGTGACTTTATGTAGGGGTGAAGTTATCTAGTGTCTATCGAATTAATGCATATGCAAAGTGTAATCGATATCGCTTCCTTAACTTGTATTGTTTTACTTACATCTTGTTCAAAACAAAAATATATCAGATATATACTCAGGTGGTACTTACCAACAACGGAATCGACCTCATTGTTTAACATAGACGTCTACAATCTTATCGGTAAAGTCTTCAAAATTATTTTCGATTTCTTGGCTGCTACCGATGACAGAGATCTTAGAATGGATTCACGGAAATATATTTACAGACGGATATTCATTAGGATTTTTTGCAACTGTGCTATCTCAAAGTGCTCTTGAACAATATATTGGTTGATGTCTGGAACATGCTCACTCTTTGAGGTCAATGACAGTGCTCTCTACTTATTCAGATTTTGTTACGTATAGATGGACAGTTACTTTTACAATTACAGACAGTCAGTGCCACATATTTAAATTAGACATGTATTGATATGACAGATGATATCCACCATCAGCGAATGCGATTATTCTAACATATGAAGGCAGTGTTACCAACAAACATTATAACCAAATGCACTAAGCAGCTTTAAAGTGAACGTACCGTGATCATTTAAGCTATGCCAATCCATTTCCCTATTGCAAATCATTAAAAAGGTGTTCACACAAAAATGGCAACGAGTGGATTTTGCTAGATATGTTTAATATTCGTAAGATAACACATTTGACCTAAATTAATGTTCATTCTGTCACTTTAAACTTATCAGATGTATACACTACGGTTTCATTTTTGAAAATAGATGCGACCATACAAAATGTCAATGACAATGACTATTTGCAGATTCAGTCGGTCAGATTCATTCATTTGACTCACATCCTCACCAAAGGCAGTACAGGAACAACAAAAAATACAAGAATTTATGTACAAATTGATAAAAACAACAGACACAGGCACATTAAGACATTTACGTGTGATACTTCTTACGCATGTTTATATATATATATATTCACCATTGTAAATCAAACCTTTATTCTTTGTCATCATTTGAATATACCTTGACACAGTTGACGATTCAGTTTATTGACCTTGTAGCGAAAACCTCAAAATGTCTTACTTAAAGATATTGCAAATGGTCATGCCTTCATATTACAGTTTTCTCCACTTAGACCTCAGCTGTTATTGGATAGCCTTTAATGGACTCTTCAAGACAAATGAGGAGACAATGGGAAATGATGTTTCAAACTGACATTTACGGCCTTTTAAAGAGTGCCTAACGTTACAGTCGCCCACGTGAAAATAAAGAATGAAGAGTATATTTTAGTTTTCGAAACTAAAAATTTTTAAACGATGAAATAAGCATTAAGTTGCCATTGATTGAACATCGGAAGTAACAAAATGTACCAGAGCTTTATCAAAAGGTGTTGTCATTCAAAGGGAGTTTTACCCCAATATCTTGCTGGCCACGGGTTCTTTATCTTGTTATTGGCATGACTCTTCTGGGTTAACAGATTGTAACTGATTATCAAAAGAGTTGTCGTAGAAGAAATGCTATCAGTGACATTCAATATCTTTTATATTGCTCCAACCAAAAATAATGAAATAAATCTTCTAAAACTAATTTGGGTTGCAGCTTTTCGAAACATTTTGAAATAATTGCACGTCTGACATAAGATGGATGCTCTTAGCATTATCTATCATGTTGTTGAGTCGGGTCACGTGACAAAGTGTTTGGCAGACAATTTCCTTTGAACCAGCATGTTGTCGAAAAGCGAGGTAAAATTTGGATTTCTTGCTTATTATGATGGATATCTAATTTCTAGTCATCTGATATTGTACGGGTTTGTACTTGCCGCTTTTGTAAATAAGACTTTTTCTGCTTCATTATCTATTATCTAATGACATTTTGTTTTAAGGTAAAGCAATTAATTCTAGTCCTCTTACCCTACATATCCTCCAAGCTCCTTATTGTCCCCCGCCGCAACGCGGAACGGGGGACTATGAATTCAGCGGCGTCTGTCCGTACGTACGTACGTACGTACGTCCGGATTCTTGTTAACGCAATAACTCATGAAGCTTAGCACCTAGAGTGTTCATATTTGGTGACAGCTTTCAATGGAGGAAGACTCAGAAGACAGTTGACATTGGTGACCATGACGTCATTTTCAAGGTCACTACGACTCTTTGACCAATTTCTAATACATTGTTAACGTGCACTTAGTGTTCATATTTGTTGACAGCCTTCAATGGCGGAAGAATCAGATGCCAGTCGACTTTGATGACCTTGACCTCATTTTCAAGGTGACCACAACACTTTGACCACTGTGTAATACATTGTTAATGCGGTATCTCGTAAAACTTACTCAGATGCCAGTTGACTTTGATGACCTTGACCTCATTTTCAAGGTCACCACGACACTTTGACCACTGTGTAATACATTGTTAATGCGGTATCTCGTAAAGCTTATGACCTAGAGTGTTCATATTTGGTGACAGCTATCAATGGCGGAAGACTCAGACGCCAGTGGACATTGGTGACCCTGACCTCATTTTCATGGTCACCATGACACTTTGACCACTGTAATACATTGTTAACGCGATAATATTAATTATGCCAAATATCTCGTAACGGCGGGGGACATTGCCATGTTAGTGGCAAACACTTGTCTTTTATTGGGATCGTGGTAGTTGTAGTTATTCCAGAGATTATCTACAGTTATACAGTGTGTATCTGTTCCTAGCATCTTACTTGTATTGTTGTCAAATGTGATGCTTTGATCCGTTGGCTGCAATCAAATAATTATTTAATTCCTAGTCATATTAAGACTATGGGAATATGATGTATATTTTCAAATTTGGCTTTGAAATAAATGTCAATATTCGATTTTCCTAATGCGACTTCTTAATGTATTTTCATAAAAATGAAGTGCAATATCTCGAAGATGCTATTTTTATTTCATTTTCAGACGACTTATAGAGTTTATGTTCGACGAATCGTACAAATGACAGTATTAATAGTTTATATACACATTTATAACCAACATAGTTAATAAAAAGTGGTGACAAATTTCCAATATGAACACATGTGCCCATATCACTTTTGCAAAGTACAGATTGTTACCACGTCAGTCACCGTATGCCGTCGTCTGTGACGTCATAAAAGCATTGTTCGTGACGACCTGGACTTATTATTTAAACTTGGAAAAAGAAGTCGAATATGATGTTCTGTAAAAATGTCACTCTTTGAAGTGACCACAAGCTAATTTCGTAATTAACCTTTACCAAATATCCCGTAGTTTAAGCAGTTTTATTATTTAAACTTTGAACAAATATCAAACAATTCGTGTGACTAACAGGGTTCATATTCATGCTGAAGCAAGAAAAATTATTGAAATGACGATATCAAATTCACAGATATATTCTGATTCATATATAGACAATAACTAACAAGTGACGTGAATGACAGAAAGATAGTCTGTCGTTCCCGTTACGAGTTGGTTATTGTTTATATTACCCATAAGTTTTTTATAAGCTTTATTTGACACTTTCCCACGCACGGCTAAATTGTCATTAGTGAAAAAGTTTCAAAATATAAGCTAAATGAAAGTATTGTTGAAAGTATATCCCTTCTTTTCATAATCGTAATTCAAAATGATTACTATTAACCGTTTTATGTTAATTTGAAGAGGCCAGTGACGCCTTACAGTGATACTACAGGACGGCTAAATCTGAAATTCTTGTGACGTAACCGATGTCAATGTGATGTCATAGCCGTTCGTGTCTATGAAGTCATTACAATCGAACGAAACCAGGCGCTTCTTCGCGACTGTATAACTTAACGTGAGGACATGTAGTTTTCAATAATTGCTAATTTAACATTTTTGTTCAGTTTGACAGACATATTTCACTTTTTTGCTGCGGCACATCAGAGAAATTACGAATGGCAGCTACGTGGACCTATTACACATTGTTAAAATGCAGAATATTTGTAAACAAATTACCAGTCGGGAAAAGTATGAAAGATGAATGAAATAGTTCCGGCAAAACGTTTATTTTCATTGGTTCACATCAACCAATCAAATGCCAAGAAAATGTGTAACTTCCGTGTGACATACAGGAAAAATAATACCCTGTGTCCATCTTCCCATATGGGTAATATAATATTCTATGATGTTATTATCGTCGTGGATATTTCAACATCGTTCTCGTTTATTATCTTGTAAAATAAACATATCTGCAACAGAGTCGTCGGGAACCTGACGTTTATCGCATGGTTTCACACATAAGACAAACGACGGTTCGGGTATATATATGTATATATTTGTAAAAGTTGGCATAGCTTGAAATCCCTCAACTAATCAAATAAAGATAAGAAATAAGTATTGATAGAATATCCACACCATATATTAAGACTAATCAGCAATTCATTGCAATGCCATAAAAACGTTTTCCACATTCTCAATCTTCATTTCCCAGTGCTTTCTTTTCGGGCATTGCACGCGCTATTCCTAGAACATTTACAAATGTTACACAAAAAGAATTATACTCCAAGAACAAACCTCAAATAATTTGTATACGAATAATGTATAAATGACATATATGTATAGACAGGAATATTTTGACAAAAGTAACACGTCAACAAGTCTCTTTAAATCGTCCCTATAAATTATTTAAAATTATTTCAATACTCTGTCACTTATAAAAGTGTATCATCCAGTCAATACATATCTAAACTTTCCCTCACCGTAACATTTCACGTCTTAAAAGAGACATTCGCTTAAACAAAATCAATAATTAGCCACTGAAAAATGATGATCATTCAAATAAGTTGACGGCACATCTGTCAGGTATCTCTCGTCAACCTCTCGGGAAACTGTCAGTCCCTTTTATTACATATTGAAGAATAACTGCTTATGTTAGAAATCTCAGAAGAAATCATAGTTGATATGATTTCAAGATTGTTTATATACTGGTTGCATACATGTATAAAAATTGACTTTCTGCCAAAGCCCTTGTGAGATGAGTTGAGATAAAACTTTATCCGAGTAAAGTGATGAATTTTCTTCTATCGTACCATAACTTCATCATCTAGATGACTCGTTGCAGGTCGCAGGTTGCAGAGTGTATTGTCAAGCTGTCACATGAGGAATATGTTGGAAATTTCTGTCAATTTCATAATGGCTACATAACAATTCACGAGAGTGCTCATCAGATGTACAGCTGCATATCAAAAGTTTGTTCACTTTCTACTGTATCTTGGTGCAAATATCATGTAATTTGGGTTTGATTTGAATGTCAATGAAACAACTTCAGCAGAACTAACACAGGATCTCCAATTGCCAATGTGTAAAGTAGGCATTTATTAATTTATTGTGGGATTGTCTCGTCTCTATAACTAAAATTCTAATTATGGCATGATTACATGGACAAAAGGGGTCAAATTTTCAAAATTACGATTTCTCAAAATTTCGATTAAAATGTTTCATTTTGACTCTTGGAGAACAAAACCAGCAAACTCCTAATGACTTAATGCAAACGAACAAATATGACTTGTATTAAAGGTGTTAATAGACTAATAAGGAGTTTGTAGAGAAAAAGAAAAATAACTGTTTTCGAAATTTTGACCCCTGGTCACTTCAGTGACCTGCCAAAAACTATTACGGTTAACTGTTGGGTATGACATACGATTGCGTAAACGTGCAATGAATCTTCTCTTCTGTATTGAAAAGTCAAAATGATCCATTTCTTTTTCGCAATGCTACGATGCTTCAAAGACATGCCAAATTATATGATATTTGCACTACGATTCGCAGGTATGTGAACAAACTTTTGGTTTGCAGCTGTATGCATCGTGTCAGCTGATATAACTCAGAATCTAATAAATAAATTACTGCTTTCAAGATGAGGATACTTAAGGCTTTGTATTGTTGTCTAAGTACTTAAGCACTATGGTTAAGCTATCAAAACAATATCACAAACGAGCCAATAAAAGTAAGAGAAAGGTAGTGAGTGAATAAAATGGTCTATTTGCAGACTAAAACAAGACGATGAAAGGGTACGACAACTAATGCCTTTACATATATCAGCAAGATTCTACTAATTAGAGAAAACTACTCCTGAATACACAATTGACAAACACTCTAGGGTAATGCCGACTCACACTTTGTAACAACAGGACAAGGCTAAATGCCGTCTTGCCGTGAATGCATCAATCCGAACAGATCAACACTGGCGTGACATAATGAAGGACTTGCGTGACATAATAAAGGACTTGCGTGACGGATGGATGGAAAGGGACTAAATAGGGATGAATAAACAACTAGTACACGATATATTTACCAGGATAATATTACCAGGAGATAACTACTTGAGTGACTATATAATAATTGAAGACATTTTATGAAAGTACATTTGATGAGAGGCGAAGAAAAAGAGGCATGCTAAAAAAAGCGTGACATTCCTCGTGTTCAGCTGTCGTAGATATCGCACTTTGCATCATCAGATTGTCTCTTCCGTAATTGTTAACCGAATTCAATAGGAGATAAAAAAAGGTTCAAATATCCAACAAAAAACATCACTACACATGTAATCTCTTCAATCTCGGCGTAGAAAAAGAAATGGTTACTCACCACTGACATCATCGACAGTTCCTTTGGTCCTTAGGAAAAGATTCGAAGCCAAGATAAGATGCTCTGATAAAAATACGACTGCCATGTAACTTTTTAACTTTTAAAATTTTCGCCATGAATAATATGCATGAAGATAATTATCGTCCATGCGAAAAACTCCGAAACGTTTTTTAAAGGTAATCGTTATGTCATGATGTCCTTCCTAGTTAATGCCACGTGCCTTTTTCTTTACATGTTTTTGCCAATGATGTTTTTTCGAAAAGGTATAAAAATGCTTCTTGACTTTCGAAAAAAGTGTTAAATAGCTGTGTTTTTTGTGCTAAAACAAATTAACAATAATAATTCGGAAAGTGATATTCAATTTCTGAATGTTTTGTAACATTATTCTGCGAAAGTACGTGAACATTAATCACTTGATTGATTCTCCCGGACTTGCCCTGTTGATGACCATGTCCTGTTGAGGAATCCGCTGCTACCCCTTTCATTGCATGAGGAGAGGCAGCGGATTCCTCAACAGGTCATGGTTTGTTTCTTTCCGTTAACCTGTTAACCTCCATAGATTCAGTTGAAGTAAGAATGTATAACAAAATCATACGTATTCTCCATCTAGAGTTGCGAAAATTCGCAACGGGAATCTCATAAATGTCAGAGAAGATATCTCGACCACATAACACTATGTAACTCGACCTCTTCTGACAAAAGTGTCACTTGAATTTCAAAATTTGCATCATCAATGCTGAACGTTTCTGAAATTTTTAAGTAATGACTTTTTTCTTTCATAAATAATTCACTCGATTACATAATTTCTGTCAGCAATTATAAACTTATTATCAGACCAAATGATTTCTTCTAATAATAAAAGGATAAAATAACCAATATTCGACCTACAGGAAACTTAGTTATGTTTCATATTTCTAAAGAAGGCAGAGAGTATTGGAAGTTTAAGTCAACTTATCTCGAATTTAGTATAAAATATAATTAATGATATATATCGCAAAGCTTTGGCATATCTTTTTTTGTGAGTTTACCTGAAAACACGACACGTTTGGTTGAAGACAACTATTTTTTCAAAATATGGGTTATTCATCTAATGAGACGTCATATTATTAGACAATCGGCTAATCTTTAAGCGAAAACCTTTCTGTAACCTCTTTCATTTGCAATGATAACATTATAAGTGCAATTGAGCAGTCATGACAAAACAAGTTTTGTGAACATTAAAAATAAAAACACAATTTTACTAAGGTATCATTGGTTATCTGAATTTCTTTTGTATTTCAATTTATAAAAATTAAACAGAGTTTTCTCTTCTTGTTCTGTGCTTGACAGGTTCCAGTGATAGGAAGGATCGACAGATACCTTCAATTCAGGGGAATCGACCTACAGTAAATGAAACTGAATGTCTTCAAGTAAACCAGGGTTGCTTACAACGTCATGGTCGTCATTCCTTAGGTTCATCTTCCCTTTCCGATGAATTTGATGAAGAAAGATTTTTTGAAGACCCTTTTCATTTACAACTATTCTAACGTTGATAATTTCAATGACAACAGAAACGTGGTTATATAGAATTTTTGGAACGCAATGGTGTTCACGCAATGGCTTTGTTGCGAATCTCGGTAGAGGAAAAACATATTTGTGATCTGGGCTTTGTAATGTGGTTGGTATGACACTTCATCCAACTATAATTTCCTACTGAGCTGTTCAGATGGGTACCTGAATATATTCAAATATATATATTTGAATTTAGATTGTGTGTCATTTTATACATTTGTGAGATTGGTGTACCGAAACTATAGAAACATCCTACAAATCCTCGTCTTTACCTCAACGAAGCAATAACAGACATTTGTAATCAATGATCTAAGGGCGAAAAGCCTTAGTATGCACATTTTTCTATGTCAATTTGAAGCAAAGTGAATTCAATTGAGAAAAGTATAATCTTTATATAAATCTTTCATGGGGGTACCATTCATTAATCATAAATAGTTATTGATATATGCTAAAAGCAAACTATTTTGAGATCGACAATAACATTATCATTGACGGGGTAAAATTACACGTAGGTTATCTTTTCGTCAATCTCCCTTTGCCTTCAAACGATGTGACAGAAAGTGTGTACTAACAGTTATCAACATCAAGAACCGTAATACATTCGATACATCTCTTTTGGGTATCAATTTTGACGAAAACATAATGTCGCATTGTGAAAAACGTAGGCTGTACTATCAGTTATTTAGTGTGAAATAAAATCCTTTTGTAAACATAGATATCAATTCTTATGTTTTGGCAATTGTTCTGCAGTAGACAAATCACTTGCGATACGTGTGAATAAATAGTGGTGTCAAACCTATAAATCTGTTTGAACTTTTTCTTTGCAAGTGAATGGTACAAGTCATAATTTTAAAGCACTAGTATTGTTAGAATTGGTTCAGCATAAAAGAAATCTGTGTACAAGATATATGCCATTCATAATTCGTACACATAGGGTATGACAGTCAAAAGAGCGCAAAAGAGGGGTACATGAAAATTGTTTGCGTCGCCAAAACGCAATGTGGTCCTAATGTGAGTTGCAAGTGCCATATGTATTTTTAAAGAGTTTTGAAAGTGCAATCCGGGCATAAAAATCACTAAGATGCACATGCTGCTCAATTCTTAAAGAAAGATCAATTGTGTGACTAAGGATGTGCCACATTCTTCTGTCTTAACTCTCATTACGAGGTCAATTTAAGGCAATTTTGTGAAATAATAAAAGATAGTGGAGACTGAAACTGATTATCTTTGAATTAAGATCATTTGCACTTATCCCTCGTCCTAGCCACCAAACAAGGAAATAACACTTCACATCATTACATATTGAAGAACTTACTTCTGGTGACAGGCAGATAATCGTTCAATTGAGGTTGAAGATTGTGACTATTGATTGACAAAAATCGACTTTTTTGTCGTGAGATAATTTTTCTAAATTATTGCAAGATATTTAGAGATCTTTCAGTTTTATAAACCTCAAGGCCCATTTAACACTCTTTGAATTCAGATCTTTTATTCGGAGAACATCGGAAGGAAGTTAGGCCTTACAAACAAAAATAACATCCTATTTAAGGTGCCTCGCAGGGGCCTCTCAGCAAAAAGTATGAGTTGCATTTGAATGCTTGATTACGCTTCTTCATTAATTTAGTTATTGATTACATTAATAAAGTAGGTGAAAAATTTCAAACTTACATTTTGGAAATCTGACATTAGGTGAATACGTAATGAATAGAAAATCAAACTCAACCCAAGCCTTTATAACCATTTTATCGCAGTTGCAAGATACGGGCTGAAGTAAGGTTATTTTTTTCTCCTTATTTTTTTGAAAGGTCATTAAAAGGTCTTTGATAAAAAAACACAAGGTCCTTGAAGTTACGGATTATCTGTCCCTCTTGATTAATTGCCTGAAACGCCTTGCTAAAACCTAGAGTTTATGATAGTAATTAACTCTGAAAGATAATAATTTATTCCGCACAACCTTGTTGATATGTCTTGTTTGAACGCTTGTTTGAATCGTGGAATATCCATCTTCAAATAATTATCTTCCAACGAAAGACTACTGGTTTTGTGTTCATTAACCCTTATCCTACCAAGCTTTTTTGTAGACAGTAAGTCGGGCCTAAGAGGCCCGTCATACCCTTCCTAGATATCAGGTCACAATAAGAAGTCATTAGTTGACTTTTCAACATTTTACTTTACTGACCTCACCCGCTTACTAAGGCTTTCAAGCATCAAATAAGAGACAATGGGTGAGAGCCATTAAAAAAAATTCTATTTTTATCTATCTTAACTAAGATGTTACCATACACATTGCTACATGCAAATTTTGTTGAAAGATTTGTATAAAGATGTTTCACAGAAATCGTTCATTGTTGTGCTTCTTGTAGTGCATGGTGATTACAAGATTTAGAATATTGTCCTTAATATGAATTTGTTTCTTCTTAATTAAATGAATTAATATTCATGAATGAAATATATTTCATACCGTGAAGTTTAGCTACTACTTACACTCGATCTGGCTGTGTCTCTTCAGCAAAATGGCACAAAGATCATGACCACAGAATCGTTTGAAATTCGAATTACATAAACTTCCAAATACCCAGAACCTTGTATTGAAACCTTGGAGGAGAATAGTATGCTCCATTCCGATGTGATATGTAAAATATAGATGTTTTCTTTATATCAATATAAATGTTAAATCCCTAAAAAATAAACTTCCTTGAAATGAAACGTAATGCTCCATGACAAAACCATGTTTCATTTGATAAGGCACAGTACCATGGGGTAGAAACAGTTCTATTTCCTTAAAATCTGAATTATGAATGAATGTCAACAACGCAAAAAGCTAATGTTCGATATGGAGGTAAGTTGTCAGAAGCTAGAACCACAGTGGTATATTCGTGTGAGATTAGAGAACAGTGACGACTAAATTTATATGATGAATAACTTTTATTTTCTCTGAAATAATTTCAATTTGTTACAATGACAAGTAAGAACAATTTTTGTTTTATGTAATTCTATTTTTTTTTCAGAATTGTCATCTGACACGTAAACAAATGACTGAACCTAAATGGTTCTTCCTTCCAGCAAAATGTGTAAATGTAGAAAAACGGTTTCAAAGCCCTACTAGAATGACTTGTACAAAGTTGACAAATCAATCTGAACAATGCTGTTGTTTTAGCTTTTTCAATACATCAGCATTAGAGCCACCGGAGATCATACACATTACTGGCATGTAACATGATGGACATAATAAATGCAGGGTGTATGCAAACACTCTTATACTTCAGGAATTATTACAATCATCACATATCAGTGTTGTCAGGCTGTGCCATAAGATCTTTGAATCTGAGTTTGTGGTTCTTATCAGTCAAATTTCATATAACCAGACAATCCTTTTATCTACAGTGTTCTGCTTCATTATGTACCAGACAAATTTGAACATCAATTAGTACTCTAATTTTAACCTCACCAGTGTCCCTCCATGTTTTTTTAAATTTCATATGCCTGCTAGACCTGTACATTTCTATAAATAAATAAATATCCTTAATGATACTTTTAGTGATATGCAATCCAAAAGCATGAACCTCTTTTGCAATAATTTTAGCGTGCACAACTTTTTGAAGTGGTCCATGTAAATGTTATGTTCTTGACTGCGTGATTTGGCAGATGGAAGAGCTTTCAACAGTGCTCCATCCTTTCCACAGAAGAATCGTTCTGAATAAGTGGGTACAACGTCATAAATGTATCTGAGATACCCTCTTCTTATTAGTCACACCCGCTTACTAATTCGAAGCCATTATCAGATCAGATCTTTATCCCCATTGACATACTGAACAAATGACACCAATTTGTCTCTACTTCTGGTATGATGCTTCATGCTGAATGATTGGAACTTGTCTTAAAAAGTGCCATTGTAGGCACAGTTAGTAATGATGCATCTGAGAAAGAGTATGTGATCGGGCATCAGATGCCCGGCTTGGTACTTACTGT
Organism: Phorcus lineatus; assembly: GCA_921293015.1. Taxonomy (NCBI): domain Eukaryota; kingdom Metazoa; phylum Mollusca; class Gastropoda; order Trochida; family Trochidae; genus Phorcus; species Phorcus lineatus. The sequence goes on along the minus strand of OV121090.1, from coordinate 37,175,420 downwards.
ATGTAAATTTACATTTCTCTCAAAAATGTTATGAACAAAGTATTTCATATTTCATTAAAGGCACAAATGTCATATACCTAGTTACAGGATTACATGAAGGATGAGACCTGGTAATTGAACGGTTTAGTTTGTGTGGGGTTATAAAGAGTCCTCTGGGCCTCTAAGACCCATCTTGATCGGATAAGGGTTAACTGAAGGTCTTGAGAATGAACCTTTTACAAACTCATGTATGATAATCTTCAAACAAGGTATTTATTTCTACAATAAGTAGAAAAAACGCCATTATCGTATGTACTGCTATGTAAGCAAACTTCACTAGACTGTCAGTAAAGTGTATAAATGTATTTAACATATAACGCATACATGGAATATTTATGATAACTGACACTTGAAACGTTGCTCTGTTTTCTCCACTTTTAAATGCAGCCTCTTCGAATAACCCTTATTATTTTCATCACAACCAATACTAAGTTTAGAAATTCTACGGCAACACTACACCAGTTTGAAACGAAATACTTTAAAGAACTTTTATACCTTAATTAATGTCTCGCTTTACCGCAGTAATATATGGTGAAATGTATTAAAACCTTAGAATCATACGTCCACGTCTGTACAAATTGCATTTCCTTACATTTGTGAAATGATTTGATTGAAACAGATTTCGCAATCCCATTCATCTGTTTGCTATGAAACTAAAACATATCATAATATGTTTCTGGTATTGCTCTACAACATATAAAAAACCGATGTCAAGATAACTGTAGGATTCTCTCGACGGTGTTATGCATCAATATCGATCTTATTATCAATTTGCTAGATGTTCTGCCCAAAACTAAGTTAAACTCATGATTTTGATGAAGCAGTGATGTCTGAAACATAAAGAGAATGTGGCATTTGTAGAAGAAAACATGTCATATATATCACATGAAATATTTCTAAAATCTTTTTTAAATGGTGTGCAAGAAGGGCACTTGAGAATATCTTTTTTCCTAAACTAATAACATATTTGTAACGATCTTAATGAATTCTGCATGAGTACATTAAATGACTAGTTCTTATGCCGTCAAGGACAAATAATACAGATGTATTCTTTCAAATGGACTTCTTATTGCTGTCTGATAACTTATAATTACAAACTATAGCTTATCATGCATGTTGATTAGTTCTATTTCCATCTGTAAGCCTGTACTAGTGATCTGAACTCGCGAAAATCTTGATGGTGCCTACTGAAGTTTACTTAATCCGTATAATGTTAGACTAGGAATAAAGTCAATCATTCACATTGGTGAAGTTTGCATAATTTGATCTTGGTTCAATGTGGCTCCTTGTAATTGTTCCACATCTACTGCTGGTTTAAAGCAGTAACAGTTGGACACGGTTTCCAAGAAGAAATGTGACGCTCAGTTAACAACAATTACAAAAATAAGAAAATATATTACCACGGTTCTTACTAAATGACCACATGTTTGGTCACCAATGGCAAGCTATATCACCATGTTTCTTTACCTAATCGATGACAAAAAGTACTAAAGATTGTTATGATTTGATTTCAAATCCATTGTTGGATACAACGACAAATTCATAACTTGGTGAACATTGATTACAGTTGTATGTTCGAAAACGCATTATGATTCTTTTTAAAGTGTCATATATATCAATTATTATAAAATCATAGCCCTACACCGGCAATTAATAGCGGTCATCATGAGCTGACAATTCTCACATATGCCGATTTGTAGAAATAATAATTAAATATATGTCTTAGAGCGGTTTTATATGCATCAAATGATCACTTTTCACAACTTAAGCAATAGGTATACGCAATTTAATCAATGGATACAAAGTTAATGTTTATTTCTACGAACAAATAATGGCAAAAATAGTCTTTATTCCGTCAATAATGTTAAGAATGATGGTGCATACACAATTTCCAGCATTAACAACTGGAATAAAACTGAACATTGCCTTCTTCGTAAAATGATAGACACTTCCTTGATTAGACAGATGAGTAATCATTTCTATTCATGAGTGAAACAATATTGACTTTCTGTCAGGTGAAACCATCTCCTTTGAAACAGTCATAAAGTCCCAAAGAGTCTCCGTAAGATTTTCACCTCGTTGTTGAATAAAATACTCTCTTAGTGGCCAAGGAAGCAAAATCATTTATAATCAATGCTTAGTATGCCTAGTATAATGTGTTGGACAAACGTCATGTTTTATTATTCTAATATAGGTTTATTTACTTCGTGATGGAAAGTATTTAGGTATCTTTTAGACTAATCTTTTGGACTTATATGTTTTGGACATCAACATGCACTTTTTAGGCCGGACATGATATGCATTGATATGTGATGTGATATAATGATATAAATGAATAATACAAAAAAGAGCCTCCTTCATAAACTTTCATTTCGAAAGAAAATGTCGATATATAATAAATAAAATGACTATATCCCTTTTTATATATATATATATATATATATATATATATATATATATATATATATATATATTGCCAAGATAATCTTTCGGAAATATGGAAGAATGACACAATTAGGGAGGAAAATAAAAGTGTAAAATTGTGGATGAAAAGAGAAAACTGGCTGTTAAAACAACCATCAACTACATCTTCCAATGTGCAGAAAAATAAAAAGAAGAGATCTACAAATAAGGGAAACAATCACCTTCTTATAAACAGGATCCAAAAGGATGGGAGGACACACGCCAGAACAACACCCCCAGTAATTGATCGAGAGCAATATTTGAAACAAATATCAAATCAAAATCTACAATCGGACAGACAGACAGACAGATAATTTATTAAAGTCTCACCTCACATGACAAATAATACAATAGAAACGTACAATAAGAAAGTGAGCCACCCATGCAGGGTTATGAGAGACTAAGTAAATATATAAAAGGAATATGCACAATATAAGCTAGAACATTCGTAGCAAAAGCTGAATTAAAATTACATGAGATAGAATATATAAAGGAGTATACATAAATAGTATATATATATATAATGCATAAAATATAAATACATAGGATTGCATAAGGTATAATATACATAGAAAGTAGTTATGATAAAATACAATATCTAAAACGGTGCTATTACTAAGCGTTGTATAAAAAAAATTCTCCGTTTCTGCAATATAAGTTTGCAGGCTTTGGCTGAATAAAAAGCAATATCCGGGTTGGCTAAGATGAAACGAACTTTTTGTAAATCTGTAAAATCAGTAAAATCGCAAGAAATATCAAAATAGTTGCTTAAAAGACTATCACGAATGTCATTATAAATGGGGCAGTGTAGTAAAACATGAACTTCATCCTCGACTTCATGTGTACAGTTGAAACATGTTCTTTCCTCAATTGGTGTATTAGAGTATCGTCCAGTCTCTATGTGGATTGGTGCTACTCCTCTCCTGAATTTGGCTAAGGCGCTCCGGTTACTTCTGGAAGTCGAGTTCAATACGTAGGGCTCCGCACCAATGTCGCTCTTAAAAGTACTGTATAAACGTAGCTTGTTGCCTCCCACGGTGTTCTTACTGTGAGTCCTATGAACATCAGTTAGCCAGGCGGACCTACTGTACTGTAGAGAACTTGATTCAATCTGAGGACTTATCATCATCCGAGGTCTTTCAGCAATCCAACACAACTTTATCAAGTGTGAGAGAAAACTCTACTGTATCGCAATCGGAAGGGAGAAGTAATGACAATTCATCCACATCATCCCAGAATACCCTTTCAAAAAGCTTTTGGTGTAAATTTAACTTTATAAAAAGATATTTATAAAAAAAACCCTAAAACATATACTCCTAGAAATTACATGTATACAAGTAGTGTCAATTAATGGACTGGGACTGACCAGGAAGACAATTATTATACATTAATAATACAATAACTCAAATCTTAATCCCTCATAAATAGCGCATTGTTAGCTAATCGAGGTAAGCACTTGTCACTTGCTAATCAATCAAAGTCTATTGTACATTATTACATTGTTAAGCATGCGTACCTATATATTTGCCATGTTGTGAAAACTCCACACTGTTGAAAAGACTTGTTATCAAGTCGAAATGCGACGCATCCAGTCATCATTAAATTGATATCTACAGCAAGTATCGTCTGAAGTATTTTCTTTTCTTAGATTAGATTATTAGATTATTCCAAGAAGCAATCAAACATACAAACCGAACAGTCCTTGAATGCACTCCTAGCGTTTATCATAGCTGTCCAATTGCATACATGCAAACCACAGACTAAACATGTACACTGCATCGAAAACTGCATCGAAATATAGCCGAATAAAAACTAATCTAATCTCTAAGTTGATGCATTACTTGATGCAACGCCAATCTGGATATGAAGAGATTAAACATAAATTATTAGCTGATGAATATATTTCTACGTAATAATCTAGGCAGTATCCATACTTTACCAGTTCGAGATTGAGAAGATTCAATTATAAGCACTGTCATATTTTGGTTATTAATATACGAATTAAATTGTAAAAGGAACTCTATTCCTGTAACTCGATTGTTCTATGAATCTTGACACCACTGTTGATACATGTCCTACACACGCTAAGTGTAAAATTACGTGCATGTATCAATGCAGTAATTAACGTCTTTGGTTCTCATGTCATTTGTCACAGGCTGTTACCATGTTTTATCATTATGAATTAAGAGATGTATGTTTACTTAACAGTGAAGTGCTCTATAATTGAAAGTATGCCGGTAGTGTGCCGTTCGATTGAAATAGTACATGTATTTTACTATAACAAAACAAGAAATGATGTCTGACGAACCATTTAAAGTTTTTTGTCAAATAATCAAAACACTATTTATAGATATTCTTTAAAAATGAAATATCAGATATATGGTAAATAAAGTGAAGATTAAGAGTTATAATAACATATAAGATTTCAAATAAAGACATTGAAAGACAAGAAATTGATGTGGCTATAAGAGACAAATCTTATGGACAAGAATATTCCTTTTATTTGCACAACGTATGTAGACAACTTCCTGTCCAGATTTCAAGCGGATGGCTTTATTTGAACGGAGTTCAAGACTACAAAAGTGTTCAAGAATAGACAGTGTAAAAAAAAGTAAGCAATGAAAAATGATTGGCCGTAGATAATGGTAGTCATCAGATACTCAGAAAACCTAAATCTAAAGGAATCTTTTTTCATCGTTTAATTAAAACTTAATCAGTAATTAATCTAAACAGTTTGAATATGACTACTCAAAGGATCATTTTCATCTCGTTGCGACTTCTGTTATCTTATCTGTGACAATCGCCTTAATGAAAAATCTTAAAAAAGAAAACTGTAATCTCTATTTAAAAGTCAATTACCCTGAGATCAGATGATGAATTTCAGTTTTATCACAGTAATAACTTCAGGTTTAATACATTTTAAACAAAGATCGTCTAATAAGTACCCTGCATACAAATAATGCCCAAAGCATGAACAAATTATATATTACTCAGTGATACACATCAAAACAAATCTTTTCGCATTTTTATCTTAGAGAATACTTTAGGTCTATATTTACATCAAGCACTACCTATTCAAAGATAATTACTGATCTATGCATACGAGTAGCAAAAAGAAAAAAATAATTCTTTTTCTCTATGTCAGATTTATGAATATGGAGTAAAGAGAGAAGACATATAGTACTTGCTGCTTATGAGATTTGTTGGAGTATCGTTTGAGTCTTATGATTGAAGCTTAACAATCATGTTAGTTATTGTTATGTACACTGAATGCCAAAAGAAAATTTGCATCATTTTCAGCTGGCGCTAGAACAAAAACTACAAATGAGAAAAACTGGGCAAAACATTTATTTGAGAGAGAAATGTAATGACCACCCAATACCCCGATGCAAGCATGCATCCTTCGACGAGCTGATGACGTCAGGCGTCTGATGACCTCAATGGGGATGCGTTGCCACTCTTCTTGGAGAGCCACAATCAGTTCTTGACGATTGGTTGGAGGATGCCGTCGTTGTCGCACACTTCGATCTAAAATGTCCAATTGGTTCTCAATTGGAGACAGATCTGGGGAGCAGGCTGGCCACGGTAGAGAAAGCTTCGTGTGACCGTGGCGGTATGCGGTGGGGCTCCATCCTGCTGGAAAATGACGCCAAGTGGCTTCTGTTGGAGAAATGGGACGACCACCGGACGTAAAATGTCATTGACGTATCGTCTCGCATTCAGATTTCCATTAATGATAACAAGTTGAGTATTTTGCTGTCCGCAAATCCCGGCCCAAACCATCCCACCGCCGCCGCCAAATGCTGTTACCTGTTGAACACAAGCAGGTACTGTGCGTCAGCGGTAAACGCGTTGTCTTCCGTCGACCTTGAAGAGGCAGAAACGACTTTCGTCGGAATACAGGACCCTTTGCCAGTTTCGTCGTTGCCATCGTCGAACAGTGCGAGCCCATCGTAATCGCCGACGTCGATGTTCTATGGTCATGCGCTGTCCTTTGAAGGGTCTGTAAGCTCTGATACCATGGGCCTTGAGTCGTCTGGACACAGTCTATGGGCTGACCCGGTGACCGAGAGCATTCGACGCCGATGACATCACCGTCAGGAACCGATTGCGGAGGTGCAATGTTCGCAGGTAGCGATCCTCGCGGGGCGTGGTCACCTTCGATCACATGGCGTGATCTTCTTAAATTTGATAATACAAAAATGTGTACGCTCTCTTTGAATCCGTATTATTTGAAGTATTAGAACTGACAATATAAACACGTATATTAATTAACATAAAGTGACTTCATGTTCATAAACTTATAAATCAAACAAATTGTTACCAATTATACCCATGTACATAGACAGACACGTCGGAGATAAAATTCATTAATTGAACCGTGAAGAATGGCTTTGCAAAGAGCCACACTTCCCGTGGTAGCTGTACAGCACAAACCCGAGAGAATATCAGCAAAGTCACTTATTGTCTTACCTGTTATCCCATGCTATTATGGAGGACTGTCAAAATTTTTTCGGCATACAACATTTTGTCATTTGTAAATTTACTGTAAATAAGACCACTTAAGAAATTATTATCAAGTATAACTAGAAAGCTTTTTGTTAAGAAATTGTGAAGTATTACAAAATCGTGATTTTACAGAGGAATGCTTACACATTTCAATAGCAGTACATTGAGAGTTCACATTTCGAATTTTTAGAAAACCATGAGCTGATACGAAAATATGCCTATATACAAGTTGATATGTAAATGAAGTTAAAGACAGATAAAAGGAACATTCCATTGGTTGTCATAACCACAGACTCTATAATTAAGTTCTTCAAATTACCTTATTTGTACCAAAAGCCCAAGGGATATATCTGTGAAAGACAGTTCAATACCCATACCGTCTTTGAGACGGTATGAAACCTTGTGGTCAGAATGTCTCTTCTAAGATGATTATGTTATTGATTATTAAATGACATTTCGTGTGAGGCTGATAATCAATTGAACCCACTATCTGCTTCACTTGCCCTAGAAGCCTCCCCTGAAAAACGAATTAAGTGAATATCTCGATTTTATTAGGTATGCCATTCTGAGGTGTTAGCGGACATATGGGTTGGCAACCATTATAAATCCTGATTTTAAGATCTTAGCTTTCTAGAGTTTACTAAATCAAAATGACAAGAAGATTCAACTTGACTTTAAATGAATGTGAGTTTTTGATCGACTCTGATTTTGTTTGACTTCTTATAAATTAACATTACTTCATCTTTCAAAGACCTAAGAAGCTATATAGTCGGAACAGTTATCAATAAATGATCTCTTTCAGTTAGATGTAGATAAATGTTTAATATGTATCACGGGCTTTCAATCTATAGTACTGAATAGCGAGCCTGATTGTGTTATGGCTTAGATGAAAACAGATGAGGTAGATATATCAGAGTAACCATCAAATATTTGATTTTTTTTATCTTAGTAGAAACCTAACATTTAAGTTATAATTTTGTAGAAAAGGACGTTGTAAATACTATTGTTTCAGTAAAAACAACAATAGCTGAAATAGAATACATTCGTCAATGAATTCATTCCAAAATAAATAGTAGTCAATTATCAGCTATTTCTAGCTTTAACAAATTCCAAAATTGCTGCAATGCAAGTTGTTTATTCGTCATAAATTCTGCACCAATTATTCGATACTGACATACATGATTAAACATTCCAAAGGTACACTGCCTATGGATGGTTTACTTTTCAGTATTCGAAAATTGAGTTTACGATACGCAGTGAACAAAGATTACGAAGAGTTGTTGATCGGTCCACTTGTTGTAGCTTTTGAGATTGGTCTGCGAATCACTATGTAATAGGCATCTTGGATTGAAGACGTTTTATATACATTGGATCAGAATATTTCTACTTGTATAATAGTATTATCTGTCATTTAAGGACAGCTTTTTTAAGGTTGTCTTCGTTTGTGCCCTCTCTCTGTCCTGATTGCTCCCGACGCTACGTTCTTTTGGAAGGTTCTCACACAGACGGTCCACTGCAAAGCTGAATAAGTCCTGGCAATTTCTTTCCTCACTGACAACCCGTGATATTTTTATCTTAAAACACAGATCGTTTAAATCACAATATCATCATGTGTCAGGGTAAGACGTATAGGAGATTGGAGCGTCCTGGAGCGACAGGATGTCACAATATCTTTGTTTGATTTAGGTTTAAAATGTATACGTCGCAATTAAAAGTTTCATTCTATGTTAACTAAAAGAACATTTAAACCATTTTCATATTTCCAAAATAAAAAAAGCTAATTCAATATTAAATGCACATATTTCTAAAGGGAAAGGTTATTACACCTCACTTCATGATATTGTGTAACTATGTCTTTTCAGTGCAAGTCGTCTAGTTACATATCTTTATTTTTCTAGAGATATATTTATTTGTTAATCTAACTATCAACAAAAGGTGAGAGAAACCAATCTGTGTTAATGTTCGTTACAGAATGTATTATCGAATGAAGTGCGTACATAGAAGATTCTGTAGAATAAGTTATTTTACTTCTGTGCGTGCTGATCAACTTAAGCATGGAAACCCTTTTTGTGAATGCTTTGCATTTGCAAAATTGATGCAGTTTACGTTTCAAAAATAAGATTTTTGTTTTCTGTAAAACGATGTTCAGGTGCTCTTCCACTACGAGGAAATAAGTTATGACTAGCTCAGGAATTTTAATTGATCCTAAATATCGATTGATATTTTTCAAAAGGAAAACTATTGTGCTATCTATAGTAATATTGAAATTGACTTGGTGAATGAGCTCCATGTGGTTTTGGAGCCGCGTATGCCAAAACTTTATAATGCTGTTATTTGAATTAAGAGAAGTGATTGGTGCTAAAGGTAAAAGCTTTAGGCTGACCAGTTTGTATAATGACAATTTCATAATTTTGTTGACAAAACGAACAATATAACGATGCTGGCACACATTAATAGAAAAAAGGGACATGTTTTAATTTGATAAAGTTTGATAGGTTCAGCTTTTGCATGTGGATTAAACTATTGTTTGATTTTCCTTGTAAACTACTTATTGTCACACTTTTACAGATGAGAATGTGAGACATTTTCAATTCATATCAGCATAAATTGATATACTTGTAGTTCTTTTCCGGCACATATTAAAGCCACAATTTCTTTGAAGTAAGAAAAAGAAAGTAAAAATGGAAAATGTTGTTATTTGAAAGGTATCCCTTGGCTGATAAGCCTTGGTTGACAGACATAATGTTTCTCATTTATTCACAGCCTATTGGTGATCAACCGAATGTTTTCTTTCATTATTCTTTTGCTCATGGAAATCTTGTTCTGACGCACAAACATTAGACGCACTGACAGATATTATGAGAAAAGGTTAACATCTTACACATTATACATGAGTAGGTCAAATTTAACTATTTCCACCCATTGCCTAAAATTGATGCCCACAAACGTAATGGGGCCTTAGAAAACACACAAATTAATAACCTCTTTCTATCAAAGACAGTGTTTACCTAAAGGCTGTTTACATCTGGAGCCTTGACTTTTAATTACATTACCTATGATGCTTTTAGCTTATTGAGATGCCTGACACAAGAAAAAAACCCATGTGCTATTAGTTTTCTTTACAGAATTAAGCACCATCTATTCTTTAATTTCAAATGGTGATTGTAAGTACACAGCTCACTTATGCGGATGTGATAAATATAAAGTTTATTGAAATCAGAGGCTTTTTTAAGAATGATAAGAAATGTTTTCAAGTACAACTTCATTACTTCAGTGTATAAATTAATGTTTCAACATATATATAATATCTTCCATCACCTAATGGCGATAACATCAGAATCTGACTGGAAACGTTATGGCCATTAGGAAGAGGAAAACGAATGAAGCAGTGTCATGAATTATCAGCTACTTTCCAAGGAATAACAGAAATGAATAAAATTTTATTTTGATGTAAAATGTATTAGTTAATTAAAATAATGATGAACCATAGTCAGTTATCTCTAGTTCTTTCACTTCACCATGCTTTTGGACACTATCCAGTGTAATGTCGTTACCTGTTTTTACGTGTCAGTTGAGATAATTATTGAAATAAGGTTGGTTATCCATATGTATCCCTGTCTGTGGCAGCAGATGATTCGGGATAAAACATTTTATGAGTACAGGGATAATAATTTACTTGCTTCTATCAAGCTACAATTTTACAAGAGATGTGACACGTCACATGGTACAAGCCCAGGTTACCATGCAGCCAGATGTTGAACATTTGAAATGAGTATGTTTATGTATTTAACATTATCAATTCAAAGTTTTCATTGACTCATTTTTCGTGTTGACATACAGTATTGTACGTCAGCTGACCACTATTAAAGGAGCTCTGCAATCATGGTCGAGCTTAATAACTGAAAAGATTACCCAATTTATGTCTTGACCTTCACAGAACATGAATGGTTCACTCCCTGGGACATGTGTTGTTATATTTTTTGTCACTCTGAAGAAGGGATTTCTGTTCAACCAGAAGTGCAATTTACTACCTGGTTTGGAAGTCAAAGTGTGCGTTAATCTGAAATCGCATGAAATAGGTCGTTTCTTTACTGGAATTAGGGATTTGGTATTTCTTATTATATATCTATGTTCTGAAGTATATATAAGTTACTGAAAAAATTGGTGACATTTCAAAATAGGAGATGAATGTTTAATTGTTAAAAGTGGATTGATGAATATATCGCATATAAGAGGATAGTTTAGATTTCACTTCTGTTATAGAGCACATGCTATAATCAGTTGTATGGGGTGTTCAATGAAATCAGAAGACCGTTTATATATGATTACCTACTATGTATATGTAACTGCGTATAAAATAAATCCTGAAAAGCCTTCAATGGTTATCTCAAATAAATGACACCAATGATATATTCCGATGCCCGTAGGTAATTGTGCTGTTAAAATGACCTTTATTCGTGTCTTTGAGCCAAAGGATTTGTCTGTGAAGACAATTCAACACCCACACTTTATCTGAGACGGTTTCTATCCTAGTAATCAAAGATATTCTACTGGATTGTTTGGTTAGTGATAAATTAAAAAACCGAATTGAGAATCATGTAATGCGATTTATACGTCCATGCATGCATACTCGACCGTCCCTATAAGTTTCGTATATAAACTTTATTTTTGGGTTTAAATGAAAGAAAATACAAGAACGTCTATTTCAATCTCAAAGTTTAAATGGTAGGACAGATTTCTCATAAAGGATTTACTCTATGGTTGCGTAGATGGTGGAACTTCCATAGATTTTAAATCCCTCTGATAATAATCCTGAAGGTGTATTCGACCGGTTTGTTTACAAAGATGTCTACGTATATTCATCCATAAGTTACCTAATTAAACCTGACTTACTTTATACCCAAATAGAGCTTAGGATGTACCCCTGCCACGCATAGGAAGATAATATTCTGATTAGAATAAATCAAGAATAATATTTTGTGTTAGTAGAGGATATTGATTACGCGCTGATACAAAATCTGGTCAATCCTATAATATCTCTGTAATACACAGACTGAGATTAACAGCAGTTTGATAAATAAGATCCAAGTATGACTGGTAACTTTCTGGTCTCATTTGATGACTCAAGCGATAGATTTTATCTAAATAAACAACATACATATAATTATATGTGTGTTTTACGTTCTTATTATTGTTGTTTTTGAAAGTTATAGTTACAATATGGCTCGCAGTAAGTGAAAAAAATATTTTTAAAAATATGGCTGTTATTTTCTTGGATGATGTTTAGGTGCCCATAGTAAAGTTGCCCTCATCATTGTATGTGTAAGCTAGCTGTACCTATTCAAGTGCTGCATTTTAGTATGATTCCCAACTAAGGACTCTCATACAGTTAAAGACAGTCGTTTAATACCTTCCTATGAAATTAGAAAATTGAATGCCGAAATACGATGACCTTCAAAATAATGTTCCAGTTTCGGGACTCGACAAAGTAACTCTAATAGGACGGTCGTTTATGTTACATTAAACCAATGATTTCGAGTTGTTGAGATATGTTAGTCACATCTTAAAATAAATACCTTTAAATCTCGTTCATTCGTGGCCAGTTGTTGGTTTGTTGTCGCAGTGTGTGGGGACATTGGGTGTGTATGTTCAATAAGAATTATAGAAAGAATACTCTTCTAATTTGAAACCTCCATTCTATTCTCACTTTATATTTGTTCTGGTAAGATGAATAAAATGCCATTTCTAAATTATAAACGCGTCCCCTGATACTCTATCGATGTTTCATACCAGATTTCAAGTTCCTTAAAATTTATTTTAGTAAAATGCAAATAATTATGAATATTTATTCATCACCTGCTCACGTCGCTGAAAGAGGAAAAGTAACACTTACTACATTCTTAGAAAGCTTCGTTATCATTATTGTTCCGCTTTGGAATTATCGGTAGACGTAAGGTTATTTGCGAAGATAATGTTCCGTCATTCAAAAGGATGTTCAATTATCATTGTAAGATATCGTTGGAGTACAGTCGGTCAAAGCGATGCATCTTATGCACGAACTTTGAATCCATAGTCGCTTATCGATGATTTTCGATTGGTGTGTGTTGTTGGTTCATTGAGGAAATACATGATTTGAAAACAACTCTGACTGAAGTATTATTAAAATAAGCATGCATTGTAGATCTCCCGTTTGATTTTGTTCACTCGAACAGAAAACACCCTGTAAATTCGCAATGACGCGTTATCAATGATTGGTAACCGTTTTTGGATTCGCATGAAATGTTTGGAGTTATATTGATAATAACTTGTTTTAACCTACTTTACACGTTTATCCAATAGCTTTGTTGCGCCATTATATCAAACACTTTTGTTAAATTTCAGGCAGATTGGGGAAGATTACGGGACGGATGGACGAACAATGTAACTTGTGAAATTTTTAATTACTTTGGAAACTTGCTTTTCTTTTTTATTTAGGGGAATGTTACTGAATTTATCAGTTAAGATATAGTATTCCTACCTCATATATCCTTAACATATGAACTTTCTACCTTGTGAAATTTAAGGATGTTCTCTAAAACAATGTATAGATAAATGTCGACAGAGCATTATATTATAGTACATGATACTCCTGATAATTATAAAATAGTTATCTTAACACGCAAGAAATGCTTGTTCGTTACCTTCCAGACAGATTAAATTGGTTCCAAAATGAAAAAGCGATTCAGGTTTCACGGTTTATTTCTCATTATCATTCGATGAACACACAATTAAACTGGTCAATAACACCAATTGTTCTGTAAAACTTGTCGTGGCATTTTATTTTAAAAGTGATAAAAAAGGGAAGAGCTTTTAAAAAAAAAGAAAGATTCTGTTTTCTGTGGTCAACTGCCAAAAAAATTTCTTAAAAAAATACATAGTTGACCTTTTCCGAGTTTACCAAAATATTGCATAATCTCATCGTCCTTTCAGAGATATTTTTCATTATCATATGGAAGATCAAGTAAATAGTAAAACTAAAAGTAACAATTTGAAGGGTATTTTAATATGAAAAACTATCTAATTATTAGGATATGTTACGTATATAATCATATTGTCCATAGGAATATAATGCTTAAGGTTAGGTTTATGATTATATTGGTTAATGGAATATTGTCGAGCAAAATTTCATGAACTCTTCGATGAGATGATCTTTCAATCACATGAATTTTATATTAACCTCAATAACACAGTTGGGAGTAACATATACGCAAGAGATACATGCATACATACTAACATTTGTATATGGACGATAGCAAGCTACGCTGTTCAAAGGCGCTTTGGTTTTCCCCTTGGTTTCACTCTTCGATACATACATGTTCCGTCATCAGCCCCTTTCGGAGATTGCAACTTTTGCAGCCATTTGACGTACCTAGTTGAATAAAAGATAAGGCACATAACCCGCCAAATAGTATATTCTACTATTTAATTATGCAGTTAAGAACAAATGATATTATGTAAACGAGAAAGTCAAGGTCAAGTCCCTGTGTGCATAAACATTAACATATATACTTTTCCATGATGTGTTTTCATTTGTTAAATTTGAAATAAAATGTCTTGAAGAATAGTGTAATGTCAACAAATCTGACGTTAATCAATAAGAACATTTTTGTTAACGTGAGAGGCTTGGTGCACATTTATCTTTGCATCTGCTTGTGAACGTGTCTGAAAGGTTGCTAGTGTGTACGATCCCACAGAGTAGATACACATAGAGCTAAAAGCCAAGCTGTTAATCAGTGTAGTAATCCTGTAGGCCATTCAGACATGAAGCCTTTTATAAGATAATCGAGCAAACAGTTGTGCGTGTTTTGATGAATGAAGCTTTCATTACTTCTTGACCCTCAAAGAGAGTTTAATCTGGGTTTTGCTCTTGTGAGTTTCTGAATACACGGAGATGAAAATGTTAAATTGAGAGGTAGTTTCTATCATTCCATCCACTATAATAAAATCAAATTACGCAGAGCAATTTGGATACCTACAGTAAAGTATATAGATTTTTAAAAAATCATACCTAAACAGACAAGAACAGTGTGCTTTTAGAACTATGCATCATCTCTGGCTGGTACGATCGATCAGACTTCTTTAACAGCTAAATGCAGATTAATCTGCGACGCAAATGTCTGATACCATACCGAGTAACACATTGAATCAACAATATGTTATGGTGTTAATGGCGAAAAAAAAAATTCACACATGAATTCCATACCAAAACGGCCCAAATACTAACATGTGCATACTTTCGTCACTTTAACTATACAATAAGGCATCATAGAGCTGCTGTACTTTCAGATATTTTACTTATCCTTTTCACATCATAGTTCATCAATCTCAGTTTTTTTTATAATTTTGTGATGTATATGAAAATGAATATTTTATAGACAATCTCCCACGAATCGTTAGAAAAGCACGTGATGTAAGCTATTAGAAAAGTATTTCTTATCAGTAGTGAGTGTGAGTGAGTGAGTTATTGTTTAACGCCGCTTGGCCAATATTTCAGCCATTAGCGGCGTATTTCTTATCAGTAACATAAGCCACAAATTGAAAGTTATTTATGGATACTCTCTATTATATCGCTTATAAACGGAATTTTCCAGTCCTATGAATTGGAATCTTCTTTTCATCACTAGATTTTATGATGTATTTGGAAGTTCGTAATGATGCATCATAAATCTCTCTAAATTGATTCTTTAAGATCATTTCGGGTTGAAGCCTCTAGAAAAAACCTTGAAGGCGATATCCATAACATATAACTCAGTTAAAATTGTTTTCTTAAGAGGAATAAATTAGCATCTATAATTTGTTCAAAAGAATAGTAGTCGAGTTCAAGGCGCTTCAGTATTTTACAAAGTATCATATAATATAATATATTTTCTTCGGATGTGTTTTTCCCATTTCACTAACATGAAAGGGGCCAAATAACATCCGTAGAAAATATACTCGTCAGTTACATGAACCTCATCTATTACAAAACATTAGCCTGGCTTCCGATCGGTAACTCTATTTTGTTGATAATCAACAAACTCAAATCATCACTCGCTTGACAACGCTTTTGGAAGTTTTGCAGAAACTTCGCCTTCACAGATTAAAAATGTTCCTTATCCTTGTAACTTTCCTTAACGCTAACTACTCGTTAATTCATATTTGTTTCATGAACCATGAAGTCCTGTACGCTTTATTCACACAATTCGCATCGTGTCACATGGAAACCTGTGTAGAGACAATTAATTCTATGTTGGTCGACATCCAAAATTAAACCGATGCCTTTCATGCTGAAATTCATTTTTATCATCAAACATAATTTGTCTTTTCATCATTTTCAGTAATATATCTATATTTCGATCGATAGTTTCAAAAAGATAGAACTAATAAGTTCAAAATGCTATTTTTTAAAAACTTTAACTGCAAAGATTTTGTTTCATTTTGATTAGGACTTATTGGTTGTTGCTCTTTAACATGTTGACACGACTTAGGAATATTGGTAATCGGAAGTCAGCAATGAACAAAACAGTAAAAATGTACTGTTAAAATCGGCTTAGCTTGTAAAGGAAATAGTTGTTACAAACTCACGGATCAGTGACATTATCCCCTTATAAAATTGCGGTTGCATTACGTGCACATATTTTAGTTTGTATATACCGATGACTGTAACATTGTATAACTGGTGTTTTCAATTTCATTTTAAAATCTTCCTTCATTCCTAGAAAATATGCTTCCAAGAATGACACAACTGTTTTCAATACTTATGCGTATTTTCCCAAAACACAAACAGGCAAATTATGATTGTTACAAATGAAGGAAGGTTGTGGCCTTTGCGCCTTCAACCAGATAAAATGGCTTGTTACTGTTTTGATACGGTACTATTCATGATCTAAAACAGTTTCCAAAAAAGAAACGCTACCACTTCTTTGCAATGACATAAGATTAAAACAAAAGGATAAAGAAATTTCAGATTG
Source organism: Phorcus lineatus (assembly GCA_921293015.1). Lineage (NCBI taxonomy): Eukaryota > Metazoa > Mollusca > Gastropoda > Trochida > Trochidae > Phorcus > Phorcus lineatus. Next base: position 37,158,420 of record OV121090.1, on the reverse strand, counting down.
GTATGATTCTATTTCACAGAAAGTATACAAAACTTATTTTTAATTATTGTATTATAGTTATAAGAACAAGTCTGTTAAGATGGGTAGGGTCCAAAAACATTGATGAAGAAGATAGGGGGAAATATTACATTACACGACTCAAAGTCACTTAAGTAACAGGTATTTTCACCTTGACAGTCAGTTCGAAAACGAGCGTTGTTTAAAAAGTTGAAAGTCATTTCAATCAATGCAAACTCTATAGACTCTAAAGTTATTTTTCTGCCAATTGTGTTTCACTTGCGAAATCGAAATAATATTTCTCTCATTTATACAAGTAGTTTTGGAACAGAACAAATTACTTTCAGTGAAATAGATTAAAAATGACATTTTGAGAAATCAGCTTAAATCTGAAGAGTTGAATGCTTTGATCAGCTAAAGATGTCAGCCTTTGAAGACGTTAATGCCTGAAATCACGATTTAGAGATTTCACTGAAACAAGACCCCTAGAGGCAAACACATTTTTTAATCGTTATATAACAGAAATGTTATTTATGAAATCGCTGTGACAAGTCACCAAATCAATATTGTGTGTAGAGCTGTAGGGGATTCTAATACTCTTGAATAAACCCCTTGAAATTCATTAATCTGAAATAGGCCTGATAAGCTTGATATCCAGACATACTGCTGTGATTTCACGTATTTAACCCGGCTAGATAGAGACAATTTTACAATGATTTAAGAAAAAATGATAGAAACCGTTATTCGAATACTACTTGGTTCCTTTCTGTATTTTCTATCTACTTTAAAATACAATAAACGAGATAAGTCTGGATGTGGATGAGCCGTTAGAACTCCCTACAAAACAGCTGCTGGATTTTACAGATAGATGGTTGTGATCTCAATCCAGGCTTTGGGTGTAAAGGCTAAGTAAAACATTTACGGTTTGTGATCACTTTCACTTTTAAAACGGCATGATTCCTTATTACATGTGATACCATGTCCTAAGGCCGAAAATAACCTAAATGGGAGGGGCTTTGCGAAACAGTTCGTGAGTACTGATATTGTCAAAATATTTTCACATACATTACTCCATTAATAAATTCTGTCAACACATACAATGACAACGACAAAATGAATAAGGGGTAATCGATACCTATGATTCAAGACATCAAAAACTTTGTCAAGAGATGCTTTATAAGTATTGATCCCTGTTGCAGTTCTGTTGACTGTTGTGTTTAGAATACATATGATTTAATAACAAGAAAGCAGAAATAGGCATCTAGTATAATCAAAAACGGTATTTCTATATAACTAGGTACTTTTTGGTAACAAAAACAACTAATAAATATCGTCTCAAATTCTATATCGATAATCAATAAACTCGTGCGAATTAATGTATAACCCTCGCTTTCGCTCGGGTAAAAATAGCGCCATGGGCTCTGTAGCTCATCAGACTTTTGATAGAAATAGGTGTTGTGGTTTAGACCATGGGGTCATGGGCAGTGTAGGAAAGATAGCCTGTTCCAACGTCCGAGTTATTCACAATCAAATAAAAAAGGCCCAATGCACATTTGGGGTCAAGGGGTCACCGAACCTACAATTCAGAATCCCCATTGTCCAAGGAGTCTACACACAACTGTTAAGCTATCAAGACCTTTTGGAACTGGAGAAGAAGATGAAAGTAGGATTTTTACAGGTTTTGACCCCTGTTACCCCATTTGGGGTCAAGTGGTCACCAAACCTACAATTTAGAATCCCCAGTGTCCAAGGAGTCTTCACACAATTTTTCAGCTCTCTAGACCTTTTGGAACTAGGGAAAAAGATGAAATTAGTTTTTTTAGGTTTTGACCCCTGTGACCCCATTTGGCGTCATGGGGTCACCAAACCTACAATTTAGAATCCCTGTTGGCCAAGGAGTCTACACACACCTTTTCAGCTCTCTAGACCTTTTGGAACTAAGGAAAAAGATGAAATTAGGTTTTTTAGGTTTTGACCCCTGTGACCCCATTTGGGGTCATGGGGTCACCAAACCTACAATTTAGAATCCCCGTCGGCCAAGAAGTCTACACACACCTTTTCAGCTCTCTAGACCTTTTGCAACTAGGGAAAAAGATGAAATTAGGTTTTTTAGGTTTTGACCCCTGTGACCCCATTTGGGGTCATGGGGTCACCAAAAACTGTGTACAGTTTAGAATCCCCGTTGGCCAAGGAGTCTACACACACCTTTTCAGCTCTCTAGACCTTTTGGAACTAGGGAAAAAGATTAAATTAGGTTTTTTAGGTTTTGACCCCTGTGACCCCATTTGGGGTCGTGGGGTCACCAAACCTACAATTTAGAATCCCCGTTGGCCAAGGAGTCTACACACACCTTTTCAGCTCTCTAGACCTTTTGGAACTGGAGAAGAAGATGAAAATAGGTTTTTCAGGTTTTGACCCCTGTGACCCCATTTGGGGTCATAGGGTCACCAAACCTACAATTTAGAATCTCCAGTGCCCAAGGAGTCTACACACAACTTTTCAGCTCTCTGGACCTTTTGGAACTGGAGAAGAAGATTAAAATAGATTTTTACGGTTTTGACCCTTGTGACCCCATTTGGGGTCATGGGGTCACGAAATCTACAATTTAGAATCTCCATTTGCCAAGGAGTATGCACATAAAATTCCAGCTCTCTAGAGTCATTGGTTCTGGAAAAGAAGTCGAAAAAGTGAAAAGTTTACGGATGGACGGACGGACGGATGGACGGATGGACGGACGCCGGACGCCTTGCCATGCCATAAGCCCATCGGGTCTTTCAGACCTGATGAGCTAATAAAAAATGCACAAAGTCATGTGACACACTTCCTCGGGTAAAAATCTCTACATAACTCACAAATATTCAAACAGAATCGAACTTTACCTTGAAAAAATAACTTGCAATTGTGATCATTTATTTCGAAATGTCGAGAAATTTAGAAACTCCTGATGGATGTATTTCGTGGTAGAGAACAGCCGTTTTTATTTCCTATTTGTTTTGTTGTTTAGTACACGTAAATATAGATCAAGTTTATTAGTGCTTTTACAAACAGAAGTGGCAAATTTTGATAGCATTTTTTTTCAAATTGTACAATGTGTTTCTAATAAGATCTACAAATAGCCCCGTTCATATCCTTAAATCGAATCTGTGAGAGACGTGGGTAATGATAGTCATCAGATACTTACGAAGACTTGAGTTGTAAGGGAATCAATTTTCTTCAAGTAATGAAATATCTATTCTAGTTAGAATTTATCAGAATTTGAAAAAAATAAGTAATAAAGTTTACTTTAATACGATGACAAATATATCTCTTCCAGACATGATGAAAAATGAAATATCTACTTTATCAAAACCGTATAGCACATGATGAATGGGAAATATCCGTCCTGAACAAATCTGTTGAGTACCCTCCTACGTTCTGATAAATACCAAATTGGAAAGTTTGCTAACGTACACCTACAGCAGGAAACCTACCCCCGACTAAGATAGCATGAATCCATCAAATTTTCATTTCATGGTATGACCATTTTATTATCTTCAGAGAAGTAACGTGAAATTGAAGGTTGAAGGAGCATGTCTCATTTCATTTCTAGTAACAATTATATTTAGGTAAATTGAAACAATCTGACTAACAGAGATATAGTTTCTCCTTTCACAACTATTTAGATCATTCATTACTTTAGATAAGATTAAATACACAAGTAAATAGTTTAACCAGGTCGGGATGTTGGCTTCCTTGGACTTACAAATATTGTGTAGAATTCACCAACATTTTGCTCAATTCTTATACAAACAGGTCAGCAGCAATCACACAATTGTGAATTGATGTGCGATATATGATTCCACCATAAAATTTTGTTAGATAACACATTCTCCGTGATATCTGATAAAACAGTCACGTTTAGATAATTTGAGAAAAAACAAAATGTAGTGTAAGAGTTTTTTATCATCAAAATAGTTTATGACATGTAATATTTTCAAGTTTAGCTAACTGAAGGTTGTTGAAAGTGTCCAAACCTTCGACCATTGTGACATATGTTGACAATTTAAGAATTCGAGAAAGTACTAAACACTTAGCAGAAATAACAGTAATATATTACGTCACTAACATAATTACTATTTGTGAAAAAAATTAGTCAAAATGTACATTGATAGTGAAATGTGAGCTCTTTACTACTAAAGAAATATGACGACATTTTTCACAAATATGACAATGTGTTTTGCTAGTTGAATTTTTGTACTGCTAAGGGACATTTCAAAACAAATACATTGAGTGTTTGTCTTGTATAGTATTTGTACAATTTTCTATACCTTCACGATAAAACCTTTATCCGCTGACGTTGAAAACAATCATGATCCTAGACTTCTACATCAAACAAATTGTCGGTAATGGTAAACAGACAAACACGCAAATGAATCGTTTGCCGAAGCTTTAATCAAAGAAAATGTGTTACAGATGCGCAAGGATATAAGATTGAAAGATTGTATACTAAAGTTCAATAATTGTAACGGAAAATTTAAGTTTCCTTCTAATTCTCAAACTGTACAAAACTGTTGACGAATTGTGATGGACACCAAGGTATGATATGAAAGGTTGTCTAGATCCATAAATAAGAAAGGCTACATGTTGACATCTCCAAGACACAACTTGACACTATTCTTCATTGTCAAAACCACAAACTCTATAATTAGGCTCAATAAATGGCCTTATTTGTACCATAAGGTTGTAGCATGTATCTGCGAAAAACAGTTGAGTACCAATACTGTGTTGGAGCGGATTTATATCCTTGTGATCAGAATGTCCCTGCTAATAGAATTATGTTATTGATTTTTGAATTGCATTTCGTGTGAGATTGATGATCAATTGAACCCACTATCTGCTCAACCCATCCTCGAACCTCCTGCTAAACGCATTAGATGAACAGCATGATTGTGTTAGAAATTACATTATAAGGTTGTAGCAAACATGAATTTGCCAAAAAAAAATATAAGAAGAGATCAGCTTCTAACTGTATAACAAGTCAATCTCAACTACCACACGTTGCCGGAAATATAAATTTGATTTTTAGATGTATTCAGAGAGAAATAAATTGAAGTTGTGTATCAAAGGAGTGTACCTTGAGAGTCACACTTGCAGTCTCTTTACTCAAATGAGATATAATGTATTGTATACAGATGTTTCTCAAAAAGGTGTTCGGATACTATATAATCATATGAACAATAATTGGAGCTCATTGCACTATAAAACGAATATATTTCAGTTAAAATGTCAACTCCACCTACGTCATGAAAAATGATAAAATTTTATGAAAATAGATAATGAAGTTAGTAGTGGCAGATAGTTGCCAAGTCTCTTTCATAAACTCCATACCATTTCACACAAAATAAAAAATAGTAACTAATAACAAAATGATTTTTAAAAAATGATTAATTCTTTAAATGCAATAAAAAACCTATGTCAATACGCTGAATATTATATATCATGCTTTTGAGAGATGAATACTTTTGCAGTAAATACAAGTAAAGGAGTCAGATATCTAGAAGCTGACAAAACTGTTAGGTTTGGTGCCAATGTGCCTACATCCCAATGCAATGGACTCTGTAGTAACATAGTTACTCTAGTAACATCAGTGCAGCTAAGCAGTGTGACATGTGTAAAACCACATGTATGATAGGAATAAATTTGTTTATGAAATAAATATCAAACTTCATCAAATAAGAAAGCGTGAAATGTCATGTGGAGTAAAATTTGTTATTGTCATTATCAAACTTCTCTCAAACAAATTTCGTTTTACTTACTTCAAATGGATCAAGTGGAAGAGTCCATTATCAAACATAGGTTGGAGGAACCGAATACACAAACCACCCATGCAGGGATTTGTTTTGATAGCAGTGTAGGCAAACTGGGCTGTAGGCACATTGGGAACATACCAACTGTTAACTTGAAGCTAGAGAGTTGATTAGAAAAGTGAAATGTGAAACATGTTAGTGTGCGAAATAGCGTAATTCAATAACATCCTGCATCTATAATCAGAATGTGATTTTCCGGCTCAACTTACTGATTGAAAATCTAGGAAAGATAATTTGAACATTAATCCCCAATTTTTGTAAATAAGTTGTGCTTATTTGGTACGGGTTTTCAAGGTTACATTTACCAGCGTTGCTTCCTGTCCAGTTTTGTTTTCCTTTCCAGTTTTTGATATAAACCGGAAGTAGTTGTCTGCTGCACAGACTATCAGTCAATAAAGGCATGATCAGTTATCAACTTTCAAGTAATATGAAGTGTCATCAACAACCTATAAGAATATAACAATTAATATCATGTATTAGGAATAAAATGTGCATTGTGCGGGATTTTGGCATAACGCATATATATTTATTTCTAACCTTTGATATGAATGATGCAAAAATACTTAAATCTCTTTAACATATAATGTCATTTTGAAAAAGGACGTACATACCCAACTGATTCCTTCGTAAGAGCATTGATCTAGATTGTGCAGAGAAATTTCCTCTACATTACGCCAAGGTGAAGGTCACATTGTCGGCTGTGACACTGCCGATGAATAGCTACGTATTACGCGTGAATGTAGATGATAAAACTGTCTAGATATTCTTAAAAAGGAATTTTAAATCGAACGTCTTATCAACATTTTACAATTTTATTGAATTTCATGGAATTTTATGAGCAAATGAAATGTATCTTCAGTTTCTTAATATAAAAAATCCACTGGGTTGTCGTTAGAGAACAATAAATGATTAAGTACTATAAATCTTATATATTAACATATAATGTGTGTGTGTGTATATATATAATAATATAAATATGAATACAGGTCCAGTAACTTGGTTAAAATGCCAATAATAAAAGTTGTTAAATTAATTTACTTCGAATAGACACTGATGTCAAGCTCTTGAAATCTGATTTTTGATATGTTGCTATTAACGTAGAATTAATTGGACATGCATTCTATGATTTCAAAAGATCGGATCATCTGACATGGCTGGCTTCATATTTCTACTTGGTTAACAAGCCTTCACTTACCCATTCTATCAGTATTACGTGACATGTACATTTACATTAATGAGCTAGTTACAAAATGAAATGGCTTTCAGTGAAGAAGAAGAATTATTACAGAAGATGTGCCTAACATTTCTTCGTTATTCATCCTGCTAAAATCAGCGCATTTGAATCCGCTCAGTTCCTTCCTAATACTCAGATCTCTCCCGGGCCAAATGCCATATACGGCTGGATCGGCTTGATATTCGTGGCTAAGTTCACCTGTTAATTTGTTCATCCAATGAAATGTCGTTATGCAAGGAGCTTGAACGAACTCAACGAATTTTTCATCCGGTTTGTGCCGCTGATGCTGGATGCTAGTCGTCACATTTGCTGATTTGATAGCTAGCGATACGAGGCTTTTGGCGTGAAAGAGATCAGGGTGTTCGTTATATATTGTACGCCAATGAAATCGCTAATTCTGCAGATTCTGTTGCGAGATGGCGACAACAAATTGATTGCGAATGGGAATGATTCCAAATTTCTAAACAATCAAAAATTGTTGTTTTCAGAAAGGGAAGAATACTTTGTTACGAAATGTGGTATTACAAGGGACATGAAATAAGACTATTTCAAGCTACAAATATAAATTGATATGGAATAAAACCTTACAACCTTTAACAAACCAAGCCGAAAAAAGCACGTTTACTGATTTACAAAGTACATAACAGAACTGGCGGCATACCTATCTCAACAGCAGCTAATCATTTTGATGGTATGGTTTTACATAGTATTACTTACGGCGCAGAATTATTCAGGATTCAACAACATCGATTTATTAGAAATTTTTCAAAAAAAATATTTCAAGAGAATATTTACTATCAGTTCTAGGAGAGTGGGGAAGCACAAAATATATACTAACTGTAATCATAAATGTATCAAAAACTGGATTACGTTTCTGAAATGGACGAGAGACTCCCTAAACAGACATACAAGATGTTAATCAAACTGTAGGATGAAGGCTAAGTTTATTGGTTACAGGCGTCGAAAATTGTCTTTTCCAATATGGCTATGGATACGTTGGACACATAGACTATCTTATTGTAAACAGAGAGTGAGAGATTCCGATATTCAGAACTAATACACTTCAATTAATTCTAAAGCTGAACTATTTTTAAGTCATCTCCAAGTATACAGATAGGCCCTGTAAAGATACCGATGATCCTGTCATACTCTGATAATAAAAAAGGACGACACTGAAAATTACACCAAGAGGACCGACGTTTTTGAAAATATAGTATTGAAAACGAATATCATTGTTTGCTTGCATGTGATTCCTACTGAGATCTGAGAAAATATCTGAAATCTAAATATCATTCTAATCCTAGTTATAGTAATTTTTTTTTATAAATTAATTTTAAGTTGATGTCTTCCCAGTGAAAACATACCTTCTTATCCTTAATAAACTTTGTATATTTTGCATTCAAGCAACATTTATAACAATAACTGATGTTTGTATATCCACTTTTGATGTACAGTCTGTAACCATAATGCAAAAACCTATGTTCTAAGGGCTAAATGGCCTGAAATTTCATTTCAATGGGTTAACACGCCAGCAAAATCAACGAACACAAACTACACTTAAACTAACAAGAAAGTCCAATAATTTAATTGTAAACACATCAGTACGAGTTGAAATAATGTAAAAATACGAGTCAATAACAATCATATTCCTTATTCAACGTTTTTCTGCTTCAAATAAAATTATTCATGCCTTAAATCAAATTAAATGACATCATGTTCCTGCAATGGCCTCACACAACAATTTGGATAACTATAAATTATATCAGTAAATACATCACGATTACATTCAAAGATATAGATCTTATTACCCCTTTTCGATTCTGCATCGTGTTTCTTTTTTTCTGGGATAGAGATCAATTCTAAACAATCATAACTTCTTTCTAGACAATTCTGTTAGCTTCATCTTTCTCTCAGATAAAGTCAATTGAATCTTTTTCTTGTATATTTTGGAATGTTCAGACGACTAAAGTAGGTTTAACAAGTGTTCTTCAGGCTGTAAATTCATAATTTGAAATATTGCTTATTATCGGTAAGAGAGTGATTAAATCTATATTGCCGCTTAAGCAATATTTTATCCAGAAGGTCGTTGCTTATACATGTAACTATGAAATACCCTGTAACTAAGTTGATAAACGTTAAGACTTTGGATGATTGAATTAACATTAATTTGGTTTGTTCAAAGTAATCGTTTTCATTCATTGATAAGTCTTTGAACAATACCCTTTTAGAGACAGTTTATTTGAAAACAAGCAGTAGTGAGTTATTAAAAAGAATATGTGATTTGGTTATACTTGCATTTGTGAATAGTTTAAACATTACCTTGAATATAGATATTTGAATGTCATGATTATCAGTGCATAAAAGTATTTTAGTAACATAAAAGTTTAGGGTAGAATAAAAATATTAATATTATCATTATACATGTGGAATTAAACTTAGAATTACGACTAAGACACATTTTGCTATGACCTTACCAGTACTTTCGACAGATATGTAAAGATCAAATTTAATGTATTTAGAACATTAAGAGAAAGTCAATGATACACGTGATCTCTGTATACAATTACTCAAAACTTCAGTTTGTTGCGTGTTAATTAATTTCCAGACAGTCCCAACGATTCCCAAAATGGGAAAGGGATTCAAATTTCACGGTTCTATTTCGTACTTAGATATCCAATGAAAACTTGTACAACTTGTAGAATACGACAATTGTTAAATACACCACTCGATGAACCTTATATAAATGTTACAAAAAAGGCATGACGTTCGTGTTAGATCGTGTTCAAACACAAACACGTATTGAAGGACATATACATGTATAGTATGTTAGGTAATTTATTTCTAACAGCTATACGCAATTGAAGGATCATTTAGTTCAGTGGATCGATGATCCGTACAAAAAAATGATATCATGGAAAAAATACTTTTCTTGTGTTGTTTTTATTGCCGTTCAAGTTATGTATCTCGCCTAGAAATCAATGTTTAAGTGCGAATATTTCTTATGTTTTTTAAAAACTTTTTTTCAGTGTACAAACAAGATGCTAGGTCGCAAACTATTATTTGTCAGTGTACTAACAAGATGCTAGGTCGCAAACTATTATTTGTTTCCCTTTTCATCCTTTTACCGTTTACATCTCACATTTCTGGTAGACAATATCCATCTTATCCTTTTGAAAATTCGGTTAGGGTAGTTACTTAATCTAGCATTTAATTAGGATTTGTCAATGGCATGTTCATACACGTCAAACGTTCCACATTAACCTTTAATATTTGCAACAGTGCCATTTGATTTACAAATAAGATTATGAAGATGTATTTTTTAATGTTACATTTTGAAGTTCATCTTTGTTCAAATTTAAGGGACATGCACGCAAATTCCATTGCATTGGTTTGTAAACGCATATTTGAAATGTGAAACACGATCGTCACAGTTAACAAACATTGATCTATAAGTCATGCTTTTGATTAGTGAAGTACTCAGGTGGTCCCTTCAGATGAGAAGCCTTTGGAAAGTTTTCATTCTTTGATAGATAAACCTTTGATTCATTATGACACTTCATGAGGGCTTCTGTTGGTTTAAATTTTCTGTTTTCTGAGAGCATGTACATGGCGACATGTGACTACCATCAACCCCCTGTTTAAATAAAAGCTAATTCCGCAAAGTAAATGAGGTTATAACCTAATCTATTGTTTTTAAAATAAGATCAGTACCATTTTTTGGCCAATGAAACACATACTGTTATAGACCTCGATGATGAACTCGTAGTTGTAGCTGCTTACTTGTGTTGAGATAAATAGATATGTCGAACTGTTTATACAGTTTTATCGAGTAGTTGCAGCCACAAAACTAAACAAAAGTTCCGAAGAATCGTATAACTCCAAAATCCAAAGTCGTCATTTACTACTGAAACAGAAAAAGATACGCCCTTAGGTATTTTCGGCCCTTTATATTTTCGTGTGTTTGTTTGGCAACAATTAGGACTTTATCTTTTCAATGGCGGTGTTTGTTTGCGAAACATTATTCCAAAATCACTTAAGCACCAGATTGTGTATACTGCCTCTCCATATCCATGGAGATGTGCCTTATAGGCTTTTGAACCCTTTTTCAGTTTTTACTGTTTCAATGGCAATAACTTGATGTAAATTAAAGGTAAAATTGAATTGTCTCGAAACGCGAAAAAGGTACCTTAACACACTTAATCTCAGTAATGTTTGCGTGGAAACGGCCAAAGCTACAGATGTAGGAAGAAGTTGAAAACCCCAAGAGACATTCCTTCAAATGATTGGCGGGAATGGAACAAAATATTTTCATCCTTGATAATTGTGTGGTATCACTTGTTGAAAAAGTTCAGCTTTCAAGACTCGAAAGTGTTATACCCATTCCTGACTTGTTGTCATAGCAGTCTGAACAACATTTGTGGAAAGTTTAAATATTCGTTTAGATGATTTATATGTATACTTCTACTTCAGATATTGATTATCATTACAAAAAAGTCCATGTGTTCTTATGGTATGAAGTGTAAATAAAGGTTATAATGCGAGTGTCTTTTGGGGTCGTGGATACACCCATCACTAAATATAAACATTTTAATTTTAAGATAATTACCATCCCAATACAATGTAATTTTGCAATTATGATGCAGTATGATGCCTGAGAGTAATATTTTTCATAATTCAAGTTGTGTTCGTTGATATATGCAAATGAAAAGTGCAATGACATTGACAGTGAATTGACACACAATAATGTCACATTAGTACTGTTGGTCGTTAACTGTTTAGTGATATGCATGGTGATGATACGGCTCAAATTTTATTGTGGCGAATTCGGAAAAGCGTTCATTTTCTTACGTCTAATCAAGTTGGCAAGTCCATCTTACATAGGGGTGAGAGTTGTTTCCCTTGAACTCGATTGCAAATGGCAGCTTCTATAAAAGCAACAAATATTAGCAGCGAACTAAAGTAGGAGAGGGCCTGTCGATTCTCAAATACAAGGAAAGAAACATTTAAGATGGATAAATGAAATGTAAGAACATATGACTCTAACTCGCAATGGAAGGTTTTTTGCTTTGCTATGAGAAAAGAGCCACACAGTTTTGTTGTTATTTCTTAAATTATTGTTTCTTCATAATATCAAGTGCACATAGATGAAGATATCCTTACAAAAGCAGTTCAAAATGCTAACGTGGTTGGCGTCATTGGATTTTTCAATTAACGTTCCGACCTTGACCTTTTTGATTTGCGTACTTATCTTTGTTAGGCCCCGGCAGATAACATAAATAATCAATTGACATTTTCCTTCCATTGTATGATAAAACACCTTTATTTGCAACTGACAGCCATTACATTTTAAAGACCATTCCATCATAATGGTTCGCTTACGTGCAAATTATCACATTACACAGGTAAGTGACCTAAAGTGAAACATGAAGTCAGTAGGATATATCCTGTCTGTACAATGGCGTCGTGACAACTGAAGGGAAATGATCCTAAATTGAACATTAAGTGGAATAACGAGACGTTTGATTAAATATCGTTGTTTACCAAATGTTGGTTGGAACGTGTACGTGTTCTGATGCATTAATGTGATGTATGTGTATGAATGCATGCACTGGAATTTAACGCCGCTTTTAATAGTATTTCACTTACATCACGGCTGCTAGTATTATTGCAGGGAGAAAGCCAGTAAGACCATTTTGGTTATGCATTGCGGTGAAACCTGCAAGAATCGGCAGGAACTTAGTATGTACGAGTGTATGCATGTATGTATTTATGTATATGTGTATGTATGTATGTATATATTTATGTATGTATGTATGTATGTATGTATGTATGTATGTATGCACTCATATATCAAATGTTTCTGCTTGAATGGCTTATTTTAAGCTATAGCTATCAATGGCTAATTTTCAATGATCGGATTTGATCTAACACACATTGCAATGTTTGATATTCCTGCAATTAAAAAAAACCATTAACAGATTATAAGAAATGTGAAATAAATACTGCTAGGGTTAAATGCGGCCAAGACATGCAAATGCTAACAACTTGGACAATCGGCTGTGATATTTCATTTTCATTTAACTTATTGGAAATCAAGTATGGTAGTTTTAGTAACGGTAAAAGTGAATAATATTTTAAAATAACACGTGGATTAAGGCTTATCAGTTCCGTTAAATCAAACCTTATCTAAGGCAAAGAAAACTATATGTGAACTTTTCATATGAAAAACAGAAAACGGTATTAAAAAAATTGTTACTAATAGGTTCAATAAAAGACTTCAGACAAAAAGATAAAAAAGGCTTAAAGAACATAAAGATAACCTTTGTATATGTTCTTTGACGCCAATCCAAGTTTCCATCTATAGTTTGTGTAGACTGCGTGATGACATTTCAAGTGATTACCCTTTGATAAGCAGCAGATACTTCTAGAAGGTTTTTAGCAAACATATCAAAGCAAAGTACACATGAAGCTAAGTCTGAGGACATGACCTTTGTGAGATTTAAACGATTGTAACCTAGCTAAGACCACTCTACAAATTTTTTCAAGGGTATCATAGGTACAAGAGAAAAGTTCATTTCTAAAATCGATTCCAAACCTTGAAAAGATCCATAAGCTTATTTCAATTACAAATTGCAGAGACTTTCCCGACATTTTAGTAGAAAGAATTGACACAAAACACACAAAGTAGAAACCGTTCTGCTTTAAATTCGGGTAGCACCACAACGCACAGTATTGAAGGTATTACCTTAAATTTAGCATCATGAAATGTGGTCATCCGCGTAATAATACAATTACTATACACTCTCTTATTTTAATCTTTAAGTCTTAGGTAACCATGTACACATGTACATACATAGATAATAAAAATTACGAATTTGCATGCTAAAATGTATTATTATCTGAATTTTACTGAAGTGTTTGTTTTAATAACGAATAAAAACACTTCTAATTCTGACATGTAATTATGGTATAGAACCAATGAGTTGAAGTGAAATAAGTAAGTAATTGCATATTAAGAATGGAGTTTAAATCTGCGGAGTTGAAAGCTTTGATCCGGAGATGTATGCCTTTGAGGACTGTGTTCCCTGCAATCATTTTTACGAGATTACAGAGAACCAAACCCATGAGGCAATATAATCTTTTAAACCTTATTTTGAACAAATGTCATTTATGAAATATTCGTATCAGAAAAGGAATATTGTGAAAATCAAGATTTTATATATAGGGGATATTTTATTTTATTGAAATTCTCTTGAAATTATCTTAAGCCAAACTTGACTGAGACTGCTCTTTACTCCTTGATTCGAGGAAAGAGTACATTTAAAAAGTGGGTCCTGCTAAGTTTTTCAGTTTATGTACTGAAGTATGTATATCTTTTAAAAACGTACAGTGCATAATTAATTAATAATTAATAATTAATAATTCGTCATTACCCCGAAAGGAATTCAGTTTGTATAATTACAGAGCTTTATCATACAGGAATGGCAACACAGGTTACATGTGATACTTAATCAAACATATTCTGTTAATTCATAGATCATTTAACAGAAGAACGCTGAAAGGAATGAATGTATTTTAAACTCTATTGGTTTTATAACGGAGTAATAAATATCTTCTGCCTGAAGGAAGCTTAACAAACTCACCGTATAAGACATGATATGGATCTGACACAATCAATAATTTCAAATCTCCAAATCTCCAAATCTCCAAATCTCATGAAAATACGATAATATTGTAAAAGAAACTCCGGCAATTTTCCCAGCGATTTGAACAACTTTTTCCAAGCGAGATCTGTTAACAATAGATAAGGATTCATCTACATTCTCTACGTTGGAACTACTAACATCGACAGGGCTTGTATTGTGTTGGTATTTCGTGAAATTTATGATCAGTCCTTTAGTTTATTTTGACACTCAACATAAGGAAATTATTCTCACGCCAGGTCACAAAATTATTAACATTTTCTCTATAAGAAAGTTCATTTTCTTGAATGAATCCAACTAACGCAGTATCGTCAGCAAATGTTACTGTTAGATTGTAGGGGTTACAACTAACACAGCCATTGGTGTAAAGAGTGATTAAAACAGGTGAAAGGACACAACCTTGCTGAGAGTGTACGTCCTGTAGCGATGGATTATAAAGTTAATGTTAGGAATACATGCAGCTGGTTAAGTTCATGCTGATGAGCCAAATACCTGAAGATATTTATGATTTGGTTTACTTCCTTTTATATAAACAGAGTAATACGAACCTACGATGCCTATCTTTTACATCTGAAATGATCAATTTTCAAATAAAACATAACGAATTATGATAATCGAATTCAAATTTTTAGAAAGAAATATTAGGACATGTTACATATTACCAAATTTTAATAGCGAAACGAACGAAACAATTCTTTACAAACCCAGAAATAATATTTATGTTATATTATGTTATGCTTCAGTCGCTGATTTTACGATAGTACATGTATGAGCATTTGTAATGTTAGTTGCACTAGCCACTGCATAGCATGAACCGGTAGGTGCAAAAACTCAAACTGCTTGTCGTTGATTACCTTGGCATCTTTATAACCATTCTGTAAAAATTCCGTATGAATTTAAAATACGCATTCCCTTTATTAGTCAAGCAATTAGCCAGCTGTTCAATACATCATTTGGGTCTTGCACGTAATGGAAACACTTATGAAATACCATGCATGACATTCATGTAAGAGTTTGGAAGAGTATTTTCAGCAGCTTTGGTATGCGTAGATATGTGTTCCTTGACAACAAAATCACTAAGGGGTTCCTAACCTTCTTTCCTCATTAAAAATACATCATTCTGTCAGTCAAAAATAGTATCATAAGTATGTGTTTCAGCTAGATGTAACTTCAAGAATGTCATTTGGAAAATGAGAACCGGTATTCTTATGAAACAGTCGTCTTAAAATGTTGCATAGAACTTTTTTAAATTATGGGGGGGGGGGGGGGGGGGGGGGCATTAAATCTTATTTAAATTCATCTGAAATGATTTTGGACATACTGCTGATTGAAGCAATTAAATTCGTCTATTTGCACTTCCTACAGAGTGCTTTTGGGCATTCATTTCAACAGCTTTTGCACTTAAGGTAACATTAAATGCCCTTAGGGAACCTGGAAACTATACTACATGTTGCGATACTTCAACCCTTCATTAGGCTGATCATTAGCTATTACTGATCAAAAGATCAGAATCAATTTTCCATCATCTGGACACTCGTAAGTCTTTGATACGAAAATCAAAGAACTAGGTATCTACCTTTAAACTATTTATTTCAATTGGATGATCAACGTTAAAAATCAACCTCAAAGCAGTAGAGTGTCTCCTATATTTCAAGTTCATATTAACATTACATTAATTCTACCATAACTGTGAAAAATAACATATGATAAGTTGCTTTTAAAAAATCAGAGGGCGTATAATCTGGTTCTACAGTCTTAAAACATAACACGATATTATCGCTTCAGTGTCTACAAAATCAATCAACACCAATCTCCTTGTCAGCTTATCGACAAAATGCTTTTTTTTATAAAGGTTGAAAGTGTCTGTTGAGAGCTTGATTTCTACCATCAAAGGCCTTCGTACCGTCGCACCTTAGAGTACCGTAGGCGGAAAATGATAACCAATGTAAGGCCTGCCCAACATCCGTCACATCATAATTCATTGAAAGACAAATGGCTGTCACAGAAGCATTCTGGACTCTCTGTAGTTTGAAGGCATGTAAATAACGGTAAAGTTCAAATGTATACTTTCTTAAACAATCAGGATAAATTTCAAAATCGAATATGTGGAGAAATTTAACTTCATCGTCATTAGCGTGACATCATTGCTATCTCATACAAGATTTGAAAATTTCGTTTCTATATGATATGTGCTGTTGTGAATAGAAATGTAAGCCGTCTTTGTTAAACATGATGTGTAGAATAATTACTTCACAAAAAGAGTATATAACATTTGCATAATGGGGTAAAGGAATTAAATCATTATGAAAATCTACTTAATGAAACAAAATCCATTTGGTCCCTGCGGTCAGGATTAAAATATTGAATAAATCATTCGAAGTTCCTTATGAATCGTAATTTACGATTAAATAAAACTTAAATGATATTGACAGATCAACCATTAAATCAGTTATTTTTGCATGATTAATTTATAGAAACAGAAATAAAAAATTTTTCTAAAAGTTACTATGATGATTGAAGGAGAATAGTTATTTGAATGATATTTTTGGCTAGGATGCTCTAATATATATTGAATTATTTTATCTGCACTTCAAACGCATATATATGTTTAAAGCTGCAGCAGACTTACATGAAGGGAAACATAAAACGCTATTCTAGTTTTCATTTAATTAAAGCAGCTGTCTTGTTTATCGAGAAAGATGAGCGTCTTAAATATTTTAGATAGATAAATTGACGTCTGTATCATAAAGTTTATACCAGTGTTTAAAACGTGATCTAAAGTAAATCTGGTTTTTATTTCATAACGAGGGAGAATTATTATTGTTAATTAACAAGGCTTTGAAGGTCATTTAGAAGTAGCATACATATGTGCAGAAAGATCTGTTGGGTTAGAACTTCTTTATTGTGAACATCACGACGGAGCGCCCAAGCTGGACAGGACGGCAAATAGTAGTAGGTAGTATTAGTAGGCAAACATGAGTCGTTCTAAAGCCTGCTGTGTCTAATCAGTTTGTGTGGAATCAATTCTGTTCGAGTTATAATGGACTATACCGACGCTGTCACAAGACCCTTGGAATATAACTCCGTGCGTTCCTGGTCCGGGACTATCACGAAATTTTATTTTCATTACAATACATGTATCACGCATGCAGTTCAATCCTGGTATTAGGGGATTGAAACCTTGAAGGGGGTTAGCTTTGTCTGTGTCTATTTTCCGAAGTAGAACTCGGAAATCAAAGTCTTACATATGTACATGTAGATAAATGTAAGTTTAAACGAAGAACCATATTTATGTGTGGTTTCGGGTTTTCAAAAACCTGATGGTAATGTTGGGGTTTTATGCACACAGTAAAGACATTCGTTCAAGGAGCAGACCTAGCTCTAAGAAATCGAGCACGGTGTACGATCCTCATTTTCAGGCTTTGCAACACTGTTGGATTAAAATCCCTAGAGGTTTAAACAACTTAACTTGGCCTGTGAAGTATTTACCATGTGTAAGATAATATGTTTTACTTTATAACAATTTCCAATACTAATGCAAGTGAGTACTGATCAAATAATCATATTTCACAGCTGGTATGTAACTGACTCTGTCTGCTTGTTTATTGGGTCATTTTCATGGTACTAAACTTTAGCGCAAGATAGTTTAAGGCATTACCAATGCTGTAAAGGTGATATCTTATATATGTTTAAAACCAGTACCGTAGCGAAGTTAAACCTATTAAACGTGTGTATGTGCGGAGGTACAATTCAAGAGGAAGATGTTTCGATGTCTTTACTAAACAATTATAATTTGCTGTAGATAAATGTCCAGGAAAACACGTACAGGACCTTCCTTTGACATGTAAGTCCTTTAAAACAGAGAAAGTTTTAACCTTATTGTTGATCATGAAGCTTTGCAAGAGACGATCAAGCTCAAAAGAGCAAGACTACCGGTAATGCATCCTTTCAAGTCTGTAACTGTTATTCAAGTCTACGCTGGTATGTAGTAAAGGATGTATAGCGTCTCTGGCATATAATTGTTGAACGATATGCTCCGGCATTGGAGTCTGAACATTGAGCATTGTTATCATTCCCTCGGACACCTGATGTCAAACGATTCAAGCTGCTTCTTAGACGAAAAGTGACATATCATAGTCCGGAAACAGGGAAATGGAAGTCGTTGATCTTCAACACAAATAGGAATGTTGTTTTCCGAACGGACTTTTATACATACATTTATGCGCCACATACACAATGACAATAACTAGAAGAAAATCTCATTAACACAGTTTTATCATAATTTTTACATGACCTCTACTGAAGTGGAAGGTTGCGGTTATATTTTCAAATCAATATTATATTGGTTTTCTGGTTACTATCCATTTGGAATAGAGTGGTATAATAAATCCTATCAACAAAGAAAAGGGATTTGGAACAAGTTAGAAAAAGCCTCTACAAGGTATGCAAAAACTTGATTTACATATAACTAAATTGAACAAGGAAGTAATAAGTAAAAAGGAACCACATTCAATTCACGTTATTGCTTTATGGCTTTCCATAATGTTTTTCAAATGTGAGGTAAAACGTTTTAAGAATTTAAATATGTATATAAGAAAGTAGATATAGATATTAAATGTAAAGATTTAGCTGTAATATTACATTAAAACAGTTAATTTGTATTAGGAGTTTTGAAGAGTACCATTATATATTAACCATTATGAAACCTTCTGGATATTAGAAAGTTCTGCATTCCATTTAAAGGGCACAATAAAATTCTTGATATGCTAAAACGTTTTTGTTGTTAGAAATTATTCATTTCTTCTACAGTTTACGCCATACCATGATGCCTTTTCGTTTGCTCATTAAATTCAACCTCAAAATCAGAAAAAATGATTCTAGTTGCATATCTGCAAAGACATGTACAGTGTTTTAACAGAACACGTCTCAATATAAATTAGGAGACTACCACCAATGTATTTTTTAAGAAAGTTTGGCCTCCTTGTCTGACGTTGATGTGGCTTCGGTTGACATCATCGTCTGATACAGACAATATTCCAATTGTTGCGATCCTGAAATAGAAAACTAAAACCTAGATTCACAACAAGTTCAAAGAAATTATGCATTCGTTCTTCCATTCGGTCCTGAATCGGGTCTAAGGCTACTTCGTACCACCTAACCTTGTTAAATATGGGATGAACAATCTGCAATTGTGCATGTGTAAAACTGTATACCTGTCCTAGGTGTGGCAGCATTTGTCTCCAACAGCTATTTTCGCATTACTTTTCATTGTCTCAGTTTAATTCTAAGAAAGTTTTGGATATCAAGTCGATGGCTTTCTGACATGTAAGCCTGATTGGAATAGTGCAACCGTTTTTTCCATTATCGTCAGTAAAATACAGTTGAGTAGCATGTTTTCTCTTTTCTCACTACAAAGAGCTAACTAAATTAATATCCTACAACGATTACGTCTGTTACAATCAGAACACTTCCAGGACTTAATTAAATATAGGTCTGATTCAACGTAACCACAGTTGCTGAAATCAACGACGCCGTTTCTAAAGTAACTAGCAGACAGAGTCGGCTCTATCCTCCAACAAGTGGCAGAAGTGGGAATATGTTGAACAATATAATGTTTCTAGTCCTACTTATGACTGTGTA
This sequence comes from Phorcus lineatus, assembly GCA_921293015.1. Lineage (NCBI taxonomy): Eukaryota > Metazoa > Mollusca > Gastropoda > Trochida > Trochidae > Phorcus > Phorcus lineatus. Next base: position 37,138,000 of record OV121090.1, on the reverse strand, counting down.
TTAGATAGGAGTCTTAAATATTGACTAGGTCCTTCTTCAGAAAGTTTAGATTTGACTGCAAGAAGAGCCTGAAGAAAAGAATATTATTTTGTATTATTGAATATTTTAAGGCTATTTTTCGTCTATTTTAAAAAAAAACCACCTCAATAACTCATATTTGTAATTGAAAACTTTCGTAAGCAGATAATTGTTAATACATTTATCCTTTAGAAGATGATTGTTTATGATCCGTTTATGATCAATATGCTTAATGTTAAGGTTTAAGGTTCAACATCGAAAACAGTAAAATGACTTGTTTTTCCATGGAAAGGGCCAATAAAAAAGCTATAAGGCACTACTAAGGATGATGATTGTTCTTCAAACCAATTTTTAATGAGTGAGACCTAATGTCTTTGGGGGTTCTTGGTCGGAAAAAAAATACATGGAAACGGCCACAAGTAAAGTAGGAACAAGTCGAAAACCGCAAAACGCACTACTATGCATGAAAGCAATTCATCTATAAAGTTTGAAAGAGCTAGACCGTGTGGTTTTGGAGTCCTGGAACGGAAACGAGATTTTAAGTTGCATTTCTTAGGAAATGGTAAAATAAATGTAGGTAGAATTTGAAAGCCTCAAACGGAAACACTTCAGACTATACCAATATACCTAGTTCGGATAAGCAAATTTAAGCCTTATGACTATTAAGTTTTGCTTCGTTTCTCTCATATAGACTATTTATAAATGTTAGAAGAAGTTGAAATTTCCAAAAAGGCTCCAGTTCCAATGATGATTGCTCATTTTACCATGTTTCTATGTTCTACGCCTTATGGTTTTTTTCATTTCCATTCCGGTAACTAAATTCTCAATTGCGTTTACGTGGAAATGGCCCAAAATAATTGTACGGCAAAATTGAAAACCCTAAAAGTTTTAATGAGGTATGCCTTATAATTCTGGACTGGTAAAGAGTGTGCACCGACGAACGGACAGACGAGGTTATAGCTATATATCCTCGAAAATATTGTTTTGTCTAACTAAGTCAGTTCATTGTGATTCGGAAAAACTAAAATGGATCCAAATTGAACTGAGCACTCTTAACAGACCACGACCACATCATATGGCGACTGAATGATGACATTCAGTGTATTAATTTACTTACTAAAAGAGGTCAGCGTAGAAGGATATGCCTTGAGATATCTAAGAGTCTATAAAAAATCTAGAGGGTTTTTTAAAAAGATAAAGTGCCGTTTTGCAATGATAAAGTATAATGTAAATATTGAATGTAATAATATTGTGAGAAACTATCAATATCAATGATGTACAAGAAACGTCAGTTCTGGTCAAGAAATAAAAATAAAAAGCGGGACTACACAATGTTGCAGCACTAAAAATAGTTTTTTTTTGTTAAGGGGGCAGTAACACGTTTTTGAAAAATTTATTTTTTCAAATTTTCTACGGCAAACATGAATTTATGATGATTTACCATGAGTTTACCTTGAGAGAGTCAAAACATTTCATTAGGCAATAGAACGAAAACGTAGACGAATAGGGATTGATAAAATATAAAGCAAAAACCAGTGGCGGCCATTTCTGATCCCCTTTTAATCATTTGAGACAGGGAAATGGATTCGCAAAGCGTGGTAGGTTCTTTTCAAAACTCTTCTTTTGATTGTAAAAATATGGTTTCGTTATCGTGAGATCTGTTTACTTACCAAAAAGACGTGCTGCAGCCTCTTTAAATGTCTTGTTTGGTTCGAATGAGGGAAAATACCCTTAAATTGGAAATGTGACCCAATTATAACACCATCGAATGTCAGAAGATCATATCAACCATGATAATAGTTTTAGCATTAAAACACACAACAAAATGATTAAAAATCACCGCTGTACCATTTAAAAAAGCAACCCGTCAAATTTGATTTTGTTTCCAGGAATTATTTAACGATCATCGGCTATACATGTAGATATTTGTATCTATTCTAAAATTCGTGTAAACATAACATATCGTTCACCCAAGCAATTTAACCTCGGTGTCTACTCAGAAGCTGAACAAAGACATCGGTTTGAAAGGACTCTTGAGTTATTTACTACCGTGATAATGTGTTAATCCCTGCTGCTAATAGACAAATTGCTTCAACAACACTTGGCGACTACATACCCACGGTGGAAATGGGAATACCTTTCAATGAGCTGTGTTTCCAATGCAAGTATCGCATAGCTTAGTCCCAGTAAATGGAATGGTAATGCTTCAACTAGTCTCCGCTTAGGTTACACTAATGCTTATTGAAGTAACAGCTGGAACAACATGGGCACAAGGATATAATGTGATGGGAGTAAGTAGGTCTCTAAATACACTCCGCGCTACCTGTTAATGCTGGCAGTTAGACTTCATAATAACCGTTGCTGGACGGATCCGTCAACATGATGTTAACTATTTGTTTGACAAATTTAACACTTGGAAACTTTTTAACCTCAGGCATTATTTACAAAAATGCTTAGTTATATGTATAATCACAAAAAAATATTGGTCAAAGAGTGGAGTATTGACGTAGATAAATCGTTCAGGTGCAGATGAAGTACACACTAGAATAAAAAAATAGCTGTGTGATTTAGCGACAACATTTTTTTCTATGCGGATTGTGACACGATTATTGCTAAGATAAAAGTATATGGGCGAGGACAGCTCACGTAACCCCTCTTCCTGCTCCGATAAGGACAAAACATAATTTCAACGTTTTGTATCAGTTTTAATTAGATGGGATGTTTTGTTCAAGAATTGACTGTCTATAATATTGTACACCTATCATACCCTTAGATATTAGAAACGTATTTGGGAAAAGTGCTACTTTTAGAGTTTAAAGTTTGTCCTATTAGCTTGAGACATGTTGAAAGATAATTTACACATAACGTTTATTACGCTAACTAAACTAGCAGATATAGTTTTGTCATTCACTGGACACACCAATGAAGCGACAGTTAACGGTATACATACATACGTACGGCTCCCATATTTATAGGGTAGGTATAATAAGGGTGAAAGGTATCACACATTTCTATTCACCCTATCCATGATCATTTAACTACATGTCAGTCAAATCCCCAATCATATTCCTTTCGGCATATGGAGGATAATATAATATCTCCTTAAGATAGGATTGACATTGTGTTTTCTCTTCTTCAGGTGACAGGTGACGGTACGTGACAGGGTTTTTAAAAGTCATCCAATTTTCCTTAGACATACATGATATCTTGGTATCAAATGATATTCTTAATCGACCACCACTGATGTCCATTTTAAATCACCTGTCAAGTATAAATTTCACCAAGCAAATAAAGCCGTTATCAGGATTGGCAGATTAGATTGCAAGTAAATCTGGGAATTAACAATTGCATGCATCATGTGTATATCTGTTCAATGTCTGTGAGCGTATAAATTCAATTTCCCTTGAGTGATTTGAAGACTGCAAAGGTAAATTTTACAATGTTTGATCCTATAAGGGACGACTGATACATCAAACGTTCATATACTAGTAGTTCCAATTACTACAATTACGCTCTTAAAACTGCCACTGTTGATAGAAAAATGACAAAATGGATCTGACATTGATACAATTTAATTTAAAAACGAAAATATTGTCAACAAAGAGAAGTAACAGGCATACTCAGCACTTTCTGAAAGACGAGATTGAACAAGTGGAGTAGGAGCGCATAGTGAGCAACACACTGCACACTCCAGTGAAGGAAAGCTCTATCGATATGCCCAAAACATTGACCTTCATAAAAACGTATGGTTTATTAATTCAGGCAGACACATGTGCTATAGTTTACACTGAGTTATCTTTGACACTGCCTGAGCTGATCAACAGCAAGACGATGCCTTTTGAATCACTTAAGTTTACCTGAAAGGTTAAAACTAATTTTATCCTCGATCAGTTAAAGTTTATTCTACGAAAATCTTCACATCACACCCCTGGAGATTTTCATCTAGAAAATTTGTTATTAATTCAACTGTCTTGAATGTTGCTTTGAAACAAAAAAGCTTATGAAAGGTGTTGTCATAATATGACCAGATAACGTGTCTTGGTATACCGGTGTCAAACCCCTTTACCCCTGAGAAACCAGTAACGTGTTTAAAACCTGATGTCTGGCTTGTACGGGTGAAAGGGTCAAACATCATAATCGGCGCATGGTCTGGGATTAAACTTGAAAGGTCAAAGGCAAATAAGCAACATCAAATGAAATTGATGAAAATAGGTATAAAATGGAACTGCAAGCAAGATTTTCAAACAAAATCCGAAGCAATTTGTAACATGTCTTTTGAGGATTTCGCAAATTCATTCGATGTAGCAGTTTGTTTGTTTGCAGTTTCTTTGCTTGCGTAAACCACTTAAAGGGGAGGGGGCTGTTTAAGTACAAATTCTGTTTGAGGAAAATCAGAGGGATGATAAAATTTTCCGAATATTTAGATCTACATGACAAAGGATAAGCCAATTTCGAAATATCGTCAAAGAATAAGATGTGAAGGATTAACATTTTGTTTTGAAGATAAAATTGTTTATTCGTTACCACATTTATAATTCCTCTAGTAATGGCAACAAGAACAATGCATTTCTATTGTCAATTCATTTTCTCCAAAAATATTTATCACCACCGGAATTAAACTGTCATAGACTTTCACAAGACACATATATCTACAAAAAATAACACTTTTAATTAAATAGAATCATTAGATGTACTAGTATCCATTCTATTAGTTCGGTAATAGCATTGAACAGTGACAAGTTAAATCATTTCTCGGGTACTTTACCATACAGTGGGGAAGGATGAGGAAATATCTGCCGTCTCAAAGATAAGTCCTAATCGGAGTCTCCGCTGTATGGTAGAGTTTGGATATCAGATATCACTCGACGCAAGTGGTTATCAAAATATTTAACAATTTGTACCTTCAATGAGAATTTGATGAACAGAAAATATTTGAAATATAAAAGATAACTTCGACAACATGTCTTAATTGCAGAAAATAGGGGAAAACTTTCAATAACATACGTTAGACAATGGACAAACACACACGATATGAAAAGTTCAAAATGTAATAGCAGAACCATTGGCGTTACCTTAGCTCCAGTTCGTATTTGGTAACCGTGAACATCCAAGGGATGGGCACTGAATGAATATCCAACTGTACGATGTTGTACAAGTCTGTACTCAATCTATCATAGTCTGCAATTAGGGCCGTAGAGAATCTTGTTCCCCTTCCCAAAAGCACCGAAATATCAATGAAGCTGACTACTAAAGCAAATACGTGGCTAAATATATTAGAATCTACAATGAACTATATAATACTGAAATTTCTTCGTGGGTGGAAGTGCAAATTATGAGATAGTTCTTATTTATATTGATCTGGATAGTATCGACCATTATTCCATATTTCTTGTACTAGTTGTAGGAGATAAGTTCAAAAATAAACTTGAAACATTGTGATTATGTTTTTGATATTAAAACATGAAGATGTAAGACACATATCACACATACGGTCTGTGATCAATAACTATTTACATTACAAATCATAGATAAAAGAAATTTATACTAAAGTCTTAGTACATTTTAGCAACTGAGGAATGTGAGTCATGTCCTCGATACAAACTGTTCACTATTCAGTCCTTGGATTAATGACGATATGTCTAAATAAAAAACGATTTCCAAAGCAAACACTTCTAAAGACCATTGCAAACGGCGACATATTTGTATTACTATAAGTAAAGCCTAAATTGATGTTTACTGCTACTGTCTGTCATTTTATAACCTACACATTAATGAGGCCTTTATTTATTCACTCATAAAAGTGTCTCGTTTTATAATAAACTAGTGTTTACTGTTTATTTGTACACGTACAGATCCACACACCAATCAATAATTCAATATTTTGACGTCTTTGAAGAGCAAAATAATTTCCCACATGGGAATATATGAAGAAGAGTTTCATACTAGATTGAGCACTAGTAAATCATGTAGACAGTCTACAACTGTTAGTTTCAGGAGAGACACACACATACGAGCCGTGCTAGAGAGGTGCAGCAGCAATCTCACGCCTCTCTGCAGCTGGTGTCAGCTGTCAAAGACTCGTCTTCATCACATCCTTCCCACAGTGTAAGGGACTGCACTCTACCTTGTGACTAAGTAGCATCTCCTGTTTAGTCCTTGGCCCACCATAGGGACTCTCTTCTGTTACAGAGGTCCAACTAGGGGAGGGTTCTTGACGGCACATTAACACTAATACTTGCTGACGAAACTTTTGTCCAGTCGCACAGTATAAAAAGAAATTGATAGAATGGTTCACATACATTAACAATTCTGTCACTGTTTTAGCTAAGTTAAACTGCACCGATTTGTGTATGTCATTGTTGTCCTGCACGAAAGCTAGCACAATGAGCGAGATATTCATAGGTAGGGTTGTGATTAGGAATGTAAAGGAAACGGTGAGCAACATGACTGTCAGTTTGGTACTACCCTCCCCAGGCTGTTTCTTACCGCCCTCTAGTTTACGACGTTCTGTGACACTCCGCATCCTGTCCCGGGACCCTCGAGCTCTCACAACCTGCCTGATGATCAGAACATTTAGCACGAGGATGGTGACAAAGGGAAGGAAGGAATACAGGATGGCATCCACCCAGGGCCAGACTTCATCCACAAGGAATGTGTGATCCATCACGGCGTCGCAGTTCACAATATTCTTTCCATCAACTGGCATATCCACTAATTCAACTGTCCATAAGAAATGTAAATTGATTGCAAAGAGGAGACACATTATAAACAATATTACTCTCCTTGCACGTGGAATGCTGCACATTTCGTTGGCTTTAAACGGGTAGCACACGACAATGAATCGTTCCACTGTCACTGCCAATATCAGCCAAACGGAGGTATCACTGGCCACGTAACCCAAAACTACCGTCATCTTACACAACCAGTTCGCCTGATCTTGTATATCCACACCTGTCAACTCACCTATCCACAATCTCAACAATCCTATATAAAGTACCAGGGAATCAGCAATAGCAAGGGATGCAAGGTAGAAGTATGTTGAAACTTTTAACATTGGCCGGCGCCTTAACACCACGAAAGAAAGTAAGTTTCCAAATGTTCCCAAGATAATAAGAATTGGTGGTACATACAATAAAAGCAGTTTGTTAATTCTGTGTTCCTGGAACTGCATAATAGGTTCTTCATAACTTTTGACGTGCATCTTGACGCGGTTGAGGAGTAACTCCAACTCGTACTCGCTAGCTATACCGGTCTGATTGAAGAGCATCTGACGATCCGCCGGGGAGAGTTGCTGTATAAGGCTTAAGACCGCAGTCAGGTTCACGCCTGTCGCGCCTGCGCTCTCTTCTCCTTGCATTATGCTGAAACCAGAAGACAGGGTCAGTTGTTTGACAGTATCATATGTAATTACATTGATTGATGGACGGATTATGGAAATAATGGACCCAATTTAGTTGGATTAGGTATATCATTCTCTTTTAATCTAGCTAGCAAATAGTTAAGCTTTTCTCCGAGAATGGATTTCGTAATTGGAAATAACTATTAAAGTTTAGAGGTACTACGTACATACATTATTTGTATCATAGAAACGCGGCATTAAAGGTGATTATTGATGATGAAAGTAAAGTTTTACGTATATTGATGCATGACCAAAAGAAGAATGTTTGTTTAACGTGATTTCAATTAATGAATTGAGCCGAATCGGTTAACGAACTTACAAGAAACGTATTTATTTAATCGGAAATTGTTTTAAGTCTTGATAAATAAAAGTGTTGGCACAAATAAGATCGGAATCTCTTCAAGCAAATTTAACATATTTTCGTTTACAACTACAAAGTGTAAAAGCTCACACCAAACTGGAGGCAATTTACTGTGTATGTGTTTTATGCCGAATTACATGCAGTATTTATTAGAATAGAGCTCTGATGAGATCTCACAAGGCATTTTCAACCACTAATCAATACCGTTATTCCATTCCTGTTACTATCAGAGCGTCCCGCGGGGTCTTAGACTAATTGTCATCTTCCGGGCTAATGCAACTTTGGCTTGATAGAGACTTTACTCTTCTAAAAGCTTTACAAGAACCCTGGTGGTAGTAATCTAACGCTTGAGGATAATGAATTAAGTCTTTGTATTAAAACCCTAATGTCTATATGTCTTATAACGTACTATAATTTAAATTAATTTTCTATCAGTTTTTCTGGAATGAAATTAGTGAGGTTGATATCAATAATTAATGATTAACGTCATCAATAACGATGATTGGATATGATTGACTTCAGCCAGCTTGGACAACTGTTATCAAATAAACATGTTTGGAATTACATGGACATAACGTTGACAGAACCGAAGTTTGTTGCTACTTATTACTTATTATCTTATCTTAATGCTTTAGGCACATCTTGTCGGGTTAACTTAGGATTAAGTTATGTTGGTAATGTGGAATATGTAACTTTGAATAAAGCAAAATAAATGAAACTTAAACTGATGTAACTTTGAATAAAGCAAAATAAATGAAACTAAAACTGATTAGGTGATTGTAATGATGGAATATATACAACAAATCCTCTGTTTAAGATAAGGTTAAGCTTGACTTATTCATCAGTAAGCCTCATTTTCTACTACAAAACGACACCCCAGCATGTTTGCATAACTACGCTAAAAGATGACAAGACATATGTGTTCACCACATCGCCAACCATTTAAATCTTGTCTATTGAAAAAGAGTTTCTTACAATAACAATAATGTGAAAATGTAGTTAATCATCAAAAATAAAAATCAAGTTCTCAACTTCCCAACTGAATTCATACTTTGTGTGATCTGCGTCTTAACAGAATCAGAATCAGAATCGATTGAATCACTTAATACGCCAGTAACGATTGTACAAAATCTATAAAAATATACAACCATATATATACACATATATGCAGACACAATATAACGCCTATATACACATGTGACGAAAGTACTGTAGAAGCAATCGTATCATACGCAAACATATCGAATTTGAAGAAACATGACTTACGAGAGTTTTTAGGAAACTAGGAACTAATCATCGTCAAATGTGGTCAGTTTTGTTGAAAAACATATTTTAATAAACTCAATTCAAATGGAATACGGTTGAAACATCTTACTCGTGTTCCCTGATAATGTGGTGTTATTCGTGTGCATTTGGAATATATTTTACTACCGCTTCAAATATTCGCGCTCAAAGCAAAAGATCGATAACTCGCACTATTTTTACCTGTATAATCTCACAGAGGAAATATCTTTTTAGCATTGAATTATTTCACGAAATGGAGAATCTTAATCAATTTTAATTCAATACATTTTGAATATTTTCAAATAAGCTTATATTACAAATTGTCTGGACAAATACATGGATATCGGAGAAACGAAACATTGATCCAGAAGAGAGTATTATTCATACAGATGCTGGGCAGATTTTCCACGCAACGTAGTGTGACTGATGCGACTTTTGTGATTGAAAGCTAGTATTCTAAACCTTATGCCATTACACAGACGAAGGGCGTTCCACAATTAGGTCTGTTCTCTTGTCATATGTTTGAATAAAATCATAGCCATTTTAGTCCTTTAAAACCAATGCGTCCTAGTGGGTAATGCACAATACAAACCTTAAAAAAGTTACCCTTGGTGCTATCAATAAACATTGCGCTAAAGTTATCTTAGTGTTCCGTGCAACAGGACCTAACCGTGCAAACGTGCACTTTTTACGGTACTGACACCTGCGAGACCAATCATTTAAAGTGTGTAACTTTAACGTCCCAGACAGAGAAAAATATAAGATAAGTGAAGTTTTTATCACAGTCGAATTAACATGAAGGGGAGTGTCTCGCAAACATAGCTGTTTGGTAAAGAATTAATAAAGGGAGTAACCCCTCTCATAGATGGATGGGGTTTAAACAGCACGTTTGTGTACATCAACATCCGTAATGCATTTCATTGAACGTCTTATATCTTATTCAATAACTTCTTTGAATGTGTCACCAATAACATAATTTCGTATAACTGATTTGGATACATATATCTTTGATGGTATCAATACAAGAGGTCTAGCAAAATGGAAATAATGATACTGAAATACAGCAGAACAAAGTACATCACCTGGCAATCCAACCAACCAACTAAATTCATATCATAACCAAACATTTTGTTGAAACTTTTACTTTTTTTCATCACTACCTATACTGAGACATCTAAAAACGTCTGCGTGTACACCATTATAATGATATCTTCAAAAGTAAATAACGATGTTTGTGGGACCCGTTTTTTCTCAGAGTCAATCGACATTAATCCAAAACGGGCTCTTAAAACATATGTTTGGAAATAAGGTCAAAACTGATTTAATGAGAGTACAAAAGAAACGAAAGAAGTCTGAAAGGCTCTATAAAAATACAAAGTATGATACCGAAATTGTTAAAAAATAAAATAGCCAATATAGGTATTATTGTCATTTTTTACAAAAATTCCGTGACCATTGACAAACATTTAAATTCAGGAATAAATAATGATATTCTCTTTGGATTTTGGGGTTTCATAGCAACGATTTGAATGTATTACTGTAGATGAAACGTTATAGATATACTATTCAACACTGGTGTAATTTTCGCGTACATGGTCAGAATCATTTGATAAGAAAAATTATTACCTGTTTCAGAAAATAAGTCGTACCCCTGTATTTTTATAGTTTTTAAAACATTTAATTTGTTAAAAGACGTAAACATATATGGTGGCACTGTATACAGTGTGTTTACGGCAGGGTAGAATGGGTAACAAACTCAACATCAGTGGGTCTTTCATATTTGATTTTTAGATAGTTTTACTTTAGGTCGATAAAGTAATCCTATTGATCTAGTACTAACGACATTAAGTTAGTATTTACTTGCTCCCTGTTACTGATTTAATGAAATATTTTCTACTGTTCAACATTCTTCTTATTTTGAATCCTCAACGAATCATATCACACTAACAATTAACCTATACAAAAGTTCGGTTCAAACTATACACAGCATTGTCCTGGTTAAAATAGATTATGGTGGAAACCTTTCAAGTGTTCCGAACCGGATTGGTATCGTGTTTTGTCGACATTTTACATACATTTTACGTACGCTTCAAACATACACTCTAACTTTGAATCCGTTCGATTTACGAGACAAGTTTTTCAATAACATTTCACTATAAATTGTACAGAAAATATTTTTGTATATCGGTCTTGGCGAACATAATTGACCTATAAAATAAATGTGTATCTTACATCTGTGAGGTTTATTCTCCTGGCGATCTGTACATATTAGTGATATTTTTTGTCAGGATGGCAAAGTGTTGTATCATGTGTCTAAAGCCATTATTGTGCAAAGCCTGAGACCTCATTTGAATTGGAAAGCACTTTAAGCCCGAATGATCGCTCACTCACTTGTGATTGATGTTATATTTGCAAGAGTATTGATGTTCCTAATAGGTTATAGGCGGTATCGGCTGTTGGATTGTTAGGTTGATAACTTGTACGCGGATTGAGTTGCCCATCCTCAAAAAGCACCAGTAATGGTACAACTTAAATGGAAGAATCATATCAGTTGGAGAAATTAATCGAGTCTGCAGATTTTGTGATCTTAACAAAAAAGAATGTCTTTTTCAGTGGTCTCTTTTTGGAATCCTCTGAAAATCTGTAAATGTATCAACATGTTGTTCCACTCAATCTCAAAATAGTTAATAAAAATGAGCATAACTCACTTAAACCCTGACCCAGATATCTGGCTTTAGTTAAGTGATTAATGGAAGAAAACCTTTGAATTTGAATATCATGAATCGCTTAACCTGCGCTGATCCTATGATAAAAGAATAGAAAGCATCTTTTATTTTAAAGGCACTAGTGCACGCTTTTACGGTTTAAATTGGCTATTTTAAGGTTTAAGAGGACTTCTGCATTCACTTAAGCTTTCTATCGATGCAATGAAATACTTAAAATTCTTTACAATTGACCTGCAATCAACAATGAAAAAATTTAGACAGCCGCTGTCGGCTTGGACATATGACAAATCTATGGTTAGCTGTGCACAAAACGGGTAAATTATAGACAGTTGAACGCGACTGAACTAATATCATGTGCAACTGTTGAATTTACCTAAACTCTGAACTCTGTAAACAAACCGATTTAATAACACAGCATTAGCATTGCTATTAGATTGACCAAAGCGGCTGCCGTTTCCGCTTTTTTGGTTATAAGCAAAATCTTAATATTTCCGATATCGTAGTTCATGCGGATTTAAAGTTACGTTGCATTAAATACTTCCGGTCTTTAAAAATCAACTTTACTACCTGAATACGTAAATGTTTGTTAAATAACTTACGAGGTAGATTACTTGAGTGAGGATCTTGAATAATATCGAGAGATATGCAGTATCTGTGCATTCGTTGTGTTTACGAAATATTGGTGTGCACTAGTGCGTTTAATGAAGAATTTAGCGATTTTTTATTCAGCGAGCCACACATTTCTTCTTATAAGAGCAATGACCTAGATTTTGCGGAATAACTTAGTTTACAAAACACCAAGGTGACGGTCACATTTTCGACGAAATTTGGTTGTGAAATATTCCTTCATAAATACTTTTGCAATATGATATACGCGTCCACTGAAATTCTGTCAACATTATATGATAGATTCCAAGTTCACGTTTTCCTATTAATCCTAATGTTAACATCCTGCTAAATCAGCGTTTAAGAATCCGCTTTCGCTCCTTCCCAATACTCTGATCTCTTTAAAGCCAAAAGCCTCGTATCGCTAGCTATTGAACCAGGTAATGAGACGACTCGCGTTCAGCAACAGCGGCAAAACCCGTATGGAAAATACGTTGATTTCAAGATAATAGCTTCAAGCTCCTTAATTAACGACATTTCATTGGTTGAAATAATAACAGGTGAACTAAGCCACGAATATCAAGCTGATCCAGCCATACGAGGCATTTGGCCAGAAAGAGATCAGGGTATTACGAAGGAGCGAGAGCGGATTCATATACGCTGATTTAGCAGGATGCAATGTTAATGAATCACTCGCTAACGTCGTTAAAACAGGGAAAGTAACTTAAACTGAATTCTTCTAAAGCAGCGACTAGGCAAATGTCGGAATCCTTAGAGTAAACGGCGATTATTTGTCAAAAGTGGGACTGTTTCGTTTGTTATTTCAACACTTGTTAAAATTATACCACTGCAAAATATGCTCAAAGATAAGTTTCACCTATCACCGGGACAAAGCGATGTTATCCATGGTCATTAAAAGTCAAAGTAGTTTATGTATGATTTCCGATATTAGCTGCGTGTTTTGGTTCTTCAAAGAAACACATAAGAAAGATAACAAAGGTATTATTTAAAAATTAATTATTAGTATATCTACGTTGCTGGATCGTGTTTATGAATACTCACTCAAACAGGTGTTGTAATTTGTATTAAGATCGAATTTGCATGTTTGTTATATTTTCAAAAGAGAAATATGACGTTTGTCTTCTGCACTTTAGGAAATAAACATGGTTTTCTACAAGAAATGTCAATATTTGATACTAAATTTATCCAATAGCTTTTTTGCACCGATAACATTCTCCATTATTATAAAGAAGTATAAAAGATTGTTATCAATCAGCATCTAGCTGAGTAACGAAGACAGAGATGGATTGATTGCAATACTTCATGCATTAAAGACATAATTGAAAAAATAAATATCGCTAAAGCTTTCTTACAAAACCATGCAGCATTGTGTTCATGAAAGTAAAGAATTTGTCCCGAAATGTTCGTATGTTCGATATCAATCAGAAGGTTGGTGTACAGTAAGGGCATGTCTACTGAGCATGCACACTGCCCCGGTTGGTGAGGAACGTTCTATCTAAGACTTGACATGGAGTTCCCAGTATCGATCCGTATTGTAATAGCCTGTACGTGACCTAATCCAGGACTAACAAGCATGTCAATTACTCTTTGTGACAGAACCATGATGAGATCACGATGTTCAAAAGGTTTCGCACTTTTATGGTCTCTTCCAATGTTTCATCTATCAAGAACGGAGGAGGCTTTACATCTGATATACTCAAAACAACATATTCCGTGTATTGTACACTATGGGTTTCACAGCGTCGTCTTACAAGAAAAAATAAATTGATTATAAAACAAGTGTTTGCCACTAACATGGCAATGTCCCCCGCCGTTATGAGATATTTGGTATAATTAATATTATTTATCTTTTGGTACAATGAATGTTACCTGTAAGTTGATGTGTCTTGTCATGATCAATTGAGAATCTTCTCTTCATTGTGATGTATTTCAAGAAAGCATTTAATGCAATATGACATATAACTGTAAAATTAGGTCACGGTCATCAAAGGCAGCTGACATCTACGTCATCCTCCATTGTAGGGGGTCATACACAATTCTCTCGGTGCTAAGTTTCATTACATATTGCGTTTATAATATATTACAAATTGTCAAAGTGTCATGGTGACCTTGACCTTATTTTCAATGTCTCTGAGTCATCCGTCGTTGTGGGCTGTCATCAAATGTGAAAACTCTAGGTGCTAAGTTTGATGAGATATCGCATGAACCATGTATTACAAAGTGGTCAAAGTGTCGTGGTGCGGTCGAGGTCACCAAAGTCGACTGGCGTCCGAGTCTTCCTCCATCAAGAGCTGTCACCAAATCTTAACATTCTAGGTGCTAAGCTTCATGAATTATCGCGTTAACAAGAATCCGGACATAGGTACGGACGTACAGACGTACGGACGTACGGACAGATGCCGCTGAATTCATAGTCCCCCGTTCTGCGTTGCTAATTTTTTATGATGCATGGGCGCCATATACTCGCTAAAGGTTTGATTGATGATTTCCCTTTCAAAATGAAACATTTCTTTAATGTATATCTGGTATATCAAGAATTGATCACATATTTGTGAACATTTATCTTAATGAAGAACTCGTGATCTTTTTGACTTGACGAATTACCGCTGAATCTTGCGTATATTGTAAAAAATAAAATTTAGAAATGAACACTTGGTTAATAAACAGGGTGAGTCGCGCATAAAATATCTCCTCAAAGCCCAATGTTGTCTCTGGTATAAACTTTGCGTACGTAGCACTCCAATACACACGTGCTGTAGGTCCCCAAAAGCAAACGAGTTATCTTCTAAATATTTCTCTAAATGTTTTTAAAAATCAATGCTATATACTCTTTTTCATAAACGTCAAAGGAATCAATCATTTCGCACAAGCAAGCGCGTTTTGTCTAAAAGGGGAGCAAAATATGCGCTGTTGCAGTCAAACATGTCAGACTATGTAAATTGTGTTTTTTTATTCTACGATTGTTCCTGGTATATAACCATCGCAATGCTTATCACTTCAGTATATTGACAATAAACAGGTTGAAGTCGTGATTTGTGATCGAAATCCGGACAACGGTTAGTGCCAATGACTCAAAAGAAATTTGTGAAAGTTACTTACTGCAGACCTAAAGACATATGTAGAATGGTAGTTTTGTCTATATCGTTTAACTCATTTTCATAAAACGCAGAATTTCTTAACATGTATATGGATATTTTGATCTCAATATTGACAAAAACATATCATTAATTTGAAATAAAGATGCAAGTTGAGGGAGGTGATTTACTCTCCACTCAAGACATAAATTATTTTAGCTCTTATTTCAGTAACATAAAGACTTTAAAACATATGCAGTGACACTTTTAGTAAACCTATCAAAGGAATACAAACACAACGACGTACAGCAGATGATGATTATGATGAACGTCCAAGAAACGAATGTTATTTCAGAAATTAGATTTCGAAACGTTTAACGGTAAAACATACTGAAAGTATAATCTTTTTAAGGTGTAACTGATGAAGTGTCTTATGTCTCCGGTACTCCGTGTAGGTTGCCAATAAACTTCATTATTTAAACACAAACTTGACTTTATCTACTTACTTATATTTGGTAAGAATATATACATGTACAACATAAGAGGAACTTTTCAACGCAGTGGTAAGATATCTTAGTACTAAACGAAACTGTCCACTTACCCTGCTAGTCTGCTTTTGCTCCTATGAATAAACTCAACTGAAGGTTGAACCGGTGACAACGACTCCACACATTACAGAAGTATGCTACTGGTCTCAAATGATCACTCAGACGTCCTTGAATGTACATATGTATAAATATATATATATATATCCGAGAGTAACATTTTCATTCGTGGACAGCTATACTCTGACTCGCCACAGATGATTGCTACTGGCATACTGAATCAATGGCAAACAGCAAGTGACGGGTTAGTCGTTACTAATACCACTTTTCCTCATTGACGTTTCTTCAAGGAAAAATCGACTTGAGCAGCAAGCCTCATTAACAACGGATTGCAACTGACGCCTGTCCAGTTACCAGGGAATAGAAAAATATAATTCATCTAATGACTGTTACCTTCGGGGTTCAACCGCCATTTCTCTTGAAAATGTTCATCTTCAAAATTCGATTTCTGCTGTAAAATCCAATGAAATTTTTCAACTTAAAAGTTTGCATTCGAGTAGGACACCTGGTAATAGATTTTCGAAACCATCTTTAGTGTTCTTATAGTTGTAAACCAACTTAACAATGCCAGGTTTGGTCTGGAATCTCCTGAGATAGTTGGTTAAATTTGAAGATAACAACAGAAACGAATTACGCCTCGTTTATCTGAAAAATCCAGACGATACCTAACTAGTTCAATCACAGCAACGTCTGTGTTTTTGCACTAATGACTCATATCATTGTCCTCAATTTTACTGTCATTTGATCGGAAAGCTCTTGTAGTCAGTAATAATTAAAGTATTAAGATATTCTTAAGTTAACTCCAGACACGAGAACGTAGACTAAATTGGTATATAAAAAGCGACGATCAGATGAATTAGTAATGAAATATAGTTTATCGGTTGATCATTTCTTGCTAGTATTATACGGTTATTTAAACATTTATCGTTTTCTATCTTTATCAGATGAAACATAAGATAACACCATGACTTTATTTACCTTGAATGTCAGCACAATTTGAGCTTTCCTCGTGTAATGTACGAGACGTTTACATGGTCACTTTGATGTAACTTTTCAGTTCTTGTCGATCAGTCTTATTATGATACTCAACTCGAAGACGGATATGGGTCATTCTAAAAGTATTTTGTGCATTCATATCAAATTTTCATTTTCACAAAAAGAAAGCGACATGGTTCAGGGTCGGATTTGAAATGTATTTGAGGCTCATATATTAATTTTGACTGATTAAACTAATGAGGACACAATGATTTAAAGATTTTTTAACGTAAAGTCCATTTTAATTATAGTGTCATATTAATCATATTCTTTACCTTATAAATTAGTAGAGTTACCTTTTGGTCATGTTACAGGGAAGGCATACAGTGTTTTTGGAAAGACATTTTTTCACATTAGTATGAAAATATGTTTAATTGAAACACGGACTGTGATCTTTCTGCATGGAAAGGAAGGGTTTATATATTTCACTTAAAAAGCACAGTAAATTTGACAATTTATTTGTAAAGTTTTCAATAAGAATATACGTTAGTTCCTGTTCGTTACAGGAAAGACACGCGTGTCACAGAATTGACAACTATATAGTATTTGAGTAAGAATAACGATGTAGATATGCCAATGACAATAACATGGGTTGATAATAATCATCGTAAATACGTGGTGAAAACAATATAAAAAAGGACAATAAACATAACTATGTTATGATTATGCTTGTTTGTCAGCCAAAAGACTCTGACTGTTACAGGAGGGACAAGTTCAAAAATTGTTTTGAAAAGGAAGACATAAAACATTAATAAAAAAAGGAAACTTAGGACTTTGGCAAGTGCTAATTTGAACCACTTTAGTGCTAGCTTCGATTAATTGGCCTATGTCCCACTGTGAAATTGCTAAGGTCCACTGCTTCAGTGCTAGATTCAGTGCTACAACTCACTGTCTGGTGCTTTCAGCTTGCGCCACACTTACATTTATCTGATTTAGATATGAGGCCATTTTTGGCAATTACATGTCATTTGTCAGAATAATTTCCTAAAGGGAAAAGTTTTCTCGCGGTAATAATTCAATTAACCTATCCTGCCATTTTGAAAAGTGTCGTTTAAATTTGTTTATTTTCTTCTATTTATTTCAGGGTTGTGGCACATTAAGTATATTCAGAGGAATCTTAACGGGGTTTTTATTACATGCTTAAGCATACTCATCATTATTTGGCCATGTGTCTCATTTTAGCCATGGTCACCGATACTGTGTTTCACATAATAGTCTATTAAGGTATGTTTGATCATCATTTTAGTAAAAAGTTTTTCTAATCACGTATGCCTAATGCAAACGAATCAGAATAGAAACACAACAAATTAAAGATTATTAGTTATTGATTGTCTTTCCATTAACACTTTATGTCGTTTACATAAGACCTATCTCCTACAAACTTGAGACATTCAGATATTATGTTTATCAAATGCAGAGAAGGACACTTTCATCCTTATGTAGTTGGAAACCCCTAAGGGTTTCTTACAAGCTATTTGTAAATTAAGTCAATGTTGAATAGACAAATATGAGATAAATAAGAACAAACATTAGTTAGCAGTAACAACGATTGTCTTTCTATTGACAAGAATAAGCTGTTACAGTAACGACTGTTTTATGAAAGACTAACTTCTTTAGTAAATCAGGAGAAAAATAATGAACAGTCCTCGTGCCATTCCAGACATTCAAATATCTTTGGAAAGTCTTGTTTTTTTAAATGGCGTTTTTTGAAAGACCCGGACCACAATTTTACTTTTCCATCCAAATTTTGTCTTGGAATCGACATGGCATATCTATTACTCTCAACCAGTAAATTATAATGACAGATAGCTTAACGCTCATTGAATGAGAAATCATTCATTTCTTGAGCATTTATGTATCTGTCACAGGAAAGAAATTAATTCTCATTTACAAGATTAAAAGTTTAATTTCTGCGTCAAAAATTTGCTTAAACGTTTTTGATTTTAACAGAAACGGGCAAAAGTTCCATATTCAAGTTAACGACAGGAAAAAAGGATAGACAAAATACATGAGTAAAAAAGAGAAAAAATATACATTCGTATATAGGTTTTTCAATCTGGATACGTTATAAAGCACTAACCCCTTGTTGCTAAAATACAAAATGGTTTAGTCATTTTTGAGTTAAAACATAAATTAGATCATACGTTTACCATTAGTAAGAAGTAATTTTTTTTACAAATAAAAATACATTTCAACAGTGAAATTGATATTGTACACCTGATACGGTAAAAAGCAGAAATTGATACGAATGACTAATAATTATGATTTTGTTATTATTGTTTTTATTGATATATTAATTATTGACATTATGCCATACCTTTTCAAGCTTAGTCCATCAACTACCCTCTATTGATTTTCAGAATAAGTGAAGTAAATACTGGCCGATAGAAAGGCATCTCACGTGAAAATGGAAACTGATGAATTTCATTTCTTGAAAACATTACTTACCTTATTATTGTTTTGTCGAAAATTCTATAATGATTGTTTTAAAACTCCAAACCTGTCAACATTTATCACAATGGTAAATTCTGAATTGAAAACAATGATGTAACAATTATTCAAATCGTGTGTATGTATTTTTAAAAATATATTTATTCCGTCAATGGTGGAGAATTAGGAATTTAAAAAAATTTATAGTTGACATTCAGTTATCGAATTTTCTATAACAAATTTCATTAGACCTTCTCGAAACACTTGTATCAGGAGAAAGTATTACACAAACCCTTAACTTCATATAAAAAAAAACACAATTCAAATGCCATTTTAAATAAATTTCTGAAAAGGAAATCAGGTAAACATAAATTACTCATTGGTAATTAGTAATACGATTCACAGTGCTTGTCCGACCTATGGTATTCGTCCTTAACACAATCCATCATTCCTTAATTCTTATGTTCTAAAGTTAATCCATATCTGTGGCCATGAGAGTACTGATAACATTAAATCAAAGCATTCCACGACATAAATCAATGTGATTAAGTGTAAAGATCATGTGAGAAGACAGGACCCATGAAGCACATCAGACGGGTCGAAGTGTCTTCTCACACCGACTACAAGGTTAATCAGTATAGTTTTTAGTTTTATTAGATTAATGGATTTTATGATGCCACCGACAGAAATGCCCGAAATAATTTTTCAGGGACACTTACGATTAGACGCATAACAGAAGTATGGCAGACCAATCGGACCAAACGATTACCGTGATAGGAATATGTATTGTACAACCATGCTAAATCACCCATACACCACAAAAAGACACTTCAACAAACACATCAGTTGTAGATATGTTTTGTGAATATGTTAACAAGTTCGTAATCTAAGTCTTTTACATATGTTTAGTGAATATGTTTATAAGTTCGTAATATAAGTCCAAATACATAGCACAACGAGTATTGATATGGTGTTTGTAGACATACTGAGGTCAGGACTCAGCCATAAACCAGGCAACAGCAGTAATATTTCTATAAACAGTTCTTCTGTTTTGTAGTATATACTGTTTTTCTACTACAATATGCAACATTTATACACTGTTTATCCATTACATGGCAACATTCAGTCATTTAGAGGCAGTGTCGCGACAGAAAACACAGTTGATAAAAATTTGATCATTGTGTTCTCATAAAGCTAACTTTTCTTGCACACAAATGGATCCAATTTGCTCATTTATATCGATCGAACCACGTCGCCGTAGAAAGTTATTCTGAATGACAAGACAACGTGCGAGAATTTTCGAAAAATATACAATATTGAAAACAAATAAAACATCAATTTCCCAAACGTGCATAGGAAGTGTCTTTGCTCTGTGAATATCATCTGATAGCATGGATCCCGAAGACATGCGTCTTATAATATGTTACTAAATAATATTGCAAATCTATTGGTGTAACCTTCAGCATGTAGAGAGAATTTTGTTTCGGAATACGGTTTATCATATACATTGCTATGATATCAGATATGTTGTTGTTGTTGTTGTTGTTTACTCCAAAATACATCTGGTAGCCTTGTAATAAAGCAAACTGGCACAACTGAAAGGTCACTGCTCCAATGGTAATTGGGTAATGTGGAACCCGTGGCTTAAGGGAATCAATATATTTGTAACGTTAATTTCAGCTTTTCTAATCAGGCTTGGATACAAAGAATAATAATTATATACAAAAAGCGCGACATTGACTTTATAGAAACATAGTCCTCGAAATAGTATCATAATGATAAGAAATTGATATCAAGTGACAATTTGAAGTGTCGCACATTCACCGACACCTCTGTTTATAGTCATTAGTATCACAAATCACCGACAGATAGGGTCCGGAGAACTCACCATTAATACTGACACACACGTCAATTATAAGTGTTGTATAATATTTGCATGACAAAAAACCTTAAGGCGAACGCAGATTTTACTAAATGAGTTTAAGACAGGGCCTCCACTATAAACAGATGAAATAAGATTAGTAAATTGATCGATTTATTGATGTATGAAGTTTGCAGAACATTGATTGTTTTTTTGTTTTTTTTTGTGTTGGGGGGATGATTTATTAACTTATGCACAAAGATTTTTGGTGAACTTGTGAACGCATATATACCAAGGCTAAATCTCGCCTGGCCCACATAACACAGTACCTTGAATAAATCAGATAGCCGGGATCATGTTTTTCTGATACAGCTAATCGTATCAAATTTCACCAGACAATGTGATTGATAATACATTATTTCAAGATTTAGTGGGTAGTCAAAAATTATTATTTTTAAGTCAACTAATTGTCTATCTAACTGGAAATCTCATAGAACTTGCGATAATGTACCTCTTACCATATTCCTAGTCCTATAAACACTGAAGCACTTAAATTTGAAGTTTAACCAGTTTTGCACTGTAACAATCAGATGACATCATGGGAAAAAAATTGTTTTCCGGAATTCCCTTATTTATATTTTTTTCACCCACTATAAACGTTCCAATCATGAATTGTGTTACACATAGATCTAGAAAATGTCTACTCGTGTTCAACACATCCCAAAATCACATTGTCTGATCGATAAGACTTGATGAAGTCTTCTAAACGCTGCCACATGTTATTGTTTTCACTGAAGTCATGTCCAACATCGACTATCAACAATTGTTTTACCTTTGTGGTATGTAACTTGGATTATGTAGCAAAGCAACGGGAGTTTAAAAAGTTAGAATTGTCGACAAAACGTGAAAATTACTTAAGAATACAAAAGTGTGGGGTGCGACTTGTGTATGCATCTTCATAAACCGAATATTTGTTGGGTTGTCACGAAATTCAATTTGCTGTAACTCGATAATGTCTGATATCTATTTGACCTACGTACGGAAATCTAAAATCGCAGTCAGTATTATTGGCGTTTATCTTGTTTTTCCAATCGTTACATATTTAGTTTACAAGCATGGGCCATCGCTAGGTTGTATGTACACAGTACGTCCATTATCCCTTCTTGTTCGCGCTTCTCTCTCATTGATAAAAATAATCTGTAAAGCATATTGATAAATAAGATACCCTAGGTAATCTAGGAACACAGGATATCAAACATACTGATTACTTGTCATCCCATACTTTTTATACCGATGATAATTCTACTATTCATCTCATGAGCTGTAAGATGATATTCAAATCTTTTGGACAATTTGGCAGTCAGATCAGGGTCGATAGTGTTTGTAAGGCGGCATGGTTAACGATGTACAGCTGATGGACAATTATATCTTACAGTACATATGTATAGAGGTGTTCGCTTAAGTTTGACTCATTCAACAATCTTTCAGCTTAGAAAAATGATTTCTTAAAAACATTTTTACCACATACATAAATATGATACTCATATTCATTCTAAAACACCTTTTGCATGGGTTTGTGAAACAATATGCAATAATTCAAAGTTTTCATTTTCTTTTCAAATTTTCATCTCAAAATATTTTTTTAAATACATCATAAATTTTTTTTTTAATGTCATAACGTTAAGCCATATTAAGTATTTTTTTCGAAATTTTGCCAAATATGTGATTGATGAATGCTTTATTGTGGAGTTATCTAAAAATTCACAGTTTGGCTTATGCCAGAATTGTCATCGGCTACACTATAAATGTACCCTGTATATGTAGTACAGATATGAACCCGAAACATACAGAACTAAATGTATTATCTGTAAAGTATATCTGGTAAGAAATGGTACAATTTCTAAATTTCCAAAAATAACGATTTCACAATTGAACTTGTGGACAACGTAAAACAACTTTTATTCAGCAGCTGTTAAGTCTGGGTGCCATACCTGCAGATTAAAATTAACCTTTGCGATACCAAGGCAAGTTCCCGTACACGTTTAACAGTAGAGCAAAACCAACGGAACAAATGCTATCATTTTAAAACATAAATGACGACAGCTAGCTATTTATGTATTCTGAAAGTAACAGAATGTAAAACCTCTTTGCGAAAAATATCTTGTTCTTAATATAGAAGAATTTTCTTAAAACTAAAGATTATAATTTTAAGAAGGGTCTTATATTAACACTATTTTATGAAAATTCATGACATGCAATCATCCATGAATGGAATGAATTGATTCACGCGATTTTCGATATTGATATTTTGCACGCAACTAATAATAAAAAAATATGTTCTGTAAAATCCTAATCAAACTTTGTTATAGTCAATCTCAGAGATTTTTTGTACAAGAATTTTCTAGAGATGAGAATCAATGAGAAGGTTATTCACACTTCTCGCACATCATTCCTGCACTGCCAAAGGCCATCACTAAATATTGCATACAGCTTGAGAGATGACATTGGAAACTAGATGCAATTATTGACATCCAGGCATGTGTTTGAATATTAATAAGAAAGAACGGGTAATCCAATTAGACCATTCTTCACTCAGACATCTCGCAGTGGCATTCCACAGACCAACTTACGAAACCATACTGGATATTCTTAGCGGGACTGCAACAGTAACTTTTAGACGTTTTTAAATAACAGAATTCTTGAACCTTATTATCTTAAATAGAAACAAAAGGCCTTAACCATTACCACTATTAGTATCGTGATGACTCGGCATGACGAAGAGAAACGTAAGACGAGACACCCCCTCGACACATCTGGCCTCGCGTCGCACGTGCCACTCACACGTGAGTATACGTGATGATATGATATTCTAGATACCACACAAGGAGAGCGAGAATCAACATGTTTACTCAAATCAGCTACCATATTAAGCGTCTACACCGTCAAATGAAGGATATTACCATTTTAAGAGACAATTTAATATTTTAAAACAGACTAAACTGACATCAATCACTGCGATACATTTACATACTAAGTAATACACTTTTATAATATAAAATATAATATATAAAGGAACATGGGCATTGCTGGATGGTCATGATTATGCAAATAATGCAAAAAGATATAATCATTTATGCAGAACACTATACACCATTTGTTATTTAACCATTCTGGTGATTGAATATATGTAAGTGATGACAGAAAATAACTCTGAAAATCCAATAACTTCGAAGAGAAACGTTTATCAGAAATACACATAAGGCACTCTGCACATTGATTCGTTCTACTTAAGAATGTTTGCTACCGACTGATTAGAATTATCCGGCAGCACAAAAGCACAAGGACTAATTACGCGCCCCTTCTTTCTGTTTGATGTACTATTGATACAAAAGGGCTATTACTTGTGGCTCAAACACTCTGTGAGATTGTCGCACTTGAAATGTAGGTAGACAGTCTCTTGACATCTCAACTTAAAAGGCCGTCTAAATTAGGCGTTGCTTCTGAGAGGTTAGTAAACTTTTCAAACAAGACCGTGATGACAACTTCTGGGAAAAAAATGTAATGGCAATATTATGTGTGACGCACCAAAGATTTAAGGGGATTTTTATTACCAGTATTCTTGAAACATCGTCATATACATTGATACTAATATAACAAGTTGATACAGAAAGTCGAGATATTTGTAGGGTTGCCGTCAATCCCACAGCCAGTAAGCCAAATCATTATAAGTAATGTAAAGTACACAATCGAGAAGGTAATCAGTATTCTATAATCATGCTTAAGGATATTAAGATGGTGGACTGGTATGATCCCAGCTAGGAATCCAAAGTATGGTCCGCTACAAATTTATTCCAAGCAGTTTGTATATTTCATTGTATATATTTAAATACTTTGAGATTATCAACATTATTTCATAACCATTGATAGTTTATTATAATAGTTTGGTAAAAGTGACAGTTAAAACAACACCAATGATTGAAGACTTGTCAAATCATGGTTTACAAAATCCGTGGCTAAATGGACTATAGATAAATCTACTTAATTTGACAAGAGACGAAGGGCGTCTTTATTCTTAGGAAATAAATCTTACAATTTACGAGTTCTCAACTTCCATTTTATTCATTTCAGACAACACCAGTACAGCGGCTACAAAATCTGTAGATAGTACCTGAACATTACTAAACGTTTACCTTTATGAATATCTTATCAAATCTACATTTTAGTTTATATATCTATTTATATAACTATCAATCTATTCATGTCATGTGCTGCATACATTATCAGTTATTAACAAATAATCGTTTCTGTAGGCTCAGGATGGTTCGAAGCATAACTATGGTCAGTTTTTTCTTATTCTCCTTCTACACATGGTTTGTCTTATTCCTCCGTTGAAGTTAAAAAATCCTTCTGTTTTCCCTCATTCAGATGCATTAAGAAATTCATCAACAATATGATACTTATATTTTCTAATATATAGATTGTCTAGAGTTGAACAAATTCTACTTATCATCCACAACTGCGTTCCATAGGAGTTATAGTTTTGGCAATAGATTTTGAACAATGCTCTGTTACAGCCAAGTTCATGACATCACAATTGTTTTACATCATCAAGCAAAGACATCAAAATGCTATGACGTCATAAACATCTAAGAGAAGTGCAGTGTTCAGAAATTAAAAAAAATTCAAGGAAGGGAAATGAAAATAATTTTAGATGATAAATGAATCTAATCCTTATGTCTTCGGTTATTAAATATATCAACACTCTTTGATAAAAGTTAAAATATCCTCAGCAAGCCTCGGATATTTGTACCTTTATAAACTCGTGTTGATATATGTGATATCAGAAGACACGAGGGTGCGAATCTCTATATATCAAAACTAACACATTCACTCAATCAATTAGAGTTAATATTTCAATACATAATAAGCATCATCACCATTAGTATCGATAGTACCGATTTCATAAGCATTTATGCATTTTATCACGGGTTTGCAACATATGCAATTTTTAACAAAATTCAAATTAATTATTGGAAGCATTGATGTGCTGCATGGTTACTTCACTGGCAAATTAGTTTATCCTGTACGTGTTTCAATGAATTGAACTGCTTGTAGGGGGATCGGATATTATCGGGAATAAACCTGGCTTCTGCATACCGGTAATCATCTCAGTAATTAGGCATCCTCGCTATCGCGTCGCTGCTTTGATAACAGCATTAAATATAGTCTGGAGATATTATCGATTTCTTTATATATCAACTGATAGTCACTCGAACGAATAAAACGTTTGAAACGTCATATTGAAGAACGGTTAATCAAGGCATTGAAATTTTTTTGTTTTGCTTGAGGTGGAAAGGAATGTGCTTACACACATACATTCATCTGACCCTATTTTTCTAACTATATATGCTATTATCATGTTAACTATTGTCAACACATTAATGTGTAATAAGGTCATCAATGTGATTTTGAAAATGACATTAAAATTGACTTTTTAAGTTCATAATTACCAAAGATTGAAGATAGCGGGATATTTATTCTTACAGCGAGTACTAGCGCTAACTTTCATACTCTTATGAAATATTAGTTCCACTTTGGATAATACTTCTCCGAGACAGTGGACGTCACTGTGATATCTATAGTGCAAGATGCTGTGAAACAAGTATACAGTGTGTTACAAAACAGACAGATATACCATACTTCATTGATGTAGAATGCTATAATGAACGTTAAGTATATTTAAGTTTTATCGATATATCGTTTTTTAATCTTAATCAATCTCAAATGCCGTATCTACTATTTTTGAGGCAGATCTTACTTTGAGATTTTTTTAACAGTTAAACTTTATCTGGGCATATTACAGGTTTTTAAAAATTCTTTTCATCTTTTATGACATATTTACTTTTAATAAGGGTCTTGCTAACATTGCTATTTTACTTGAGTTAGTTTGAAAGTAATCACATGCCAACCTTATAAGCACGTGTCTGTTACGTGATAGCTATGTTGTTGTTTCATTTCTAAGTCTTTTGAAATTGATATTATTATCAAATGATATACGAACACATGCCTTTTTAACCAATCGTGTACTGACATTTCGATGATATCATCTGTAGGAACTATATCTGTGATTTTAACTTTTCAAGGACTCATTATTTTTTAAACCTGCAAGTGATAAATACCTTATCATTTATTATAAACATCCAGTGACGCAACTCCAATTTTCTTTCGGGACATTATTTTACGTAATTTCCTTCAAACCTGATTCAATGACGCTACCCGGGGCAATTACATTAATAATGTCCCTCTAACCCGGGCAATTATCATAACAATGCGCTCTATCCCGGGAAATTATCTAAATTATTACATATGATATACATGTAATTGATTTTTTTGTTTAAAGTGAAATGGAGACATACTGTTACTTGAGGAAAATAACACAATTATTATTTCCCTTCTACAAATGTTTTCGGCGATATCATGTCTCGAAAGAGCAACGTTCACACTCCCTAACGCTGAACCTGTCGCTCTGACTACTGAGCAACTGTGACAGCGCTGATGATGATCATAAGTTATTCCTTTTACAACATACATGTAGTTTGAGTGCTTTCATATTTTATATTTTTATGTTTATTTTAGGTAAACTAAGGCTAAGAATACTGTTTTATCATTTTAAAAAAAATCTTTTTTTTTGGGGGGGGGGGGGGGGGGGGGGGGGGGGGTATTCAGGCAGAAATATACAGCCACCAGCCAATTCGAAACTGAAGCTTATATATAAAATCATCATGAATTCTCTGCCTTTTATTCATTGTTCTTTATACTTATAGATCAATTTAGAAAAGTAGTTATGTTGGACTGAGAGTTTATAGAAGCAGTTCATATGTAAAAGGCGTTTGCTATTGTTGGCTATATTTTTATGCATCTTAGATGCAAATTTGATACTAAATAGACGCTTCATTTGTGCAAATTTCTTTATATAGCCATACTATATAAATATCTAAATGCATATTCAGATAAATAAATTCCAATGTTGATATTTAAAAATATTGGAACATTGCTATATTCATACCTCAGCTTCCATACTTCATGTTTTTGTTCCTTTAATAGTTCATACATTAAACGTTTAAATATCATGTAAGATTGAACAAATGTAACATATGTAATTTCTATTATTCCTAGATGTGCCTTTATTTTACGTTTGTTATGTAACTGATGAAGACTTGTAAATTTGTTTAAATCAAACTCAGACACTAATATTTTAAATGTCATGGAATTTGATAATTTAATCCCTATGATGTGAAGATTTACCTTTTACATTGTTTGAAAAGTAAGTGCTAAGAGCTCGAATCAGAAGTCAATTTGCGCTTGGCCAGCATTAAGTGTGTTGTAACATGTTACTGAAAGACTCGAAATTCCAATCGACGTAGCAGTTTAAATGGTTTACTCAAATTGAGTACATATATGCCTTGAGAAGCTTCCCAGGGGTTATTACGTGTGGATTGCCGGACATCGATCCCGATGTGAGCGAGGATGATGCACAAGCGTCTCAAGTTCTTCATTTAAACGCAGGGTCAAAATTTAATCGCATTAACTATAAAAATACTTCACGTTCAAATAATTCACGGCGATGAGTGTTTCATCTGAGCTAATGGAATTTACATAATTAAACTCAATATTATGACGACGGATTATAAAGTCACATAACCAACCGTTTTAATAAAACATATAAATGTATGGGTCCAATGCTATATATGGGAAAATGCGTATCAAATAAGGAAACAAGCAATAAACGTGCGGTAGATGTGTATCATGTCGTTTATTCGGCTTTACAGAGAGAGAGAGAGAGAGAGAGAGAGAGAGAGAGAGAGAGAGAGAGAGAGAGAGAGAGAGAGAGAGAGAGAGAGAGAGAGAGAGAGAGAGAGAGAGAGAGAGAGAGAGAGAGAGAGAGAGAGAGAGAGAGAGAGAGAGAGAGAGAGAGAGAGAGAGAGAGAGAGAGAGAGAGAGAGAGAGAGAGAGAGAGAGATCAGGAAAATCGTTTTAAATGATACATTTATGTCAATTTCGTTCTTTCAACCTTGAACATGATTGATGTTATTTTTCATATGTTCCCTTTCTATTTCGAATTCTTTCTTGTCAAAACCAGATATAAGTACTGCCAGGCGAATCGGACAGCTGCCAAACACTTGATCGATGATAATTCATTCTATATTATTGAGGCTTTGCTAATACACGGATATATATCATTGTAAAACTATAAGTGTAGTTTAAAAACATAGTAAAGAAATAATGATAAAATTTACATTTTCTACATCGACCTTATGGCTTTTCTGTCAGAAATATGTGTAATCTTACGTGTAATAGTATCTATTACAGACTTGTATTTACGTTATTTTATTCATAGTGTGTATTAAATTATGAGTTCTAATTTGAATATAGTTATTATGAAAATATAGTCAGCATGTCGCAGGAGAATAAAAACAGAAAACACATTCCTAAAAATAACCGAACAAACCACAATACGGCAAAGGGGTAGAAATGGTATTCTATGTTTTCCCGAAAACCATCTCTCTATCGATCTTTTACTGAAAGGGTGTGACATTGATGAGTTTTATCTCGTATTTGATTGGTAGTTATACTTCCGTGCACTTGCAACATTGGCGAATAGTGGGGTTTCTTTCAAATAGAGATAGATATTATATGTCATCGAGGAATTATGCATATATTACGATTTCATTTACATTTCGGTTACAGCGGCGAAAGATAAGGTGGTTGAAAATGCGCCTAAACGTGTTATGATTGATCCGAAGGGGATGTTATAGACATCGCTTTATCGGGAATTAATGTGGATTGTGCATGTTACTTACTGTTCGTGCTAATGAAATTAGCAAACATCCAATGACGTGGCTGAATGTCTCAATTATATTAGCGTCCTCTCATAATAGCTTATTGATCGCCTAATATCAATAGTAACCAAGCACAACTTTTCATTAATTACTGAAATGGCCTCAAATGATCGCTTTAGCAAGTTCAGTTCTATCACTTGCCAAACATAGACCGTCCATTAGTAGGCTTAACGGACGTGGCACAGAGAAAGAACGTTGCTCTTACATGCAAAGACGACGTTTTTACCAAAAACTAAAACTGCTCATTAACGTTATACATCATTTACGTCTAATCAAGTTCCTATTTATATCAGTATGTTTATCAATGAAGCATTAGGTGAGACGCGAAAATGGTTTAGGAATGTATGAGGCGATCAATATGTAATGTGTCACTCAGGCGTTTGAATGAGGATGCGCACGAACCGACTGAAATAAGATTCAGTGGTATTTATTGGTCAAGTGATTTTATTACCACATGGCTTTTCAAGTGAGATAAAGATCTACTTAACTTTCAAAACTTCAATTTGCAACATCTTTTGAGAAACTAGGTGACATAGACAATTGTGACGCCATTAAACAATACAATTAGAACGAGTTTAGGACGAACACCTTCCCTCTAACAATACGTCGCTTGGGTCGTACCCAAGTGTATCCGTCAAACACACAGCTCCTCCTGTATACTTTTATTTGACTTTTAAAGGAGAGACTTCGTATATGCGATGAGTTGTTTAAACTTGTGAAGTTTAACGTATTACTTGTTTTGTCGTTATTTGAAAGTAATGAATAGGTAACCAAAGTCGACATGTCTTTGGATAATTCAAGTAACAAGCTTTGAACTAAATATTAAAATCTATGAAATTTGAGTTTTTTTTAAAATATGACGCAGACAAACTTTACATCAAGGTTTCTAGTTAAATAATTCAAAATTTTGAAAATAATGTCAAGGTCAACTGAATCAATTGGGCACCATGTCTACCCCATAAAGAGATTGGTGCAAAATATGAAGAGAGGGTAGTGAATTGGTCTTGGGATATCACGCTGACAAGCATACCATTCTGGTTTTGAAGCCGAGATTTTGAAATCCTCGCTGTGACATTGAAAATAATGTGATGGTCACCATAATTTACTAGACCCGGCGTTTCCCAATAAGAACATGTTGATGGGTATAAAGATAATCCTGCAAATGGATGTCCAAATATACTGCAACAAGCTTAAATTGCAAGCCCCAATGCTGAAAATGTCAAAGACTCGCTTTTACCTTATAAGTAATGCTTTGGTCACAACTCTCGACTGAACAAGGCGTCTTCTTAATAACAAGCTACCTACATGTATATGTAAGATATGAAGCATTGTAAGCGTTCTCTTGAGATATCACGGTTACAATGGTAAAATTTCAAAGTCTCATTGTGCCCTTAATGAAGGTCAAGGTCACAAACTTCTATAAGGACGTCTCTTTTATTGCGAAAAAGCAACATAAAACAAAAAAGAATCCAGTCAACAAATTTTAAGTTAAATCAATTCGTACGTACGGACGCTACTCTATATTATATCCCCCGCTATGCGTTGAACCCGTGCCGGAGACATAAACTAAGACATTTCAAACTTCAGTTTACCTTTTTTCTGAGCAGGTACAGACATGTTTCGTTAACTCTTCTCAGTATTTATTTTGAACATCTGTTTCAATGACACCTTGTAGCCAAAGATAGCTCAAGTGAACTAAATATTTCTTCATCTTCCATGTTTTATGTCCAATTAAGCCTAGTTATCCCCCTGCAGCTTGTTCTTGTAGACAGCGGGGATTAAGGGCTCATAATCGATATAATTTTCTAGAAATAGAGACGGATTCCGTTTGTCTGTCTAATGCCTTGATGTGGCTCTGACCTGAAAAATACCTTTAGTGCCGTAAGCAGTATCGGCAACTGTGCATGGTCATCACTATTTCATGTTTGAAAAATGTTAGTGGAAATATGTGATAGAATCTTCAGAGTGTAGAAACTGATGTTTTGAGTTTTGTATGAGCGTTACGTTATGTATGATTTACTATGTTTGGGGTTCAGAATTTGACAACGGAAGGGGGCATTTGGCTATTTGTTACGTTATAAATGATTTACTACGCATTTGAACAAACCCCCCCCTTGGATCCGCCACTGACACTTCACCAGAAGACTTCTTAAAAGTAAGATTAAAAACCCGCCTTATGGTTAAAGTTGTATATCATGAAAGCTTTATAAATTAGTGCAACTTATTTCCTCATGAATTGTAATATCTATAAGGTAATGCATTATCCTAACATTCTGAATAACTCAAGTCAGTGACACTAATGTAGAAATTGTCCTTGTTTCCTAAGAGAATAACATGACCTCGGTTTCTTTTGTAGACACATCAGTTACAAAGGAAGCATCATCTTATACATAAGTGGTTCGGCCATGAAATAGAAACGTCTCGCCAATAATACTGATAACATTTCACCAATCCAAGGTAATGTAAACGTTTATCTCGAGATAACCACACTGTACGAGTTCTCAGATTTTAAGTATCGTCTATACTTAATAAAGGTCCGACTTCCTCCACCAAAGTGGTTTGGTCATGGAAGAAGAAAGTCTCAGGACTCAGACTGACAATATTCCACCATTCCACGAATATGAAGTAAACTTTTAACATGCATCCACGAGAAAAGTTTTTTTTACATTTCAGGTGGACAATGATTATCACTTTTTAAGGCTTTTAGTTACAATTCATTAGTTAGTCTTGATAAATTGCTGTAATGTAGCGTTAGGCTTTAGTTGTTATCGATCGTTGGCCTTTGAAATGCGTTTTTCCTTCATACATTATGACTTTTTATTTGTTTCGGTCTATTTGCCGAACTCATACATGATGATCTACACAAATGATTAAAACAATTTCGGTTGTTCAAATGTTCAAGAAAAATTTAACTGAATAATAACAAATTGCATCACATTTACACAAGATGACATTGGCTACGGGCGATAGTATTCAATGACTGTTTCCGTATCAAAGTGACATAGATTATGTTTCAAAATATTTACTGTGGCTTTAGTAAGATTCAAAATACTATATGACCTGAGTTAAGTTAAAATCGCCTCCATAATCCAACATCTTTATCTCTTCAATGCTAGAAGTATGATATTTTCTTGTTTTCAATTTTAATCGGAACAGAGCTCTATAAATGATAAAAATTCGACATTCTGTGTTCAGATAACATGTTTATTGGTTAAATGACATACTTAATACTGTCAATCTATGTTTGTCTTTGTGTCTGCTCTAAATATGATTCCAATATTACGTTTGAGTCATTGTCGCGCGACACTGTCCGGTTTTCGATCACAAATCACGACTTTAACCCGTTCATAGTCACTACACTGAACTGATAATCTTTAGGATTCTGCTTTTCTGGAACAACCACTACTTCTCGATAAGACAACACCATTAAGTTTGATATATTGACCCCCAACAACATACTCTGTGTCCCTTTAAGTTTTCTTCTCGAGAGATAACCATCCAGCTACAACGGCGTATTTGTATCAACTACGTTCCTTCAGTGCCTTGATATATACCAAGGCAAATACCTCGAAATGTAGAAACTCCCAATCAGCACAATTGACAGCACTGAGATGATAGAACGGAGGAGTTTGAATGTTCTCCTTCAGGTTCCATGCATGACGCCATTTTATCAGCCAATGCCAATCAAACCATTTCTATTACATGTAGGAGTTCGTGGACAATAGCCAGATAATATGCGACGTAACGCAGGCAAGACAAAGGAATGACATGAACATATTGAAAAAATCTAATGAAACACTAATTGCTAATATTTGTAGTCTACATGCTAACATCTACACAATACATGCCTAGCAAATTGAAAGTACATTTTGCAATAGAAAGATTGTTGTTAATGATCTCGAAATGTTTTCTTGGAGGCGTTCTCATTTATGGTTACAGGAATAACCAGCACCTAATGATAATCTGGTTATTTCAAACAGATAAACCAATCATTAACAATATGTGTGTTTATATGCGATTCCTATTGAATCATATTAATTAATTCGGGAAACAGGGACTATTATCTACAGATGTTTTCATATTAGACTATTATCTGAAGTGGATACTGGGAAATAACCCAATGGATCATATACTTTACTTTATTTATTTATGAGGATTCAGATTACTTATCTTTTGAAATATATGAGAATACGAAACCGTTAATCGTCTTCACTATGCTATTAACAAACGCTTTATGTTAAACTGGCAATCCACTTCATAGTTGACTCAATCGAGAGAAGCTCCTCTATACAAAGAAAACACTTTGTGCTTTGTGAAAGTGTTTTGTGGTCATTTGCTGTGACTTCATTCCCGAACAAGATCTGAAGTATATTTGTGCCTGGCTTGACATTTGTTTTGATAAAGCGGAAACAAGGGGATAAGAAGTTTTAGATTGATAAGAGGCGTTCCACTGTTACGTGCAAGAACTTTGTGTTACTAAGATAGAGAAGATTGAAGAGTTGTGTTGTACTAATTAAAATCGGCTCACATGTCACCGATGAAAACAGATAAATTAGACTCTTGGGACTAGTAGGCAAATACACTGGATTTATGGCAACATTGTTTGTGTATTACTTTCATTTTGAGTATCGTATAACATGGTGATTCTGAAGTTAGCGACATGTTGAAAATTCTGATTTAGTGGTTCATTGTCCTTCCCAAAATATCTAAACACGATTTGTCAGTGAGCAGTGTCAATAGTTATACTTAAGGGACTTAATCCAATGAGTTATAACAACAGAAAGCTATGTACATCGTTTGAGTCACTTGTTCTACTTAATAGCCGTTTTCCACGATGAACAAAGGAGTCACATTCACGATAGTGGCAAATAAAATAACTGTACCGCTATAACGTGTATATCTAGTTTGATAAAAATACTCAAATTGATAAACAAACAAGAGTAAACCAGTATCAATTGCAGTGAACACTGGTTCATATTGCTTTAATGGTGTATTTTTGCAAAAGGTCACATACGTAAATACCATCACTTCAAATCAAAGCACATTGATTGTATTTCCATTTTAAGGTAACTTTGATTTTGACACCGAAGTACCAAGGTATTGTAAAAGCAATTTTTACAGTTTTACCAAGACAGTAAAACGTTAATATAGCGACTTTTCATTTCTACACTACTTGATCATTGTTCTATCTTATCATAATCTGTTCGCCCGAAGTTGGTTTGTTTCTAAATAAAACCATTTTGCTGTTAAAAGAGTGAGGGGTGCTTAATTATGTTATTTGTGTAGATATGGTTTATTTTTTTCATTGAACCATGCTTTCGTAAATGTTACGACAAACTTTTGTATCCTATGTATTCATTATCTCCTCGGTACGTTTTCACTGGAGAATTGGCCTATTTATTTATAGGAATTGACGTAGAAAGTTGTAAAGTTCATGGAGGTATAAACTTGAAAATTTTTTTTAGTTAAAACCTCCATAAACGTAATAAATTTTGAAGTCATTTCTTAAAAATGAATATATGCATACTTGATTTTTTGTAAAGGTTGTATTGATAAAAGTTAACAAATGTTTTACAATATTTTAGCTGCACTATTTACGTGAATGAATTCAACGCTTAACGTTCAACTATAGGAAGGGGAACAAATTCATACAAAACGTCATAAGATCATTGGCCCCTCCAACAACGCGTTTATCAGCCAATGAAACTCTACAACTGAGATGACCATGAACTCATATGACGTCACCTTGACGTTGCCTTGACATTCCTAGTTGCCAAAGTTGAAAACACAAATCGCGAATAATAATAATAATAATAATAGTTCACTTATAGATTGCCTTTCCATAATACATATCATGCTCAAAGCGCTTTGAAAGAGAAGAAAAGTTCAAGAAAAGGCTTGAAAGAATAAATGAGTCTTTCAGTGTGCTCTGAATGACTCGTAGGTTGGGCAAGTACGTAGTTCTAGGGGAAGATTGTTCCACTGATGGGCAGCTGCATGGGAGAACGCTTTCTGTCCATGGCTGCACAGTTTCACTCTTGGCACAATGAATAGGTGTTGGGATTCAGAGCGGAGGGATCTTGATGGAACGTAAGGCTGAAGAAGATCGCAGAGATAGGAAGGAGACGTATGGGAGTGGCACTGGTAGGCAAGACACAGAAGTTTGAAGTTAATCCGTTGTTGAACTGGGAGCCAATGAAGGTTTTTAAGAATTGGGGTGATATGAACTGATTTTCGGGAAAGAGAAACTAATCTGGCTGCCTTATTCTGGAGGGATTGTAATCGATTGATGACTGTTTTTGGAGAACTGACAAGGAGACTGTTACAGTAATCTATTCTTGACATTATGAGTGATAAAGTCAGTACTTTTGTTGCGTCCTTTGTTAAACATGTCCTGATTTTACCTATGTTGCGCAACTGATTATGACATAACCTTGACAACTGGTTGACGTGTTTGTTCAGGTCGAGATTTGAGTCCAGTAGTACTCCAAGATCTTTCACGCTGGAGGACATGCGAACAGATGTTTCTCCAATCTGGATAGTATCAAGTTGACACTTGGCAAGTCTGTTTCTGGGACCTATGAGCACAGATTCAGTCTTGTCGTCATTTAGGCGCAATTTGTTAACAGTCATCCAAGCTTTGATGTCTTGACAACAGTCTGATGTTTGTTTGACTGATTCACGGGCAACCGATGGATTTGTCAGAGGTTCCTCAGAGAAAGAGAGTTCATCATCCATATTTGGATCTGAGCTTGTAGCATCAAATTGGTCACGTATCAACTGTATTTTCTGAGCAAAATAGCTAGAAAATGACTCAGCAATATCTTGATCAGTACCTATCGAAGGGAGTGATGAATCTCTTGTCTTTCCAAGAAGCGACGATAGAAGTTGAAAAAGAGCTTTAGGTTGGGACATGTTCTCCTCTATCTTTTTGTTAAGATAGCGTCGTTTACAGCGCTGCAGTTCCGATGTAGCATGGTTCCTGGCTTCAACATACAGTTGGCGATGGATTTCAAGGTGTGTCTTCCGCCAGAGCCTTTCTGCCTGTCGTCTCTTGACTTTGGCTGCTGCTATTTCCGGTGTAAAGGTCCACGATGTATCTCTTCTGTATGGAATCTGCTTCATCTGTTCAGGAGCATGTTTGTCAAGAAGCTCTGAGGGCACTCTATTGTAAAGAATAGCAAGTTCGTCACAATCAGTTGGGGGATTGAAAATAAGATCAGATTCCATCAAATCCTTTTTGAAGGCTTCTGTGTTTCTGATGTTCCTACACCGGACAGTTGTCACAGGTGGTGGTGGCCGTGTAGCATCGATGACAAAGAAAACACACGAATGGTCAGACATCTGAAGGTCAATTACGTCAAGTTCCTTCACGTCACGTACTATGACCCAGTCTAAGACATGGCCTGACCTGTGGGTGGGATCCGTTACCAGTTGATTGCAGCTGTTAATCTCTAGAAGGGTGTCCATCTTCTTCTTCAGAACATAGTCGACCTTGTCAAAGTGGATGTTGAAATCTCCCGCAATGAGTAATCTACTCCTTTTCTGATGCACATTCTCAAGAAAACACTAACATTCCTCTATGAATAGAGCTGCTGTCAGCTTGTTCTTCGAGGAAGGAGGGGGCCGATAAATGGCTACAAATCGGGTTGATGTTTTACCAAGAGTAAAAAGAAGTTCCAAAGATTCAAAGGATTGAGCTGTTTGGGCGGTACTTACGACCTTGATGTTTAGGTAATCTCTGTAGATAAATGCAATTCCACCGCCACGTGACTTTCTAGGTTGTTGCTTAAGGCTGTACCCTGGTGGTAACATGGTAGATATAGTTGCCTCATCTCCAGATTGACAAAACCATGTTTCTGTTATAAAGAGGATATCGATGTCCCTCTCAGTTATCAGCTCTAAAATATTTTCAGGTTTGCGAATGTTGAATTTGAGGGGAAACCAGCCGAATGAACTCTCGCACTGGTCGTGGTAAAAGCTTGACCAAACAGAATCTGAAAGTTCATGGGAAAACGTGACCCTATTTGAGCAACCAAGCTGGACATTTTTTATAAACTCGGCGACATATCCAGGGAGGATCCGCGTGCAACAGCCGCGAGTTCATTGCTAATATTTCCCTTCTTGGTTGTGGGACACGACTGGTTTTAGCTTTTGTTAAAGTTCTCATTCTTTGACCACTAATGAAATGATGTGACGTAATTAAAATCCTCTATCGTTCATGACTTATATACTGGTGGCCCTAAAACAGTGATCACTGTAAGGCTTTGAACATTCTGCTTTGCATAAAGTGTCACACATTAAGCGATTGAACTAATATGGTTTGAAGACGTTTGTGTCGTACCAAAAACCATGTATGTCAGGAGATTACATGGCATCCGTAGAGCAATGATTCAGAAGATATTCGGCCGAAGAATCAGTTTAGTGAATGAAAAGCCTCGTACCTTTAACTCGTGACTTATACTCTGACAAATTCATCGTGTTTGAAGAGAAAGGATTGTGTGTTTATTTGCTGGTGGAATTCAATTCCTCTGAAACAATACGGTATCGAGGAATTACTGGATTTGTTTCAGGATTCGGTAGGCATTTATTTCCAACAAATCTCATTTTGGGATCAATCTCTTGTGTGTAGTAGAACGAGATAATCCACGTTCAGCATTGAACTGAAATTCCCCATCAAGTAGATCATTCGCTGGACGGAATTCGTTATCTCTCACGATGTTACTGTCTTTGTCGCGTGACCGATTTGAAAATATAAACATTAGGTAAAATAAGGACCTAAAACCATAAATTTAAAGTACATGTATATTCTGTAAAGTTCACGTGCGAATCGTTTTGGGGATTAAATTTGAGATCAAGTTCATGTACAATGTTATATTTAAACAGGTGATTTTTGCCGACAAGTTTACCCCCTTACACCTTTGACGCCTTTTGTTTCATGTTTTATTTATTTGTTTTCATTAGTAGAGTGCTGCCTTAAATCAATTCCTTTTGAAAAAACGAATATTTTGAATTATTCATACATTGAATCATCTTTACACCCCACTTTGTGGTCTAATATTTTGAATTTGATTGTATGCTGTCCCCCAGATTTTTCAGATCATTTACGTAGTCTTCCAAAATCTATGATTTCAGTCTAATCATTGGAATTTCATCTAAGGTCTCTTCAGGTCCCTTTCTACCATTCGGGAAAACACTTGATGCAATAGAATTCATGGCCTCAAATTCAAAATTATCAGTTAGAAAATCAATGATATCCTCGAAATCAAAATAAACTTCATCTTCCTGTTACACAATTACTGTTACAATTCATCTAATAGCCCTTGCTCAAAATTTCCGTATAAATTGTATTTTTGTTCATTTACGTTGTTTTAGCCATACATACATTGTACCTTTGCATATTTATTAAGTTATTAAATTTTTTAACCGTGAATAACAATGTTATTTGTGTATTTACCGTGCCTCTAAATAGTGGGACTGTTGAAGGTGTTCTGATATTAGAAACACGTAACTCGTTTACAGTTACCTCATTTGGGGCGTGGCTAAATATGATGTCATTGATGTGACGTCATGAAATTAAGATTAGACAGGTATGAATTGAATTTCTTTGATAGCTTTGTTCAACGAATACGGTACACGCAAAGCAATTGCTATATATCAATAAACATGTACAAATTTAAAGAAGTTATATTGGTTCGATGCTTTTTACATAATATTCAATCCGCTCCCTGAATAATATTTCTATTGACAAGTATGTAACAACTGAATTGAATGAACAATTGAATTAAATGTAGAGGTTTAAGATATGAAGGCTTAACAAAGCAATGATGAGTTATGAATTTTTTTCGGACATTATTGTACGCATTAATTACATTCAAATAGAAAATGATATTCATCGTCATGATTTCATTGGTACGAATTTGCAAACCCTTTGCTTCCTACGAATATATGAGACGTTCTCGTTGCGATGTTTGATTAAGTATGACAACTACAGCTAAAACGTGCAATACAGCAAAAAGGTGCATAATTTGTTAGAAACTTATCAAGATTGAGTGATTACAAATGTAGTTCAGTAGTTAAAACAGTCTTAAACTGAGAATACAAAAACATCTTAGAGCTATTATAACAAGTGGTATGCCAATTCTGTGCATAAATAGCTTTCAATCCAAATTTAAATTCTGCCAAAACTTTAGTAGAAAATCACTACTTTGGGCTTCTTACATATAACCGAAAACGTACAAGGTATAGAGTAAATATTTCATTTCGAGAATTGTAGAAATTCTCCGCTTTAAGTAAACTCCATGTTATAGAACATTTAAAATGTTGTTGGTGTATCAACAAGTTTCCGAACGAAATAAAAACCAAAAGTGATGGGTAAGCTTTCTGTTCATTTCTTAACATTGCAAAAATAGCCTTTGCCTGAGGAATGATGTCTGTGAGGGAGGGATAAAACCAAACTCGTTGAAAATTAATACCAATTTATAATTTATACTATATTTAACACATGAAATATATAATTAGATATTTCAAAATATTAATTTCCTTAGATAACATCTCCATTAATATCTGGTCACCCGCCATTTACAACGAAGAAGCACTACTAAACGTATACGTAAAAAGATTAACCCCACAGAAAACATTTATCATGAAAGAAGATCATCCTATAGCCAATAAATGAATAATCTACTCCACGTCAGAATACAATCGTAATATTCCTCTTAAACTACTGTTTCCATCCTTATATAGCTACTAGACTATTGCATGATATGAATAAAACAGGGACCAGGACGCACCATCGACAAACGTCATTTGTTGTTGCAAACGTGTCTTCCATCAATTTATTTACTAAATTCGAATACTCTTCAACACCTTTTAGAGATTAAACATCTTATCAAGAACGCCATAAGTTTGCTTTACAAACTTTCATTTAAGTCATTTTACAAAACTTAAGCCTTGAAAATCCAGTTCTTTCTTTTGTGTAACTTGTGAAATGTTAATAACAAAAAGAAAAAAAACGTTATATAACTATCATGCGAGGCATATTCTGAAACCTGAATTCAGCCTGCAAATCGTTCATCATTCGTATCTTTCCATCTTTATGTAATAACTTGAACAGGAATCAAAATACAAGAATGGCTTCACACTGTCAACAAACTTTAACATGAATATCGTCATTAGCCAACTTTAATGATCTCAGTTATCATAAGGTGTCTTTTACGTAAATTGTTTAAGCTACAATAAAATATATCAGGTTCCTAGCTGCAATTCTCATAAACCAGTAATCTCATTTCCATCAATGCATATACTATCATGTATCTCTAATTTTAATATTGATGTTAGTTTACAAATGGAAGATTTGGTGTAAGATCTAAACATTTCATTACCGTATTTATATCGCCACACCCGAACGCTGTGAGCCGTACACAGCAAGCTTACACGGCTACTTGGGGGTTGTTTCTGTGATATGCAGCGGAAAATTCATGCAAACATAATAGAGTAACAGGTTTGTGTAATTCGAGGTAGGGAAATGGTTACGGTTAAGTTCACCCAGTTGGGATGTTCGTTTTTGAAATCCTCTAAAACTTATTCTTACAATTGGTAAATTTGTTTAACGTTTCAAAAGAAAAAAGCTTCAAACAGTTAATGAACATGCTAAAGTGTCAGTAGCATAATTGTGTTAACAATGTATTTTCATATCTAGGGAGTTCATGGACAACATAATG
Organism: Phorcus lineatus; assembly: GCA_921293015.1. NCBI lineage: Eukaryota > Metazoa > Mollusca > Gastropoda > Trochida > Trochidae > Phorcus > Phorcus lineatus. The sequence continues at coordinate 37,095,957 of OV121090.1, read as the reverse complement.
GTTATAAAAATGGCCTTATAGTTGTTGATATTTGATGAAAACAAATTTCAGAATTTTGAATCTCTTTACCGTTCAAGCAAAAGGCATATGCTGTTAATCAGTATATTTTATTATCACCTAGTGCTATATGTTCCATGCTGATCAAACAGTACCCCTAATCTTGCATTGAACGAGATAGCCTCTTCATCGATTCTATCACATATTTGCTCTGTGGAGTTCATATCTTGGCTTTGGTTCGACCATGGTAGCCGGTCAACGCCCGCTTATGATTGGAAATTGTCAGGTGTTATCACCTAGCAGTTGCGTAGTAGGCCTTGCGGGCATGTGCACTCTACGTCTGCTCCTATTCTAGCGTTTTAACAAGAAATTATTATGTTGAATTCGGATTTTACTAGTTAGAGTACTATTGTGTTTTTTAAAGAATGTACAAAAACTAATTGATCAAGGTTAAAAAGGTTAAAATTAGCTTTGGTAAGTGAAAGATGAATCCATCGATAAAACGACAGAATAACGGGCCTTTAAACCTGGAATTTATAATGAATCACCATAAGCCGAAATAAAGTAGTTACGCGGTACCTTGAGGGCATTCCAGAGACATGTGATCGCATTGACAACCGCCAAGCGTTGTCATTTGGAATCAACGTCTACTCCAACATTTTCTTTCTATCCTTTGAGTAACATTATCTGACCTAAGAGCAGGTTAGTTTACTTCAGCTTAGCATAGTCAGTAAAGCTTTTTTGCCTATGTACTAATTTCCACCAAAATCAAAACTAACGCGACTACAGCGGCACCAACACTCTTCTCACAGTTCCTCCGTCACCCTTTTCCTTCCAGCATACGCTCTAAACCAGTCCCTCAACTCGATGAAAGAGGAAACGAACATCGAACATCGTAGTACAGTATTTTGTGTAAGTAGTGACGTATCGCTATGTTCGGTTTACATCGGTTGTTTAATTTGACAGTCCTGCCTGCACTGTCGTCAAGGTGCAATAGCCGCTTGTTTCCTATACCATGAGAAGTCTCATTAGATGACATACGTCGGCGCCCTAGTATTTTATAATATCTGTAACTAATATGTTTAATTTACAATAAGACAGTCAGGCATTGATATTGCGATTTATTTTTTTTATTCATGGCGGTTTTCTAGCTTTCGCCTGATTGGTGAGCAATAACAATATTTATGACACCCATACGTGCCATTTCGACTATCTAATTCCGAATCGCTTGGTTGTTGTAATTGTTTCGTTTGACTATTTATGATGTATAATGTCTTCTCCATACGTTTGCTTATAACATCAATTCCTCTGATACTGTTTCTAGCTTTTATATTTCAATCGGTATGACTTGCACGGGGACCTAGGAACATGTTTATTTGCTCATCCAAAAAATGTTTGACTATACGTGCCAGAGGATTATACTCATTTCAAAGAACACCAACCTCTGTAATCAATATGCGTCCCAAGTGAAAGTTTTGTGTTTGTTTACAACCTTTATAAGAGACAAATCCACTTCCACAGTCAGGTTTGGACCCGAATGAAATAAACTTGTCATACAATCTGCCATCCCTGTCTCACAATTTCACATACAGCCATGGCTTCTGTGGTTCATCAGAATTCATTCAGTATATAATAAGGGACATCAGGTCACAAATGCTATTACTCATAATCTCAAAAAGCAAATAAGTCTGCATGCAAGATTTCAACTCTCTAGGACTTTCGCTTCTCGAGGAAGATACATTTTTGTTATAGGGCGCGGTCCGTTAGATGTAATCCTATCCAAGAACAAAGGTGTCATTGAATTATAATTTGTACTTCATTTTCATGTAGAACTTGCACAGCTATTCAATTTTTCTTAAACAATGACAACTTTTGAATTAATGATTTTGACACCTATACATGTTATCGATGACGTCTTAAAAATGCATTTTTTAAATAAAAGAGCTGTACAAACGTAGTTACAACGAGACGTCACAATGGTTCAGACTATACAGAGGAGTGAGGCAAGGCAGTGTGATGTCGGCCAAGCTGTACCTGCTCTATATAGACGAGCTACTCCGAAGCCTGGACAAGAGCAAGAAAGGAGCTATGGTTATGGACCTGCACATTACGTCACCTACACAATCAGACGGCATCGCCTTGTTAAGCCCAGTCAAAGCCAACCTGCAACAGATGGTTAACATATGCCAAGAATACAGTTCTCTCCCTGGAGGTTCACCTTCTCCCCAACTAAATCCCAGCTCATGCGGTTTGGCAAGAAAGACAAAGCAACACCCGAGATAAAGCTCTACCACAGCGATGTGCCCGAAGTTATTGAAGTAAAACATGTTGGAATCATACTAGATGCACATTTTAACTCCTGGGACCGAACTCTAGACAGCTGCTCCAAACTCAAATCTTCAGTTATGGCTCTTGTCAAGTCGGGGTGTCATGCCAAAGGCCTAAGTCCCCTTACATCATCAAAACTAATACGTTCAGTTTGCATCCCCAAAACTATATTCGGATGCGAGCTGTGGAATATGATCACAAGTCCTGAAATCCTTGCACTTGAAAGAGCTCAGCGTTTTGCACTAAAGATGGTCCAAGGGTTACCTCGGCACACAAGAACAGATATTTGCAGCGCACTCCTAGGATGGTCATCACTGGAATCCTACATCGATGAGAAGAAACTGCTGTTCTTCGGCCAACTATGCAACAACAAGAATCATCTTCTGCCACGTCAACTGATGAGAACAAGACTCCACCTGTACAGACAGCAGTGCTCAGCATCCAGTGCAGGGTTTATTCCAGACCTATGCAGACTCCTCAACAAGTACTCCCTGGTAGAATATCTTGAGATGTACATCAGCAGTGCCACCTTCATAAAGCAACCTACTTGGAAAAGAATGGTCAAAAAGGCAGTTGCCCAAAAAGAAGTTGAGAGGTGGAAAGCCAGAATAGCATCCGACCCAGACCTGCAGCACTTCCAGGATATCCACTCCACACTGCGGCCACATACAGCGTGGGTGATAGCGAGAGACAACCCCGGCCTGAAGACAGCAGCAGCAGCCCTCGTCAAGAAGTGCGGATCCTGGAGACCTGGGAGAGACAATGGTGTATGCAGCAAGTGTGATTGTGTATGCGCTGATCTACTGACTCACGTCGTATGTCAGTGTGAGATGACGTGCAGTATGCGTGACAATCTATGGTGTGAAATCAGCTGTGTTGGGCCAATTGAACTGAGTGTTAAGCTCCACGAAAAACAGGACGTAGACATTATAACTTGCCAATTTTCCTGTCTACCCCCACTCCAAACAGACCCAGAGACGCGTGTACAATTTGCAAAGACTGTGATAAAGCATCTCCATAATCTTATAACTATCTCCAATCAAAGTAATCTGTATAACTGATCAATGCAAACACTGCATAATGCATGTCTTTTTACCTTGTATATTGTATAAATCAACTCTATCATAACTTATTCTGTGCAAACTCTCCTATGGAGGAATAAAAGCATATATATATATCCCTGTCTCACAATTTCACATACAGCCATGGCTTCTGTGGTTCATCAGAATTCGTTCAGTATATAATAAGGGACATCAGGTCACAAATGCTATTACTCATAATCTCAAAAAGCAAATAAGTCTGCATGCAAGATTTCAACTCTCTAGGACTTTCGTTTCTCGAGGAAGATACATTTTTGTTATAGGGCGCGGTCCGTTAGATGTAATCCTATCCAAGAACAAAGGTGTCATTGAATTATAATTTGTACTTCATTTTCATGTAGAACTTGCACAGCTATTTAATTTTTCTTAAACAATGACAACTTTTGAATTAATGATTTTGACACCTATACATGTTATCGATGACGTCTTAAAAATGCATTTTTTAAATAAAAGAGCTGTACAAACGTAGTTATATTTGTCTATTTATATTACTTTTTAGAAATTTCAATGATCCTGACTTTAATTGAAATCGTTATAGTATCCCTCTTGGAGTTTTGAAATAAAAAATAATACAAAACAATAAAAACAATAGTAGTGTTATTCGTCCTTCGATGTTCTCATTTATTTCCATGTAACTGAGCTATTATATCACCATAAGCATTTTGTTAACTTAAATTCACATAACATCATAATACCCCCAATAAAATGAGACTTAGAATCCGATACGCATCTTCCAGATTGCTAATGACAATAGATGGATAGCGCTGCGGGGCAAATAATGAGATATGTCACTTATCTGATAACATTTATGATTTATTGACTTTGTTTCTACAAGCCTTAGTCAGCGCGAAAGGATGAGAGGAAAATCTCTTCACTTTCCTCGCGTATATAAGCGTTTAAAGCAACATTCAAAAACTTATGACATTTGTCATTTGAATTTGCAAACAATACTTGCATGCACTAGCAAAAGACTTTTGAATCAAGTAAGGTGTTGTTAAGCTGCGTTAAATCAGATTAACCGTGAAATATGATAATGGACTTGCACTTCTTGTTATCAATATATGATACATCTGCTGTCTAATGATATTATGCCAACTTTAAGATATTTGTATATTGTGTACTGATCAATGAATTATTATTACATTATAGCAAATATTGACCATGTACTTTAGTCTTAACTTAAATAATCATTAATTTTGTTTTGATAAATGCCTCAGAAAGGCAGTATTGAGCTAATTTGGTAGTGAGAAGTAAAGATTCTGAGGGTCATGATAAGACTGGTTTACAAAAGGGGTATTATTTCACGTTTCAGTCATGCCATCGATTTAAGGAAATTGTACAAATATTGATAATAAAGTCATCCGATTCACCTTGAATCAAATCCACATGGACCGTCCCATCAAAAACAGTTTTACTGAGGAATAAAAATAATTGAAATCGTAGCAATTTATGAAGTACGCTTAATCTATCTCACTATTTAAGAAAACCATTCATCGAAGTACCTCAACGATGTGAATAACCATCTTAATAATGGAGGAAAATATAAAGGTTATAGAAGAAACAAAAGCGTAACGCATTCATAACATAAACAGACGTAGTTTTATTGCAAAGAAACAGCGATTAAGCCGTACAAACGGTAAGTAAGTTGTAGGTAAATGTCTTGATAGATTGATGTGATTCCAACAAAGGGCTCACCATGCATCAACCAATATGTTTTGAATAAATAGAGCCAATTATACTTTTTCGCTTATCGAGATTTTCATGATCTATTACATTAGGCTGACCCTCTCAATTCAGCGGTCCTTTTAACGCAAAGAATCGTTATAATAATACGTTTATATGTCTACAAAGCTGTTCAACTTTTAAAACATTTCCGTCACTGGAAGCGGTAAAGTCCTTTAGGGAGAAGGCTACATGTGTATTACTCCCAAATCGTGACTCAAAACACACTCACGCATTTCTGTGACCACTAAACGTATTCCAAATCATTTTTAAACTACCTGGATAAGAAGTGGTAAAAATGAGATAAGACCAACCAATTTAAGAATTGCAAAACTGACACCCTCCTCACCCCATCCTAACGTTGGAAGTAAAGACACATACTCTTTTTAAATCCCTCACATCACCACAGCAATTAGCTATAAAGTAAATAATTTTGTCATAAATATTATTTATCCTATTATTTCCAATCCTTTTAATCAAGCGTCATAATGATGCTCTAATGCCATGGGCTTTTGAATGTGCAAAGCACATATATGTATAAGACCTTCTCCTCAAGCAAATAAGACGGATACAAGAAAGCCGTTGAATAGATGCAGATTGAATTTACGGCGAAACGGGAAATATAAAATAGATACCTCCGGTCTTATTGAGTATGACGTAAAACACGCTTTAACCATATCAATGCATATGATATATCTTATTGTGCCTGTGAGCAGGCGAATATATGTCACTAAAATACATGAGGCATGTACAATGCAGACAGACTGTCCCTACAGCGGTCTGACTAGAATAATTATCATTTGCTGAGGGTAACACGAGCTACTATGAAATAAAACTAGTATCTCAGAAAAACCTAACCGTATACAAGAAAGGTTACAGCTTAGATAAGTCAGTAAGCAAGTAAGTGAGATTTTTAAGTGCCATTTGGGCAATATTTCAACCATTAGCGGCAACAGAAGATTAGTTTTTGACATGATTCCGAGTGAAATATTAACGATACTCAACAGAAGCATGTAATACAACTCAAATACAAATCTCAACTGCAAACAGTAAAACATGCAGGATAATAGTGTCATACTGTAGAATCCCTTTTATATTTGACATCAACAAGTTAATCTGTAATTTGAAATGCCCTAATCGTCTTTCTTTGTTTTTTCCCAAGCCCGGTCTTGTCCCAACAGAACCTACAAAAAGGCTATATCAACTTTAATTTTTACATCTGCAAGTCTTAGGCCGTACGAAGAGGGAGTGGACTGTTTTTAGCTCCGGAAAATGTGTTAATTGTGTATCATATTGAATCCGTCCTCTTTGAAGTTAAAGTAGGTGAAGAATAACGTCAGTTATGAAGAGCGTCATTGTATCAAATGACTGTGTGGAACCGTCACGATTTTCTAGTGATACCGTCGCCTTTGGGTAACGGAAAATACCTTTCTTGCGTGGAGGAGGACACTGAAGAAGCTACATCAAAGAAACATTTTAAAATAAACTTTTAAGTAGTGTAATTACCTTATAAACATTAGTACCTACCCAAATTTGTCTCCTGTATATAAAGTTCCACAATATTATTTGAGACATTGGCGCACGAAACTGTCGGTTTTACAAAATTTTAAAACACTATTCTATCCTGATCATAGTCAGCACACTGGAGTGATAAGGTAAAAGATTTCGCTGACTTGTGAAGTGTGAGAAAAAGGTACTAAGACAAGATTTCCAAATCTCTTAGAGGGGACAGAGGGGGTGGTTGGGATCTTACCATCTTGTAGGACCAGAGCGTGTAAAATGAGTGTGTCCAACTTGACATCGTCGAAGAACACACTTTTCTTGACGAGTATAAGACATAGTAGAGCATATGATATGACTGTGATGCGGCGAAAATAATGAAAGATGTTAACGATGATTTAAGGACGATGTTATGTAATCGGACATAAAATGAACCTAAACTGATGATGTAAAATCGATAAATAACAGATTTTTCACTCGGTTTGATTCCCTACCGTTGAACTCATGTAAGGAGAGAAAACTGTATTATACGAGTCTTCGTATCACATAATACACATATTTTTGCTCATCTAATGTATTTATTATACGGACATGCACGAGGTTAATAGTAATGTTATCAAATAATGATTATAAAATGGGTTTGAAAAGCAAATGACTGCTTCATATTTTCAGTAATGGCTTCTTCTTTACGGAGTAATTATAATTTCATTTTCAATACACCATTGTCGAGGATATATATTAAGGGTTGTGATCCATCTCGATAATTCCTATATCATTTTTTTTTCAAAATGTCACACACGTCTCTCGAACCTCTGTAAACATATCTAATTTCCAGTTCTTGAGGACATATTTAAGTTAATTGATGGTTTTCAAATGATTCCAAATGTTTTTGAATGACTTGCAAACGTGGCTAAAGCAGCGGAAGTAACTCTAAACAAAAGACTTAAAAAACTGGTTTGTCATGGTTGTTTCGCCCGTTCGGCATGGCAGTAATCGGTCCCCTTAGACAAAACGGCGATTATTTGCGATGGCGGGGATGTTACAGTTATTTTACGTCAGCTAACAACACATTTCAACATTCGAAAACATGGACGACTAGAGAGTTTTTTACTCATGAAATAAGATGTATCCGTCTTCAACAAATTATCGAAGTTGTTGTAGAATGATGCTGCTAAACAAATAAAGGAAAATATATATGATTTAGAGTCAGTACGATACATCTGGTGTAGATAGGTGTGGTAGCTTCAGAATTATTCTAAATAAAGAAACACTTTACACAAAAAATCCAAGTCCAACATGGTTGCCACGGAAACAGAAAAATGAAATTTAAAAGGACTCTTACCCAACACAACACACACCTTCATGATTTGGTAAACAGTATAAAAGATTTGGTGATGCTTGGTCCATATGTTTCAGAATTCTGCTAGATAATCCTAGATAACACATAGTCTGGTTGCCACGGGGACAGATGAAATTAAAATTGTTAACCGGTTCAAACCCAAAAAGGTTCATTTACATGATACAGAGAGACAGTATATCATATTCTTGTAATCATGAGTCAAGAGGTTTCAGAATTATGCTAATTATCTAAGTGCTATTCAAAAGGTATTGAAAGGGTCTATATTGAGAGGCGGTATACCAGATTATGTGATGATTGATGACATACCTTTCGAGTTTTGCTCCGGGAACGATGGGAATGCTGACGCAAACGCCGACGGAAGATGAACCATAAACGATATGTTTCCCGACACTTCGGGATGAGACATAATGATGTAGAGTACAACAGTTGGTTACAGTTTGTCAAGGCGATTCATTTTGAATCTCATTGAAGCTCATTTACTCCAGCATGCTTATATTGTATCCGATATTCGTTCTATGTTGTTTGTTTTTTGAGGAAAGACATGTTATGTATTGAAATTGCCTCCATAATCTCAGCATTGTTTAGAGTATGGATACATTGTACATCTACCCTGCTGGATTGTGCGTCTTTTGACCTTATTGTACACATTCATTAGATATCAAGTTCATCCGAAAGCTTATAGACCCGATAACGTCGTCTATATTCCATAACTTTTAATGCATTTTTAATGCTTTATTATTGTCATAATGATATTGGCAATATGGCAAACTAGGCTAGTCGGGTGTATCGGAGCTCAGCTCACCTAACTAATTTGTGTAGCACAAATCCGTGGCAAAATACTAATGTTTTCACCTGTCCAGTGATGTTTTCTAAGCAAGATACGTTGCCCTCCCGAGTAAATATTTGCAAATTATCTATCGTCAATACAACCTTTCACATTCTACATTTGATGCTTGGTAAAGCGCAGTTTTTATAATAATGAAATATTTTAACATCTCCTCGTAAATACCATCCATCAAAACTCACCTATGGTATTCTTACAAAGACGTGAAATAATCTTATCAATTTCATTAAATTGCAAATTCTATGTGTCACACCTTAAAACAATATCTATTTGAGGCATCTGGTTGACATTTAATCAATCAAGTTTAAGCCTGAGGAGATAGTGTGTCATTTGAGGAAACGTAATAAGTTACATGTACATAAAATCTCTAATAAATACGTACACTATAATTTCTTATTGAACGGGATTACATATCTAAGCTTAATCAGGGTAAGATCACGAACTTATAAGTACGCACATATTTAAGTTATCATAATTATCTTAAATTTCGTTAAACTGACAGCAACACGCTCTTTATGGAAGGTTATTTAGGCCATCAGGAAGTTTTTCTAAAGCTTTTGTTTTGCTAACGTTTTTAAAAAATTATTAGTTTTCTAATATAAGGATTTGCTTGTTGAGAAGACGATCTTCAAAGAAATCAAGAAAGGGATGCTTGTGTTACATGTATGTCTAAAATGTTTTAGGTACACTGGTTAATACATTCATAATTATAGTTTATGGTAAAAATGTTTACCAAAATTACTTCATGCTTTAAGTAGCCTTTATAATTTAGCGTTGAGAAAATGTGAGTGGAATACAGCGCAGCAGATCCATATCATACCGTTTCCATTACTTTGTTGATGATCAATTCTTGAAACTACATTCTGGATAGTATCTATATAATGATTGACAGCATAGTACTTTATGTACATATATATCATACGATTTCCTCTGGACATACTTCTACAAGTTTGATGTAGATATCTTTTATGATAGTTATTTCATGTACATGTGTATTAATGATTTTGTTGGACGTCAAGCAAATACGTTCATCTGTTATGGCTTTTCGTTTCTCCAACCATATATGTGATTGACCGAGTGATCTCGTTTGCTTTTACTTAAGTTTTAGCAGTGATGTGAATATACGATTCGAAGATGAGACAACCGATTCTGATGTCCCTTCATTATTTTATTGCTTGACCTTTGTGGGTCTTGTCGATTTCCGAGATGTTCAATGCTATTAGCACCAGAGATGAAGGTTCTAGCAGAACTAGCTTTGGTGGTTGGTATAGTGATAATTTGACCTTGCAGAAACCAGCACTGTTACCGTAAGTATCAGCTATCGGTGACTTGTATATTTTCTAATAATGAGAGTGCCTTTTCAGTTCCTTTGCCATGCCATAAGCATAATCCAAACAGAAAGGCTAACGAAATCCTAAGGACATGCAGTATATTTAAGGGGCAGTTCTACGTTGCACATTGTTTTAAAGATGTATAAAGCGATCTCACGACAGTAAAAAAATTAACGTTTCGAATTGCACAATTTTTTAAAAATCAAAAACAGCTATGCGAATCCATTTCTCAGAACTTTGAAAAAAACTATTGTTTTTTGGGGGGAGATGAAGAAACAAATCTTTAAACATCTTAATCATTTGAGGTGGGGATCTAGAGATGGATCAACACAACTAGGCAAATCATGTCATGTCCGAATTAAAACAGCTTCTTATCACTAATGCTGCCTTGCAATTGGTTACATTAATTTACTGTTACATTAATTTTCTGTTACTGCCCCTAAACATAGAATCACTTTGTACCAAGCGCCACTATAACATAGAGCGATGTTAAAATTATATGTTGCGTAACACAATAATGGAATGAAAAGATGGTGGTGTATATAACTTCTTAATGAAGATTTATTGAGAAAGGGGAGATATATGTAGCTACAATAATACATAGAGACACAAAAAAAACGAAAAATGAAAGAACATATTTGTTCCTGCTTCCGTCTGCACGTCGAGGTCAGTACATCCATAGCTCACCTGAAAGCATTTTCCATATTTCAAGCCCCTTTAGCAATTATTCACATTTGCCTCTAAAATTAAATATGGAAATGTTCATAATGTCATTAGCAAATACCTGATCACGTGGCATGGTATCTTAACCGAATCAACGTCCAACCAGAATATCTTATTGATAATTTCACCAAACAAACCCGTCATTTAATTAATTGGCATTCGCCTCTAATGAGCGCATTAGTTCAGTTCAACCTCTTGTCAATCACAGACTATCCATTAACATGCATTAGGGATCAGTCGTTACTCCTGGGTACAAAGCCAGGTCTCTTTCATATACATCTACATAACTATGAACTTCCTAATGGTTTTAAACTGTTCCTTTTATGTACTGTACGAAGTACGTTAAAATCACGCAACATCTTTGCCTAAATTTACATGGATTTAGTTCTTATATGAGTTGAAGTGATGATGCTTTACAAGACGGCTGTTAACAAAGAAAGTTGTATTAAGGCATTGAGCTTAATATTCACAACACAGAGGCTACTCACATCATGCCTGTAACCTCAGTTAACGTTGCTCAAATACAGACTCCTTGTTGCAACGAGTCCTCATTAGTTAAAATAAAGAGGTGGACGTATAAGTTAGACGTTTCAAACTTGGCGTTCGGTCATATTTACTTTGAAAGAGTGAGTGAGTGAGTTTGGGTTTAACGTGCTTTGAACAATATTTCAGTTATTAAACACGTGGATGACAAGCATCTAAAAGAGAGTGGACAGAGAAGGGAGAAAGGGATCGACAGGATGAGGAAAAAGACGGAAAGAAAGGCATAGTGAGAGATAGAAAGCAGGTTTTAGAAGGACTCAAATTTGGTCTGGCTTCTACCCGTCCAGCTTGGGTGACCCTACTAGGAGCAAGTTAGCTTCGGCTGGCATAGCTCTCGGGGTCTCTGAAGCACGCAAACCACCACACCACGGTAAGGTATTGAGTCCAGTAAAGGGATACTTGCATGGATACAAATAAAGATGGTATCCGTGTTTCAAATATGAACCGCTAGAGAGAACTGAGAAATGTGGTCCACTTGAAACAATGTATCATCGGAAGAGAATTGAGTACGAAAACTAATACCTTTTCCAGTTCCTTTCAAGACTTCGTTAAAAACCTTCATGTATGGGACCATATTACTTTGTCTACAGCTGTATTGGTAGGCCTGTTTGTGTTTCAGTCTTATGTCAACAATCATGATCTGCGTACTGTCTTGCAGGTGGTAATATGCATCAAGGTGAACTCCCACTTCACGTCTCATCCGTGTTCAGGAGAGATATCAATTCAAGTCGAGGTCGTCATAAATTCCTACACAACCTGTGTCGTAAAAGGAGCATTTCTCTGTATAGATTTATCGAATTCATCTGCCTTATTTAGCGACTACACCATTGCCTAGACCTGTGCAACGTAAAATATGTTACCCATACAGGCAGTGTTTTCATAGGCTACAATATGTCGAGGTTTCTTATGTCGCAATATTTTCCCGCTAGGGAAACCTGCCAGAAGCCCGAGCAGAGCTCCTATTTTAACAGAAGTGTTATACTAATCAATGATGGAGTAACCTCTGTGGGGAGAGAATGCCTCAACACTGCTATGTACAGAGAACTTAACAGTACAAAATCCTTTGCAGATATCAATTATTGAAAGGTGACTTATTGCAAATCTAGAAACATATTAACGCCCACAAAAATTATCAAATTAACGCAAAATAAGATAATTTTTTAAAAAACCTGGTTATAACTGCTTAAGATTGCCACTTTAAGTATGTGTATCATTTACGACACTTACATCGACGCCATCAACATGGAGATGATGAAAGTATGAATTTTTTTTTATGAATGTCACATGAACCCCTTTGACATTATACCATTTTCATTAATGTATATAATAACGCCCTTATCATAGAAATCAATGCACTCCATGCATCACCTTGGTCTAAGCCGAGGGGTTACCGCCATTCACAAGGTACCCCGTTTCACTGCTGGGTGAACCAAACTTATGTATATATTTTTTGTCAGAGACTGACAAACAGATGCATACACTCTTCAAAACAAGAAATACTAAAGATGTTTGGACTGATGTTACAGCAGTAACAACATTGAAAACATAATATTTCTTGCCTAAACGTCACAGTTGCTTCAGCACAATTCAGCACACCTTTTCGTTTGTTTTAGAAGCATTTGAAGACCTTAAAAATGTCACTCAACAAACACGTAAAGCCACATCTACGCGAGAAAGCCTGAAAGCAGGTGGTACCGATAACTGTGGAGTTATTATTTTTGCTATTGTTTTGCCATTGAAAAGTGATTATCATTTAAAAATTATACCGTGTATACTATATCGTCAGAACGTTGATATTAATTTAATAAACAATTCGAATTCGATTCAGACAGTGTGATTGTAGGAGTTGCAACATCCAGGACACAAAATTCCCATTTCTAATGGTTCAGGGGACTTTGGCATGTTCCAATATGTTACCGTTATTTACATACAACAAGCGGGAGAGCGCCCCCTGGTGGCGAGCAGGCAGGACGCGCGTGCATGAGCTCCGGCAATTAGCAGATCGAAAAAAACCATAAAGACATTTTTCGGACTTATGGTTCCTGCCTAGGTCAATAAAAGAAGATGGGATGTGATGTTGTAAGCCACAGAGTCCGAATAGGCTGTTTTCTATCAACCTACATCATCTTCATGTCACGGCTTGTGAGTAAATGTATAGCCATGCGAGTCGCCACGCTGCACGTGCCGCGAGGGGTAACAAGCAAGGCGGTGAGAGTGTGCTTGCTTTTCTCTGATGTTGGCAAATGATATAGAAAGCAACCCCGGTCCACGAACAAAGCACACTCGTCGAACTTGAGCCTTCAATCAGGGACGTGTATGCTGAAATTTTGAACATGAAAAAAGAAGCTACCGAAAATTTCAACACAATTTCAGATAAGATTTAAACTGTCAACAAAGACCTACAAACGTTAGTCTCTGAAAATGCAACTCTAAAAGAAGAAGTCTCGTGTCTTACACAAAAGATAAACGTTTTAGAAAGTAATCAAAAAAGGAACAACCTTATCTTCTTTAATCTCGACGAGTCACCAAACGAAAGTCCAATTGAAACTGAAAATAAAATACACAACACCATATCAGAGAAGATGCAGCTGCATGTGGATAAAGACAAGTTCTCGGCACGTCGACTCCCAAGTAAGGCGACAAGATCCAGACCAGTGTTAGTGTCATTCATCCTGTACAGGGATAAAGTGGATGTGATGAGGTCCTCTAAACTCCTCAAAGGGGATAAGATTCGTATCGCCCAGGAGCGGAGTGTGAGGAGTAGCTCCTCTAAAGACTCTGTTCTTAATAAGAGAGGAAAGGATTTACTGGATTTTTGTAAACTATCAGGTCTCAGGATATGCAACAGAAGGATAGGGGAGGATGCAGGAATTGGTAAAATTACATGCATTGCAAACGATGGTCAAAGTGTCGTCGATTATGTATTAGCCTCTCTATCTAATTTTCCTCTAATCACGGACTTTAGGGTTACCGATCAAATTGAATCAACTCATCTACCAATATCATTTTCGTTATCACTACAATATACAACCTCTTATAAATTAGATTCACCGTTACACCCTAAATGTAGACTATACTGGAAAGATGACATCAAAGACGATTATAGGCAGAAATGGCAGGAGGCATCACTTGAAATCAGTCAAGAGATCGAAATATTTTATCAACTGGAAATGTAAACAATGCTGTCACTTTGTTTACAAACATCATGAAAACTTGTGCGACGGGCTGTGGAAGATCTTCTGCAGGTTCATTCGATACTCACCATAAAAAGTAAAGTAACTGGTATGATGAAGAATGTGAGTTAACACGTGCATCAGCGCTTGGGCGTTTACGCGCGTTTCATGCATCCAACAGTAACGCCGACAGACAGATGTATATTGCAGCCTGGAAACACTATAAACTGTTATGTAAACAGAAAGCTCAAGCTTTCTCTAAAACCTTCATGGCCAAACTAAGTGAAGCGCTGAAACAGCATAACAACAGAACATTTTGGTCTCTGGTGTCCAAAAAATCCATGACCTTTTCTAAAAGCATTAGTATACATGACTGGATTAATCACTTTGAATTATTGTTTCAGGAAAATAACAATGTTAACTTCACTGATTTCTACAAATATGTTGATACCTTTGTTGATTCAATAGACAATAATCTTATCAACATTACAGCTGATGGTGATAATGAACTTGATAGAACTATCACTTTAAAAGAAGTGTTATCGACTATCGATACCATGAAATCCGGTAAAGCTCCAGGATTTAATGGTCTCCCCATCGAATTTTTTAAGGATGCACCATTAGAATGTATTAATATATTATTAAAGTTATATATTATCAACAGGTATTTACCCTGAACAATGGACTCTTGGTGTTATTCTTCCTGTGTACAAAAAGGCAGTATAAATGAGGCTTGTAACTATAGGCCTATTACCCTTCTCGATGTAGCTGGTAAGATCTTTGCTAACATAATATGCAATAGGCTAATGGTGTGGTCAACGGAGGAGAATATTATCGTCAAGGAACAGGCAGGTTTTCGTAAGGGTTAACAAACGACTGATAATATATTCATTATTGATACTTTAATTCAGAAATATTTATCACAGAAGCGTGGTAGACTTTACTGTGCCCTTATTGATTTAAAGGCTGCATTCGATTCAGTTTATCGTAAAGGTTTATTATTCAAGCTTTGGAATGGTGGTGTAAAAGGTAAAGTTTTTCGAGTTATTAGAAATATCTACCAGTCTGTCCAGTCATGTATATCTCTTCCTGATGGTTATTCTAGCTTCTTCAAGTGTAGTACAGGAGTACGACAAGGTTGTCTCTTTTTTCTCTTTTCATTAATGATCTTGTCGAGCATATGTCTTACGATGGACAACATGGGGTAATTGTCATTTTTAGAAATGTTCATCCTTTTGTTTGCTGACGATATTGCAGTTATGGATATAAGCATTGTTGGTTTGCAAAGAAGGTTAAATCTATTGTCCTAATTTTGTGATAAATGGAAATTAACAATCAACATTGCCAAAAGTAAGGTTGTGGTCTTTCGTAACGGAGGGAAATTAAGCTCATGCGAAAAGTTTTTTGCTGAATGGCTCCAAGATGGAAGTGGTTGGATGTTATAAATATCTAGGTGTTCAACTATCATCGTCAGGATCTTGGTTCTTAACTCAGAAAACTCTAGCTCAACAGGCCTGGAAGGTATTGCAATTATTAATTCATAAAATGGGCAAATTCTCTTTACACCTCATCGAAGTAGCTCAGCATATTTTTTATACTAAAATTCTGCCTATACTTTCTTACGGTTCTGAAGTCTGGGGTTTCCACCCGTCACCTGATATTGAACGTATCAACGATAGATTCTGCAAGTTATTGTTATCATTTAATAGAGGTACCCCAATGTTGTTAGCACGTGGTATTCTAGGTAGATCCAATGTCAAAGTTGTTCACTTTGTTAAGATAATCAAGTTTTGGTTAAGGTTGCTCTCGCAAACGGATAATATTATTTTGAAGCACACATATAATTTCCAAGATCAAAAGGCAAAGAATGGCAAATCCTGTTGGGCTTTAAATGTAAAATCATTATTATTTAGATATGGTTTTGGCGAAGTTTGGTAACAGCAGGGCGTAGGTAATAGCGCACTATTTATCTCTCAGTTCAAGGAAAGGTGTACCGAGATAATGCAGCAGAGTTGGAATGTAGATTTGGAGGCTTTTTCGAAGTTTGATTTCTATCGGACTCTAAATAATCAGTTTAGTTACCTTAGCTTATATGAAACAGTTAACGTTAAAGTTTATGTTATTAATTTTATTCAGTTTTGCTGTTCAAATCATAATTTACTAATTGATTCGGGCAGGAGGTGTAATATTCCTAGATCAGAGAGATTTTGTCCACTTTGTATCGTCCCAAACATTGAATCTGAATACCATTTTTGTTTAAATAGTCTTTTTTATTATAATTTAAGAAGAAAACTTATTCCAACATATTTTTGGGATTATCCAACTCAAGATAAAATGCGACACCTATTCTTGTCAAAAGGCATAATCTTAAGAAATCTTTGCAAATTTTTATTCCTAGCTACAAAGCAAACTTTAAGACATAATTACTTCAAAGATATCTCATTACGATGACTATGTATTATATTTATCATGTAAGATTTGCCTGTATGCAAACACTTGAAATATTTTTGTCATTTTATAGCTCTCTGTAATGCAAGAAGCTTCTGTACAATATCTGTATCATGGGCCTGTGGCCCCTTTACGAAATAAAACATACATACATACAGCACGCGGTAAGGTCCATTACCTTGAAATTCGTTAGCCAAATCTTCAATGGTCTTTCCAAATACCAGATCTTAATGTAATAATACACGGAATAAACGCGAAAAGAAAACTGTCTTTGAAATTTCCTCGTCATAGCATTTACATTAGAATGGGGAAATAATTAATTAGATTAACTTCGTCAACGTATCCATTATTGCCGAAAGGGTATCAAGAACGCAAAAGTGACAAAAAAACTGAAGCGTGTTAAAGAAATATTGACACATGACATCAGACATGTCACGTGAATTATCGCCTTCGTACCACAGGAATTAAATGAAATTTTACTTCATAATCTCAATAAAATCTTTTGGCATTTGTGTTTCTGTTTTTGAAGGGTATAATGTTGCTACACGATCATTTATGATGGTCGAGATAAAATGATCATGATCAGTATATGATCATGATTTAAGCAACAAGTCCTTGACGCATTAAATAAAAGATCTTAGGCGTTAGATTTAATTATCACTCTTGAATTTGATGAAAACCCTCGGGAAAACTGGGAATCATGAATCCGACATGAAATAAATACACTGTCAGTGATACCTTTTTGGAAAGGTACAAGAAGTTGTTGGTAAAAGATATTTTAGAGTCAGCTGTTCTCGAGGAGAGGTTTGAAAAGCTTTTAAAGTTTACGTAAGGATCAATTTACAGATGGACGGCCGACTTTTGAGCAAAACAAACCTGCTTATTTAGTGCTAGTTTATCCGCAGAGCTCCAAATATACTGTTATGTTTCATGTATATTTTAGACGAACACCGTCACGTAAAAAATGTGTTACTTTGTTTTCTTTTTCACTCTGAGATTATGAAAAGGAAATTTGATGTCATTTTCAAAGCTTTCCTTCTAAGAAGCGATTCCTGTACACGAAATTCGGGGAAATACATTAAGAAGAAATGGGTTACCAGTTTTTCTATTGTAAGCACCAATAGCGATGGTATGAATGAGAGTTGTGTTGTCTTGATTAAAATCATACGTCGGTTCATGAGTTCAATCCTCTTATAAATCTTTAAAATTATGTATAAGTGAATTAATCAAGAAAGCGGCGTTAAACCCTAAGTCACCTCACCTCATAATGTGGTATATCCTTGTAATGATGGAAGGACCCGTTTTGGCCGTCCTCATTCAAATACTTACGTTGCCAACAGGTGTTGAAGGCCTGATTTATTTCTATTTCCACTCAATAACCTAGTAGTTTGTTTTTCTCAGAATACATATCAAAATGTCTTCATCACTGATTATAGCACATGGCAACACAGGTTTTTTTATTTGATGTAAGTTTGAGAAATCTTTATTGCCCTAAACGAGCCTAAACAAAAGGTACACGTTACCCCTGAAATCCTACTATCTCAAAGTTACTAACCTCATTTATCTCTTTTCAATTCGTGGTTTTAAGTTATAAGGCGAAGGGTTGAAGTTTAAAACTGCATTCTCTCTACACAAAGGTAGCTCCGTCATAAATTACAATATTTACCTCTATCCTAATTCGATATCTGTTTCTTCTGAAAGTCTAATAGGATGCAGTCAAAGTTAGTTGTGCAATCAGCGACGCCGTTTCAAAAAATATTATTTGAAAGACTCAGTTATTTCCTCGTGCTTCGAAAAGCTTAAATTTATTCGATTGTGCACTTTGAACTGTTCGTCTTCCTTAAAGAACACAGTCGCCTTATTCATCGAATGCATTATTGCATAGTCCTAGGTGAAAAAAGTAAGATTTTCATGCATGCGATGTTTTCTTTGAATATAAAAATTGGCAGATAGTTTATGTTGCCATATTCTGATGCTAGGGGAAGCTGCCGGAAGTCCGTGAATAGGGCGAATTACAAGAGAGGTTAGTATAAAAATGAGGGACAGCTCTTGAAGACTTTATGGCTAGATGAGTTAAAAAATACAATTAAAAAAACTCCGTTCGTTTGCTGCCTGTAAACACATCTGTAGATGACATTGATGATCATATTTCAAGGTAATTGCACTGCTAAGATTTCAAGTGAGACATTTCATATGACACTAAGTTGTTGAAGAGAACCATTCACAAATCTATATTCCATAGATGGACGCAGCTCCTCTGCCATTGATGAAAACAGATACATTGGTCTCTTGGGAACTTAGTGCAAATAAACACGAGTCATGTGAGTGTCGTTTATATATTCATTTAATTATGAGTATGGTATCAAATGGGGATTCTGCTGAACGTGATATTCGCTACGTACTGATTGAATAATGATCCATTTTCCCTTTCCCAATTATCTATACGTGATGGTCGAGAACGAATGATTATGATCAGTATTTGATTTCAGCAACAAGTCCTTGACGCATTAAATAAAAGGTCATGGGCGTTAGATTTAATTATCACTCATGAATTTGATGAAACCCAATTGTGAATACTCTCGGGAAAACTGGGAATCATGAATCCGACATGAAATAAATACACTGTCAGTGATACCTTTTTGAAAGGGTACAAGAAGTTGTTGGTAAAAGATATTATATGTTAACACATCTTACTTTTATTGCATGCAACCAGGTTCCTACATTTCTGGGCCAAGAAACGCTCGTATTAGAATAATAGTTTTTATAGGAGTTGAGAACGAAGCTACCTCTGTGGGGAGAGAATGTTTAGACATATGCCCTTGTCTCAAATATTGATGCCATTGTTTTAACATAATATCTGGTATGTTACAGCCTCAAACTGTATTTATAAGAACTATATATATATTTCTCAGAAGAAATCAAAACAATTTCCTGCCTCAAAACTTTCTTATTTGCATATGCTTCAAGGATGCTCTTAAAACTGAATATCCCCCTACGACTGTTAATGGTTTATAATTCTCATTGATCAAGGTACCTTCACACAAGATTAAAACTCAGTATTTGGTTTAGTAGTTGAAACAGCGTAACGTCTATGGACGGTTAAACTGGCAGACGCTTGATGCCATGCCGTGCCATACCATAAGCCAATAGGGCCTTGCATCCTATGAGCCTGAAGGGGATTTGGTAATTACCTGTAATATAGCCTCTTTACTGTCTTAGGTTCTAAGCCTGACATCAGGAACCATTGCTTCGAAAATGATATATCATTCAACCACAAACCAAGAAAAATTCCCTGAGCATCTTTTCTCTCGATTGTGGTATTTTCCAATGCTCTGTGTTAGGTCTTATTCCTGTTTGCTATTTTAGGCGGAAATTTCTAAGTTTCTACTTTAGCATGGTGGATGTTATTTTTAAAAGATGATCCCGAACTTGGAACAGCTTCAGCTCAACAAATGAATCTATTGTTATCCAAAATGTAAGGATGATAAAAAAGGGTACATATTTTGTTTTAGCGTGTACTACTTAATAGGTCAAGTCACACTTTCCGTTTAAATTTGCTTTCGAATCATGAACCTCTCTGATGTAAACATGGCCTGCAAGTCGACCAGGAGTACATTGTAAATAATTATCTCTGTTGTGTCGTTGGGCAGTGTCAAACACCTGAAGTGGTTCCGGAACCGTTACTAAAAAAAGTTGTATCCTAAAACCAATTATACAAATAACGAATAAAATGATGAATAATCACATGGAATTGTAAGACAAACTATGACCTGCTTTTCCCTCACGTTATGGTAATAAACTCCGCGCGGGTTAATGTGCAATAACCCCTTACAAGGGGTCAATATTTCCCACATTCATTTTGGAATATAACAAACTCGGAATTAAAAGAGGCAATTGAATATTGAATGCTAACTTGAATAAGTAAGGGAACAAACGATTGCCTAATCCAAATGTATTCACAATTCATGCCAGAGAAAAATACATTTTATAGAAATACATCATCTTCGAAACAGTAGGATCGTTCACATTAATACTTCATGATAAATCGCTTACTCCGAATGACACGGCAGCAGGTGCGATGAGATTAAAAAGGAATATAATTGATATCAGTTCCTCAGAGTACAAGGAAAATATATTTAATGAATTCTTTTGAAGATCCGTATTATTTGTAATATCTTTGAAGCACCTAGATTACTTTTCTTCTTCGAAAATCATTTTACCTCAGTATTTGTCCATGTTAAGACACAAATTTGATACTTATATATGAAATTGACTATGCACGATTGTTTCTGTTTGACTACAAACCCTTACGAATAGCCAGTTGGACGAGCCAAAGAACATTTATTAAAGTCAACTGAGGAAAAAAAGTTGGTGTATGAGATCCGTTCAGATTTTCTCATGAGAACAGTTCAGTTTGTTTGTGAGAACCATTCATTTTATTAACGAGAACTTTTAAGTCTGTTCATGTGAACAGGCCAGTTTGTTGACGAGGCCAGTTCCGTTTGCTCAGTAGAACAGTTCAGTTTGTTCATGAGGATAGTTCAGTTTGCTCAGTAGAACAGTTCATTGTACCAATGAGAACCATTCAGTTGAAGTCAGACCCCAAGAGGAAACTAGTACCCCCACCCCCTTTTAGCTGACTGACGGGAACTTACTTCAGACCATTTATCAGGAGTGGCGGTCACTTGATCTGAATTTCCACTATTTTGTAACGATCATATATATTGTTTTAGTCTGACATTATAAAGTACTAATGGAATCATATCTTTAGTATATGTGCAGACTTTAGCTGATGCATAATGACATACGAGTATTTAATCTCTTTAGTGTGATAAAACTGACGAACTAATTACCAAACAGTGAGAGGACACGGATGAAATAACACTGCTATTCTTAATCGTGTTATGCGATGCAAATTGAATCAATTTGAATTTGGTTACAAATACAAGGGAAAGAATGATGAATGAAGGATATTCTAGTAATTTAACAATAATTTGCCTGAAGACGATGTAGAATGAACATTTCTCGATGTGTAAAAATCAGTATTTCTGATACCCCAATCACTAAACCCTAAAGACACGAGACTTGTGACACTTCTTTTGTATTCATGGACACATTTCAAAAGGGTTTACATCTGTCAGAGATGGCGGTTAAGTAATTAAGCATTGAGAGTATGTAAGCTCCTGAGTAATTCTGCTTTAACCTCACGACAGGATCACATTTGCCACGCATATGTTGTTAAGCCTGGATCGTGCGAGTACTTACACAGATTCAGATAGGTTTGTGCACTCTTCCAGCATCTGTATACATGAGAGCCATTAATTCACAGGCTAGGTGACATGAAATTAACCAGATGCAAAAGAGAGATGATTAATACACATGTAAAAATGTTCGACGAAAATATCCTCCAAGTAATATCTCATGAGTTTTTAATTAACTAATGAAACAATCACTTTCATCTCTTTGAAAAAAGATATTTCTTTGTCAACTACATATAATATTAAGACTGAGACGTGACTGTATCGCACAACTCTCAATGATACAATATGAAGTCGACAAAATCTATGGTTGAATTACTTTCGTATCGTAAATTCTCTTGTCCACTTTATAGGGGGGGGGGGGGGGAGGGGTTGGTGGAAGGGATATTCGATCGAGTGATTAATTGACTCTTTTGAGATTTTGTCTTGACAATATATATGATTCTGAGACAAGTGTAATTGAGCATTGTGCTACATAGCCTCCGACACAATGTCGAGTAAAAATTAGTTAGCGGGGAAATAGTAAAACAATAATCTTCCATATTTGATAAACAATTAATAAATTGCTTTGATACAGTTATACATGTACGTCACAGAATGTGGTAACGCTTGTAAATAAACATGGAGGCAAGCGAGGAGCAAGAGAAGATTGGTGACAGGACTATTGCATAATGATATAACAGGGATTAATAAGACTTAATTAAAGCAGACCAAGTACACATCGAATCCAGCAAGCAAATTTGTAGGGCTATGACTTTTAACTAATGACCGAGTTGGAGGCGATTCTGGGAAACATGTTACCTGTTACGTAAACGACGATAAACCAGCAAAGTAAACGGGTTATTCTTAGGGAGCATGTATCAAGCTTTAGTTGATTGCTATCTGACATCACAACCAACTCTATAAAATCAAAACGTCTGTAAACGTGTAACAATTGGCAATCTTAAGAGGTATTAAATAATTTTAAGAGGAGTTATTCAACCAATACATGTTGATAACAATTTGAAATTTATAAACGGTAGCACACGACGTCAAAACGCATTTGTCAACTAATGCGTCCAATTCTAAGCACACTTTCTTCAAGATGCTAACAAGGAACTTTCAATAAAGGTGTTACCATCTGCACCAAAAGACAGCGCTCTTGCATTAGCGAGATTAAAATCGGAAACGACAGAAAAAGACAAACTAGCTGAACAGTTCAAATATAATATCAATTTCTCATTTTGACGCATGCTATGAATAAAAAGAACAAAGTAAAAACAAAAAACTCAAAAAATAAAAATATCGCTACATTAAATGCATTTGAAATAATTATGTATGATCCTCAAATGTTAAGATAAGTTCGCAAACAGTAGCTGTGTCTGTCGCAACCAGGCAGGATTCAACAAGGACATGAGATAATTGATAAATGTTGAAGACTTTATAATACCTTCCATCATGATAGACGAGGATCATTTACTTGGATATTCATGTTCATGACCCGTGCAAACAATGTATCATATCATCTTAACACAGCCTGGTGGAGAAAAACAACGTGTTAAATCCTTATCAATCGTTTATTATCTATTGTCACGATTCGAGTGTAGCTGTATGATTCAGTGAAATAGTCACCCCCTGCATACATTTGTACGTCACCACCTGGGCTTCGTTACCGCCGATCAAATCTCTAACGCGAGATTCACAGGTTTGATAGAAGACCAGTCATAAGTGTAAAAACTCGTCATATCAAAATTACATACATCCAGGTAAACGGCACAAAATAAATAAGAACTTCCTCCATTGATATTATTGATATATCTATATTACTTTAACATTTCGTCGTTGTCTCTTTGACTTGTACTCCCGTGAGAATATGTGGCAATAGTTTTGAATAATGAAAATTTTTTGTCCGTAAATTTTTTATAATATTGAGGATTATACGAGTTATATCCAATTTGTTTCAGGCATCCGTATTTCATAAATAATACTTTAAAAAAGTGAGTGAGTGACTTGAGTAAACATATCACCTGATGATGATAATGCAAACAATTTGTTGTGATCAAACTTCGATGTAGATTTGCAGATCAATTAACATGAAATAATATTAATATTTTAAGGGTGCGTCCTGAAAATGAAGCAAGGCGAACTATTTTTTATTAATTAGGAGTAATGGCAATTTGTATCGGTAACTTACCTGTATAAGATAGGCTTGTAGTCCTCCATAACTGTGGCTTGTAGACCGAGCGTCTGTAAAGGAGAAATATCACTCTTCAGTCAAAGCATTAAAGATACAAAGGCTCCATAAGTGGAGGCAGCTCTATAGACAACACATATGCATCAGCGAATACACTCGCTACACTTCTTCATCACATATATGTCTTAATAACGCAAATAAGTCGTCCCTCCCATTGTCGTTCGTAAATTATGACATTCATAACTGAGAAGCTTAGGCTGTATCTCACCTGCTATGCACATGCACTAATAAATAACAAGTCTTTATTCTGGAGTATTTTGGATAGCTTCAAACATTCTACGTCTCTGAAAGGAAATCACGAAAGGTTCACGAAGCAAAAAATTAGTTGCTTGAGACATATTGGTTCTGTGACCACATTTGGGAACATCAAATAGAGTTTGCTGAATTGTGTTTCAGGGCAGATGACTAGGAGAGCGAAATATTGAGAATTACTGAAGGAATGAGAAGATCCACAATGCTCAACTCTTAATCAATAGTGTCTCAACCTTTTGCCTCCAGGCTTAAGTCCTTAAATTTAATTATTCATAAAAAGGACACTGCTTTGAAGAGCTGTCACTATTTTTCGGAGAAATACACTAGGGCGGTTATCCAATAACGTTCCTCGGAGCTGTAACACGTTTAGTACCACAAACAACTAGATCTATCAGGTATATACCCTCTGATTGCTATTACATCACTCGCTGAATAACACGACCAAAGAAATATGGTTCTTTGACTTTCAACGTATTTGGATCTTGCTAAGATGCTGAAAGGTCGGTCCAGATTTAATGTTTGTGACCTTTATCTTTATCTTATTATACTGCCATTCTCTTTTGTTAATAATTATGCCCTTGTGGGCCATGTCGTATACATTGGGAGCATTATTTTGTCTTTCAAATATTCTTCATTTCCTATGTTTCCTTTTATATATACAATTTCATTAGCTACTGGTAACATTTAAATGTGTAGCTCCTAATATTAAGTACCATATTGTACTGATTTGAAGCAAAAGCCATCAATGGAAGCGACCTTATCTTTCAGACATGTTATAAACATAGAATACCGTGGGCTTGTCTAAAAGGATGTGCAATACATTAATTCCATAAAATAAATGTTCACATACTCAAACAATGTTTAAATAAAAAGTATATAAATAATATGTCCATTTACAGAGTGCACCTGTCCGTCCTTTCAGTTTCGCTCAAGGCGCTATGATTGAATTGATAAAAAGATATCAACACATTGCAAATTCCACCATCTTGTACGGTAGTAAAGAACATCCTCAAATGAAATCCGATAAAATTGTTACTAAAATATCAGTGGTTAATGTAACTGCCACGAGCCTGAACAACTGGCAATGTCACTTCAACGCTAATTGTTCGAGGACGACCTGTATCAGTTCTCAATTATGCTGATAGGCTGATTTCTCTTGAAAATACGCCGACCAATCTCACCCAGGCAGAGGCGGTAGGATTACGACCTGGCCTTGGCCATTCAATGGATTCGATGTTGTGCTGCCTCTTGCGATTTGCGACCATCCTTACACTATGGAGGCGGGGGTTGACATCCTGGTGGATGTGATGAACTTCAGGATTGACATAGAGGATGAGCAGAAAAATATTAAAGGGACACAGAGTATGTTGATGGGATCAATTATGTCAAACTTTGAAAATTGTGTTGTTAAGTCGTAAACTACTGGTTGTATCTGAAAATCACTATTTTAATGCTTATCAGTTCAGTATATTGAGAATAAACAGCTTAAAGTTATGATTTGTGATCGAAAACCGGACAGTGGCGCGCGTCAAACGGTTAAGGTTTTCCACGTGCATATGTTATACGTACTGAAATAGATAACCACACAGGTCATGTAATACTGCTAATTAGAGAAAGTATATTACAATATTTCAATTTAAATCATTAAATCAAAACAATTTACAATCACTATATATTATTTGGCTTTGAATTAAGGGATGTCAGTTAAAATTATGTATGTATCCATTTATGTCTTGTGAATCATTTGGTCATTCGTCCTGAGACCTAAAACTTCACGAATAAACACATTCAACACATACCTGTTACATCAGCGCATATGTATCAAAGATTCCCCTATAATACCTTGATAAAGCCTTATATCTCTCTAGATATAACCAACAGTTGAAGTGACCTTCCATGTTCGATGTTCGAGATATTTTGATTCATTCATAATGATGTTTGTTTATACTTATAGGGGACATAATGAGTGATTACGAGGGACATAATGGTGACATAATAGCCACCTTCGGTAATTCTGTAGTTTAGTGCTTTCGTTATCGATTAATTTTTTTTTTATAAATTGGTATTTGTTTAGATTTTGTGGTGGAATTGTGACTTAAGCTACTTTGGTTATTCTGGTTGTTTAAATTTTTGTTTGTTTGGCTTGGCCTAAGTCATGTTTCGTAACCATTCGCTCCAACCAATCGTCATGAGGCTAAGATATTGTCAGCATGATAAGACATTTAGTCTGTCTATTTAATGGCTGAATCCATGGAGTGTGAAAGGTAGCAAAACATTTCCCGATCAGTAGTGAGATCATTTTGAGATGGGTTTTTTCTGTAATTGGCAAAGCTCAGCGTCGTCTAGCAAGTGATAGGATATTTATTTCAGGATTATTTAACTCGGATATATATACTAACAATACTGAAGATATATATATTCTGCAAATTTGATGTTCCGATATCATACATGCATTGTGTTAGCAGTCAACTAGCAGTTAAATAGCGTTAAAAGTATGTTCCGTAAGTTTGGAATTGTTCACAAATGCTACCATAAGTGGTTTCACATCACCTTCATAACACACCACTGAAACAAAAACATCTGCTTTAAACGGGCTTTAAATATCGTCAATCATCCTGTAGGGATGTGATACCTAACGAATCCGACGACCATATCAAGACATCAATATAACCTGTTATTCGCTGTAACAGCCCGCATGGATAACGTTTCGTAGTTAGATGATTTAAGTGCACCGTATCATTCATCAATCGGGAACAAATCTGAAGTGGTAGGACAAAATATGTTATTTGTGTAATATTTTTCACAAATGACGACAGCGTTCATGTGAAAACATATTAAAGATATACAGCAAAATCATTTACTCGAAAAACAGGATTAACACAAATAAAACATGAATAAAACATATTTAGTACCTGCCATCACTGGAAGCATGCCTTACACTTAATTTTTCATTTAATCGATGTTTCTAAAATAGACAAACACGTTTTATACTCAATCCTTCTAGGAGGACTTGAAGCCTTCAAGGATCTTGTTAAGCCTTCGAGCGTTAATAAATTAGCATTCTCTTCTTCAACAGACATCAACTTTGACAATATTCGTGTTTTGAAGTTCAAGTATTCTTCGATGATGGTGATAAGATGAGATTTAGCGCTACCTCTGCCAACGGCATTTTATTTTCAAAGTTGCAACTAGTGGAAGACATCCGGTTAGTTCGACGACGTGCGTCTAATGGAACTGTGGGTTTGTACTGAAGACTTTTTGATAGAGTTGACACAAGAACTTGGAAGATAGAGTTAACGTTACTAGGACCTAAATTTACAAACATGTGCAATATTTTCTATCAATTTACACAGGTGCTGAATAGTATATGACCATTTCATTGCTAAAAAAGAATTGTATATTTGAATGATTTAAACGTTGAAAATTGCTGTAAAAATTCGGTGTTGATTAAAGTTTATTAATGTAATTAAGAACAAATTAAAACTCCACCAAATATTTATATTAAAAACTGTAAGCTCACCATTTACGCCAAAATATTATTTAGCAGGGTTTGCATGTTTGCAGCTTACAATATCTTAGCCATGTTCTAAGCAAATGTCTTTCCGACAACGTCACAATATTGTGATTTATTTGAAACACTTAACTCACAGTTTCTCTTGCCCGTCAAAAAGCTGAAAACTGACGTAAGGAAATTGTCCTTACACCATCAGAAACAAAGTTTGTGTGAAGAGTGAGTGAAAATAGGGTTAAACATGCTGTCGATAACATTTCAGGTATTTAACACGTGGATGTTGCCATGCAAAAGAGAGTAGACACATCAGTTTATGAAAGCAGAAAGAACGAAAGATATAGCAAGAGTAAGATTGAATAATTTTAAACTGACATAGTTTGAAAATCTAAAGATGGTTAAGATATTTGTCATGGCGTACAAGTTTGTCGCTAGAGAATAGACCATAAAATTATACATAGGATAATTTATTCGACACAGTTATCACTGACGGTCGCAATCAGAACTTTCTCCCTAAAACAGTCGAACAGTCAATTAAAGTTTAGCTCATTTCCTAATAACTACCCTTAGAGGGAAATGTGCAATATATTTGAAAGTGTATGTTTTTCTTAAAACATTATAGATTGTTATGTTTAAGAAATCACTCCTTATATAAATAACTACTATATAGGTTTAAAAACATATTCTCCAGTGTCACCTTGTGCCAAGAGTGTGTACTTCCATGTCATGTAATCGCCTTATTTCATACCGAGTGCGACATGAGCATTCACTCCAACTCGCCTTAAGACAGCTTAGTAATCAGTGGCGGTACGGAGCAGTGCAAAGTGCTTCTCTCGTTAGCTTACATCACACTAGCTCAAGCATTCAACTCTCACAATGTAATTATGTATATCTCCCGGCACTACATCACCTTTAACAAGGCTTTACATTACCAATCAGAACTTGTGGTAATTTTCAACAGCTAGCAGAACGCACTTACGATTAGACTAATGTAATAATATATAATGTATTCCATAACAGTACATGAATGATTAATTTAAAAAATCATGTATTGAAGACACACAAAAATATTTTTGCAATACACCATTAGAAGGCCAAAATGTCGTTGATATATGGTAGTGAACTACTTGGAAATATGTTCCTTCATAAAATTCTTTTAAAAAGTACATACTCGTCACCTGAACATTTGTCGACATTTATATATGATTTTGAGTTCATCTGCAAATATTTCGCTAACAGGGGAAGTAACTCGCGCAGAAAAATCCATCTATATCCCGAGATATCGTTATTAAAGATGGGACACCGTTTGAAGATTTATAGAGCTTATACGTTTATAAAACTTTAAGAAAATATTTCGTCTTTTGGCGTATTTTTCAGATTTGAAAACCAAATTAATCTTTCGAAAGCTTTACTGGAGCGATCCAAAACTCAATTTAGGACAACCATCTATATTCGTGTATGTGGTGAATGTTTTACTTCATACATTTGTAGAAGCATACGTTAAATAAATTTTACAGAAAACACAGGACTATGAATACTTTGAAATGCATGGTACAAATCGAATATGAAACTAATAATTAGTGTCGGCACCAGGTGGCTACTATCGAATGGTCATCGCGCCCTGGCGAGTAATCTAATAATGTTCAACACATGCTTAAATAATTTCTAAAGTTCACCGACAAAGTTATTCGTAATACAAAAGTCGACTTTAAACTTTTCTACTATAAATCTATATAAGGCCACCTTATCTAATGTTATCCTTAACTGACATTGTTATACCATCGGAATCTTAGTGACTCGAGATCACCGCAGTTTTAATGGAATTGGGTTCTAAGCACTTTCCGTGGCCACCCGGAGTCTCGACATCTAAATTCCCTTAAGTTAATCGAAACCCTGAGACTGTTTTAACAGTCAAATCTGTAACTATCGCTGATATCTGATTAATACTACTCCGTTGGTTAGTCCGTGAACTAGTGCAAAGGCTACAATCAACGGTAGGTCTTCAAAGAAATTCTTTGTCTTCCGAATCATATTTTTAGTGCATTTATTCCTTTACTACTTAATTTGGGTTTAACGTGTTTTGAACTATATTTCAATTATGAAACACGTGCAATTCCTTTATTCTTTTAGCATAAATCCTTTTACTATTTTAGCATTAAATAAAATAATGTAGTGTATTCATTCATGGTTTCACCAAATCTAGGGGAATTGAATAAACCTACCTACATAATTATATGACTAGTTGACACGATATCAGGCCGAGCATGCCAACGTATTTCCGACAGCTCACATATGCATCTGTATTGGTAAATGCTATTTAAAGACTCAGATTATCCGCCTTGAGTGCGAGTGTTATGATGAAAAAAGACGATAAGTAAGAACATTCTTGCCTGGATGAAAAAGATGAAATTATTTTCGGGTAATTCGCTGATGCAGTTGTTTCCTCTCCTGCGCGTATTTTTTGCTGCGGGTTTGACTACTGTGTGAATGATAATAAACGTACCTAAGAACATATTAACGAATAACTCACTCGCTCGAAATTAAAGTGCAACTGACCATTGACGTCATAGAATTCTCTTAAACTTTCCCAATCGCGTTATCAAAAATTTAAATCTAGCATACCAATACCGATCTCGAAAAACAAAATACATAGTATGTATCCTTTTCATAAACATATTTTCAGATAAATAAAATAAAAAATTCATAAATTTTACTTACCCCGTTCCAGGATACAATGTGATTGCACTTCTTTTATTCACCTCCAGTTACGCTGTGAATTTCGTTGTCTACTCCATTACGAATGTGTCCTTATTCAAAGAAAGTATCTGAATGTATTTCCAAATTATACGAACAATAACACAAATTCTGCACAAGCACTTGACAAAGTCTGACATTCCGCCGTGAGTCTCTGAGCATCAGTAATGCAAGGGAGGACCATCTGTTCGGCTCATACTAACTATTGATAAAACCGTGATCACAAACATTGCTTGATGCTACTATCTGATCACTAGCTATTATCCAGTCCCGACCGCCTCTCAGACCTTTTGCCTGGAATAACTAGCCTCGTTACTTACCTACAGAGCACCAAATACGCTACCCACAATAGAGAACTCAATATTTGCTGTCTCTGTTACAAGTGAAGACTTTCAAACCCGTCTTGATCGCTCTGTGCCCGTGGCTAACTTGAAAAGGCGCTCTCTACTCAGAGGAAAGCTAGGCCTTAATTATTGAATATCGGATTGGCGGGAATAAGCACGTTGGAGCGCCTCGCTGTGGATGACCTATGATTGGGCGACCCTTTGATGGACACAAATACTTCCGTTCACAAACATGTGTGCCTGCAATATTATCACAAGCTAATTGCTTTTTATTGCATTTTTTCGATTGAACAAGTATGCTGAATGGTTCTTCAACGCTTGAAAATATATTCCCTGCTGCTTCATTACCAAGTATTATCTGCGTGAAGTCGTTATCTTCTCATTTATTCCCTTCTTTGTCAGCTCACCATCTTATAAAGCTTGATCAGTTTACACAAGAGTGCTTGAATAAAAATGAAATATCGATTAACTTCTTATTTCATTATCGTAAATGTGATTTTCATTTCATTAAGTAGTCTTTTTCAGCCTTAGTCAACATATCAGGTTTAAATTGAGCACTTTTAGGCACTAAATTAAAACGCACCGCATATTATGAAAGTATCTATTTCGTGCCTATGTCTTATCTAAGTACGTATTTTCAAAAGCTAGCAACTGTTATATTTATACCAATAACGTGCAAAAAGTTCTGACTTATAACTGCCTGTCCCGTGATTCATATCTCGTTTTTTTGCGGCAGTAAATATGACGGGCGAAGAAATAAAAATGTCATGATTGAATATTCATATTGAAACCTCAGTGGAAAATTTATGTGTTTTTATTACAGCAAAACTATTTTTAGCATACCCAGATCTCTCGGGACTGGTTAATGTCCAGAAAGCCTGTCCTATAAAAAAAAAATGGTCTCTGTATAATTACACCTTCAGCTTAGGTTCGAAGTCCACTCTTGGCTTCACTCAGTTCGATCAAACCAAGGACGTAGTGGGAAATCGATAGAGGGTGGGTCCTGTTAATAACTTGAAAATATCAAAGGAGAAGTGCTGCACTTAAAGAAGAACACAAATTCTTAACATCATTCAAATACCTTCATGAAAGAAGGCAATTTTGTAGAGAAAAAGAAATTGCGATTCGGGTAAAAATTCACTACCGTAAATATAGTCAAATGAAGATTCACATATATACTTTTCATGGTTATCACTTAGGGATATCCACAGTTGAGCGCTCAACATGTAAAATTATATGAAATCGACATATGTATTGACAAGTCTTGACACTGGAATTGTTTTTAATTTTCAGCTTGAAACCTATATTACGTTTGCAATCGATTTCCCCCATTTGTGATCCTACTGTCCGATAATGTGATATATCACTCTAGAGTCAATTGATCCCTTTTTCCTAGTACAAACAGTTTAAATCATAAATTCAATGAGTAATTTCAGAGATATTTTAAAATTGTTTCTCTGAACATGAACCACTTGGGAAGAAATTTTGACAAAATTGTTTCAAAAGGATATAATGACGGTAGATGCGAGTCAGTCTCCCAATTTCTCGCAGCATCAGCAAAGCACTGAGCTGTTCAACATTATTGATTATATATTATAATTTCAAGGACGATTTTTCAGAACTGTATCTAGTCCGATTGCAATTGTCATTAAACACAACATATTACGTTTTATTTCCGCCAAGAATATTTTCAAGAACTAAACAATAATTTGTGACAAAATGTTTTGAGGGATCACATACATGTATGTAACAAAAAAGATAATTTCTTATCTTCGTCAAAAAAAGTTGAAATAATTAACAATATAATTTGAGACAAATTGCTATAGGTAATTGATCGAAGTCTTCTTTAGCTATTGGCGCCTAGTTATTTCGAAAAATAGCATTATGCTTAACATTGTTTGAATGTAAAACTTAAGAAATGTGTATCTTTTATATCTTAATACAACCTACATTTCTGCCCTCAGATATCGGGATAAATATATTTTCATGGGGAAACGATTGAAGTTATAAGCTTTATTTTTATAGACATGTTATTTTCAGCTGATCGTACCAATTATATACATCTGGAAGAGAGTATTGCAACACCATTTTTTCTTGATTTCATCCTATGTTCTACAACCCATCAGGATATATACCATTTACATCCATGGCTCTTCTGACAAATTCCTTACCTAGACGGTATGAAACCCACGGTTTCACTGAGGGTGCAGCACCTAAATCCTTAAAAGAGGTGATATTTGTTCTCAGTGGGGCTACGACAAATACTGTCTTTATGTCTTGTTGTTATACAGTTATCAGTCTAAGTCACGAAATGTCTACATCCACCTCCACTTATTTAACACTGCTGTCAACCTAAAACCTTTACGACTATGGAATCTGGCCGCTATGCAATGGCTATATCGATGACAGCTAGCAAACTAGCAAATTGATGAGGAGTAAGTTAGTTTTCATATCTTCGGGAATGGTTTACCTGAAAGGATCACTGTGATGTTTATTATGAATTTTTCATCATGAATACTTTTGCAATACATTTTTCAAGGCGTGTTCTCTGCGTTTCCCAACACTAAGATAATGTTACTTACGGTAAGACAATAGTTCTAATCAATAAATGCAGTTTTAAATAAAACATTTCAAGTTCGGTAAGGTATGCGAATCCTTTTCCCCTATTTTTCTACTTTTTCACGATGTAATGGTTTAACTACGCGTCATCAAGCTGGTTAAGATGATGTTTTACGGCTGGTTGAAAATATAATTTGCATAAACTAATTGTTATTCGATCAATAATGAAATTTTCACACATCTTTGTCTTCGTATGTTTGGTTTTAAGGATAAACATGTCAGTTCCATAACTTGATTTGAGAATTGTTTGAGAAGCATTTAGAAGTTGGTATGACTTTATTGCTGTAAAGAAGTTGTAAATCCATACAATTTGTTAGAAGTTAGGAATAAAAATGTAAATCCGTTGAACTTGTTTTCTTTTCATAATGATTTGAGAAATATAACCACATTAAAAAAAATTCTCGCATTACATAAATTGGTTTAAAACGCCGCTAAAATAAAATTAAAAATCTATTAGATAAATTTCAACGGTTTATAACATCTCGTAGGTGAGCGACAATGCCGTTCTAATATCTTTGAAGTTTGTACTCAATTGACAAACACCATAACATGAAAAATTGTTATGTTCGAGCGGGTTGGAACATCTAGCCCTACCGTACCGTGCCTTACCCTACCCTGGGCTAACCTACCGAGAGTTCACAATGAATTGCTGCCCAAGTTACTTGTGTTTTTGTTTCTCAATTACGCAATTTTCCTTCCTCTGGTGTTTGCCTCACCGGGTCACGGCATTCTCATAACTTTCACCTCATTTGCCTTCATTTTAAGGAGCGGCTTGAGGTGTCCTCCTGGTATTCGTCGATAATCGACGTTGTTGATATACGGATCAGTCTAATCTTCAGGTGCTAAAACGATACATTATTACATTCTATTTGTTTCCCTCACTGATGTTTCAAAATATCGCACCAATTTAGATAAATAGCCATAAAAAGGTAAAATATTCAGAACAACATCTTTGCTACATGGAGACTCAAATTTGTGAATAAATAGAGAATCTCACCCAAGTGTCTTCTGTTATCAAATATATCAACACGTGTTGATTAAATGTACAAATACCCGAGGCTTGCTGAGGATATTTTTACATTTATTAACGAGTGTTGATATATTTGATATCAGAAGACACGAGGGTGAGATTCTATTCATCAACCAAAATCATTTTTCATTTTGATTCCGTGAAAACTGTGTAATTCTGAACACTGCACTACTCTAAGACTCTCAGTGTGGTGATGTCATATCATTGAGACGTCGTTATGTTTATGACGTTTTACCATTGTGATGTCATTACGTGATGATGAAAAACAATTGTGATGTCATGAACTTGACTGTAAATGATCGCAATTATGAAATCTGTCTTTGTGCAAAACGTTACCACGTGCCACTAGTAACATTTGTGCTCAGAATGTCTTAAGAAAACGTTCAGAACTTATAAAATATTGATGAAGGTTAGTGGGTAATTGAATAAACTGAAATCTAATATGTTACGATTTATTATGAATCTCTATTGGTTAACCACGTAGGTCTTCGTAAAGCCGTTTCATAATATAACATATCTGACTGATGTAAATAGTAACATTATATCCTAGATAAAAAAGTAAAGTTAGGATTTGAATTGAAAAGATTGACTATTTAACACCGCAATATTATTAACTTTGATACTGTGCCTTTGTTAAAAAAAAATTGTTAATAATTCGCACGAAATACAACTTGGTAATAAATAGGATACATAACCCGGCAAGTAAGTTATTTATAAAGGAGGAAGATCTGTAGATAACATGTAAGGATATCATTTTTATTGTGAACACATAACACCTATGTTATGTAAATGTTAGATAAAAAAATGATACATAACTCATTATTTCGGATGTCTTTGTGTCTGAGGAATGGCTAAACTCACTGATTATTTGGGACAGCTAACAGGGGGGGGGGGGGGGGGGGGGTACTAGGTCAATGACATCCACTCAGCAACACCCACTGTTGCTAACATTGATCAAATAAGGCAGAATTGTAACATGACTTGGGTTAACTTTTTATCTGATTTGAAAGGGCTAATATCCGAAAAGTACTTGCACAATTTATAATTATAGCAAGAACATATATGAGTCAAAATGAGTCTAAATTAAAACGAAAACGATAGATGATAAAAGTCATCTAGGTATCATGAACTGACACTGATTAATTTTGGGTGAAGTTGTATTTCACCTGGAGATCTATGTCTTCTACATTAGGCAATAAATAAAACTATCTCCTTTGGACTCTTGTTACTGAAGTTTTGTGGCGACGCGGTCCGCCCCATAAAGGGTGCATATATATCTTACAACTCAAACACCTATTGTTCATCTATCTGAAACTTTACACACACTTTGGATAAATATCAGTTTTCGACATGAAGCAATTAATAATTTGGGTGTTTTGTCCCTTGATTCAAATCGGTCGAAATTCTTTTATCAGAATGATAGTACCCCCTACAGGCTTTAATAATTCGTATCAAAACTTTACACATGCTTTAGACATATGTCAAGATACTAATCTTCCTTTTACAGCATGATGCAATGAATTTTCGGAGTAATAACCCTTGAGTTAGAGCAGGCGACTTTCTAATTAAAGAATGACAGTACCTGTCGTTCACAATCAATTCCTCCTACAGGTTTTGATAAATCTTTCTGAAATTTTGTGCATGTTAATGATATAATACACTGAAGTGTAATTCTCGTTTCGGCTTGTTGAAATATTTTCGGTCAAATGGACCATGATTTTGATCCTTTCACTTTCCACTTTCGGAATGACGCTACATGCCGTACGACATTATCTACTCCAACATGTTTTATCTATATCTCTATGATGTTTGAAAAAATCTTGAAAGGTTAATGTTCTCTTCCGTCGAGTCATCGTGGACGGTTACGATGAATTTACCATACTTTAAACATTTGGTAGACTTATTAATGATAATACTGCATACATGCACATTGCGAATTCATTTGAAATGCGCCAAGGAAGGTATAGTAGGTATCAAAAGGACATGTAGCAGGGGAGGTTGAGCAGATAGTTTATTTGCAGACTTGGTAATTATAGCGACGGAGCCTTGCCATGGTTCCATCGTGAAAGAGAATGTCATCCTCGATCAGATCAATGATCTTTTACCCTACCCTTATTCCTTTGTCATCTATAAGTAGCCAACTCAAAAAAGACGTTAAAGCCAAAGGTTTTGTGTTGGTTCTCTCAGCTACGGTTTACCAAACAAAAAGAGAAATAATGTAATGATAGATTCCATTCGATTGCTACACAGACAAGTTGAATAATGAAATTCGAATTTTGTGACTTACATGTAGCTAAAGCTTTAGATAACATTCAATTAAAGCTTTTTGGAACCGCTGATCAGACGTTTATTTCCTAGAATATGGTTAGTTCTGAATACAAATCTGGAAACAATGGAAAATGTTAAAACATTCAACAGTTGATATGCTCATGGTTGGCTATTATTCCCGTGCAGTAAACATGATGCATGTGGATCGCCAGACCCTCAATATCTTGACAAGAATCTTTTTTATAATTATATTTACAATTCCCGTTCATCAATATGAATTGAATAAAAAAAGTATTATACTGATGTTATAATCCTATTTCCATAATGCTAGACTATTACATAGACAATAGCGAACCTCAGCCTCGAAAACAATGTATAAAACCAATCAGTTTAGGATAAGATTTCAAGATTAGGAAGACGGCGACACCAAAAACTTTTCTTTGTTGTATTCTGAGTAATTTCTCTATGAATAAAAAAGGAGAGTTAATCCTTATTAATTATTCATTTTAATGATAAAATGTATATATTCGTCTAGATAATGAAATCGAAAACACCTGTTGTCAGTAGATGGACTAGGAGTGAGAAATCGGGTGAAACATGTTGTGAAATTACACGTCGTTGAGCTGGCATTGTCTATTGTCAAATAAAGCTGTAAATATAGTGAACCAGCTTTCATTAGTTTGGTCATTGCACATGACAGCACCCCTGATTGGTAATTCCACCTTTTGAATATCATGATAGTTTTACTCCGTATCATAAGGAATTCGACAGGAATGTATTGTCCTGCTCAAGACACTAGTCACTATGTCAACCCGTAAATGAAAACCATGTTATAATATATGATACTGAATAGGCCATTTATATAGCGCCTTCACACGTCACTGGGATATGTTCATGCTATACAGCATATAAAGATGGCAGGTTGTCTAGTATCGAATGGAGAGTCTACAGATCCATATGATGAAAGAAAGAAATTCAAGAAGCGTCTACGATAGAATTGCAAAACAAAGTCGTGAAATAACATCCGGTCCATAGTGGGATGTTCATTCCGATATTTATACAAATCACATCCAGTGTACCTCTTAAATGATAATAATGTCTTTCTCATATTTTTCAGAAGCTCAGTTTAGAAAAAAATAATATCATATTCGGTAATATGCTCGTCCTTGAACAAATGTTACAGCAATGCACATTTATCATTCAGAACTGGTATTCACAGCAGATACCATTCTCATAGTAAGGAGCTTAACACAGGTGGAAGTAGACTTGCTTGAGTTTAGTTTAGGAGGACTGTTCAGTTAACATGATCATCTATCAATTCTTTGTTTTTCCCTTGAAATGAGGTCGGTTATAAGTATAAAATATGGCTTTTTCTGCATTATTTTACAAATTTCAGGATTCAACATCCTCAGCAGAGGTTGACAAATATGTGAGATTATGCACTTTTAGAAATGAAATCAATTTTTAAGATGAACCAAACTTGTTCTTTTGCAATGAAATAATAGTTGTTTCTCAAGACTGCCATTGTATCGAAAAATAGTAATTAATGAAGTATTTTTAAGATCGAAATTCATTGAACAAAACGTTAGTTACTAGTCTCCATGAGGATATTTTGGTTTCAGGCCCCCCTAAATAGTTGAAGGAAATGCATCAAATTTGAAGGAAAACAGTGCCTAATAGAAGGAAAAGCTTCCAGAATGGAAGAAAACCAGCTTAATTGCGAAACAAACACGTCAACATCGGTGAAAAACGGTAATAAGAGATTTTTCGTCCCTAACGGAAACAACATCGTCCCACTTTTGAAGGAACATCGGTAGACTTCGGAAGGAACATCGATAATATCCGTGAATTCTCGGTCGACAGCGGAAGCAAACGCATCTAAAAATAGTTTGGATTGAGCAGTCTCCAGCTTCGGTGAGTGTTGTTTTTTTATGTTTTACTGTGCGATTTCTAATTGTATTTAGTTTTACATGCTTGCATTGAAAGCGTAATTGAACAAGGAAACGATGGGGTTATAGAGTTTTGTTATGAAATTGAGTAGGTATGGCGTAATTCGCATATAGGTTTGTGTACATCAGTCAAACGAAGCCGTATCGCTAACGCTATCACTGAATCGCGCTTGAAATTGCGCTTACCTGCATCAGACTTTCCGGGTTATTTAAAAAAAAATTAATTTTGGAATTATTTTTGTGAACTTTATGTGTATGTTATGTATCATGTGTAAATATAACTTTCATTTTGGTACAAGCAATATCGAAAAGTAACATTTCATGTTTCATTTATCATTTTCTTATAAGATATCAAATTAATGGAAAGTGTCTGGTATATTTACATTCCAAATACATATAACCTCATGCTGTATAATATATTATATATATGATATACAAAGCTGGAGACTGCTCAATTCAAAATATTTTTAGATGCATTTGCTTCCGCTATCGACCGAGAATTCACGGATATTTCAGATGTTCCTTCCGAAGTTTACCGATGTTCCTTCAAAAGTGGGACGATGTTGCTGTTGTTATTACCGTTTTTCACCGATGCTGACGTGTTTGTTTCGCGATTAAGCTGGTTTCCTTCCATTATGGAAGCTTTTCCTTCTATTAGGCAGTGTTTCCTTCAAATTTGATGCATTTCCTTCAATTACTTAGGGGGGCCTGGGTATGTAAAACGAAAAAATGAATAAATTGCCGAAACCCTATTTGCTGTTGCCAAGCAATGTTTGCTGTTGCCAAGAGACAGAACTAACACTAAGTCCTTCATGCAGAAACTAAATTATAGATTTCATTAAATCGCCTATAGGTTCTTCCTAGGGCAAACTGGTAAGCATCATGTTCTGGTGGGCTCCTGTGAATAAACAGCATTCATATTTCTCTGAAATTAAGCCAAAAGGTTGTTTTTGTGTTTTGCTGATTTTCGTTTTGCAAAAAGTGTTAAATATAAAGTGTTAAGCAAATTGTTAATTGTTTTGGCCAACACCATATCAATTATCTGATTTAAACCAAGGTCTATTAAGATGTACAAAACAAAGACAGAAAACCTTTATAGGAATATCTTTGGTGGTTACAATACAGGATCATGCACAACATTTGCCACAAAGTGTTTACGATACAATTTGAAATACACAAATTCTCCTTTTTGTGGGCTCCAAGTGGCCAACTTGCACTTTTAAAATATACTATATACATAATATACGATAATAACATATAATATATTGTATACTAGTTTATTTCCTTGTATGAACTATATTGTACTGCTTGCTGATTTATTGTATAAAAATGTGCCTGTGAAATCGAGTAATGGAGAAAAAAATCTATCTGTAATTGTAGCAAATATTTCCAAGCCCTTTTATTGGCTCACCTGTGTACCAGCGTGTTCTCTGTATTAGTCTAAGTATATATGCAAACGTTATTGAGGTGAGACTAAGATAATAAGCGATAATACTATCATGTTTTTGTTTGTAAATTAAGATATTCTTCATAAAGTGTATTCCTGTATTTTGCACAGGCAAAATTACTTTTTCAATACTGTTATACTCTTGGCCACAAGGCCTCCAATACTGAAATAAAGACTTTGACTTACAACGCTGCTTAAATAATATTTTTTTTTCAGAAAAGGTGGTGTAGATTCTTTCGATGGTAAAAAATCTCATTACTCGACTTGATTATCCGTAGGTGTAGTTGTCGCATAGCTGAAGTCAACTTTTGAGTGACACAATCTTAGAATAATTACTAACAATTGTTTTCAGTTTTGTGAGATCGATCGCCTTTTTTCTTTTGTCTTAAATGGCCATATACATACTGTATTTTGGGACAGCTACAAGAAAACATTGTCGAACATGTATTATACAATGACAGCCCAGATGACGTGCTGCTTATGCCTTGTGTGAACTTCATTGCAAACGCGATTTTCATGGCATTAACGTGCCCTAGTTTGGGTAAAATTTTGGTTACACTGTTTGCGAAAGTATTCATATTCTCCTGTTAAGCCTCGTGACCATTTACATAATTGCCAAACACCAATCGATGAATGTAAAACTGTCATTTTTCAATTATTTATTATTATATTATAATATTATTATATTATATTATTATATAACATTCCGCTTAATACATATTTCCCACTTTTTGAAGGAATTTTATTTGCTTTAATTCCAAATACGTCAAACGTCAGATGACGTCACGAGCCAACTGTTTCCTTACAAACATGCATCGACGCTTGCTGATGTTTGTCAAAATTCGAAGCTAGTTATAAGTATCTGTTACGATAACAGTCCCATAGGATTCCTCCCATCTTCTGGTTCAAGTGTGTAAACCGATACGTTGATCTTTAGACATTGTGATCAATGTCAGGAGGATTTTAACCATCATGAAGCACAACTGTTTTTTGTGTTTTCGACTTGTCAAAGAACTAAAAACTAGTTTGTATTTGACAACAGATTGTCAACAGATGTGCAGGTGTTTATTATAAATTTCTTTTTGTGATATTTGGAGGTTGTATACCTTTTGACCATAGAAATGGTGACCAACATCATTTCAGAAACCTACCTTGCCCATAATGTCTCATTTCAATTATCTTGATCTTGTCACATATTTTCATTTCTTTTCTCGTGATGTGACTTGTAAATAATAATAATAATAATAATAATAATAGGGCACTTATATAGCGCATTACTCCATGCGTAATGCATGCTCGAAGCGCACAGTCACAGAGTAGATAGTCAGAGAGTTAGAGTTGGAAAATATAGGTCTTGAGGTGACGTCTGAAAGAAGTCAAATCAGGACATCTTCTTAGTGGTTCTGGGAGGCTATTCCATGCTGATGCCGCTGCAAACGAGAAGGAGCGGTTGCCATATCGCACTGACTTGGTATTTGGAACTCTGCAGAGCATTTTGGATTCCGAGCGTAGGGATCGAGATGGGGAGTAGATGGACAGGAGGTCCTGTAGGTAGGCAGGTGCTTCCCCAGATAGACACTGGTATGCCAGGCAGAGGATCTTGAAGGTAATCCTGTGATGCACAGGAAGCCAGTGTAGCTCCTTCAGGATCGGGCTGACGTGGTCATGCTTTCGGGAGAGTGTCACGATCTTGGCTGCAGCATTTTGAACTCGCTGGAGACGCTTTATCTGTACAGAAGGAGCCCCAGCAAGGAGACTGTTACAGTAGTCGACCCTTGTCATGATTAAGGATAGTACAAGAATGATGGTGGATTCCTTAGTCAGATATTTCCGGATGTTGCTTATGTTTCTCAACTGCAGAAAACATGTCTTGGTTATCTGACTGATCTGACTATCCATGGACAGATCTGCGTCCACGATGACTCCTAAGTCTTTGACACTCTCTGACAATGGTACCTCTGCATCACCAATTTGTAAGGTAGCTAGTCCACACTGTAGACGCCTTGACTTTGGTCCAACCATTACACACTCTGTTTCAGGCAACGTCCCATGCCTCCAGCCAACCTCCAAGAACTCGAACAATGCCTCCTGGACGAGTGGCAGCGCATCACCCCCTACGTCATCAGAGGTTTGACGTCATCAGTCCGGAGACGTGTCTTCGCATGCATGGTGGCAAATGGAGGGC
This sequence comes from Phorcus lineatus, assembly GCA_921293015.1. Lineage (NCBI taxonomy): Eukaryota > Metazoa > Mollusca > Gastropoda > Trochida > Trochidae > Phorcus > Phorcus lineatus. The sequence continues at coordinate 37,053,041 of OV121090.1, read as the reverse complement.
ATACACGATACTAATGTGACTTTTGGATGGGTTTTGGGAACTTCTACCGACCAGTTTCATTATTTGTGCTGTTATGAAATTTCAATTATGGACCCACATGTCTTTACACACCTGCCCTGGACATTGTTACTGCTTGATTGTTAGGAATTTATAAACACGATTACAGAAATTATTTCTAAAATAAAATATACAGATTTGAACTTTCTGTGTTGTTTAGTTTTTCTGCAATCTCATTTTAAACATTGGTATCGTTTCTTTTGGACATGAGTTTAGTTTTGAATCATGTCTAATCGCTGATGGTTGATAAGTAAGACAAATCACTCCTTTTCGCACTAACCAGTTGGGAATCGTCTCTCGTCACATTCTCTGGTAAGCCTTTGCAGTTGTGGTTTCTCCTATACTGATGCCAAATTAAAGTTTTTGTGTCGTTCATGTACGTACAAACACCAAGGTCGCATGGTTTTATGCTTAAGTAATTGTCTTCAAATGCATTGATAACAAATCTTACAAGTTAGACATATGCATTTACCGTCAGCATTAATATAATTAAGTTTTCGTAAATTCACCTTAAAATCCCCACAAATCTTCACACTATAAAGACTTATTTAGAATAGATACATAAAAAAGTTATTCCATCTAGATATCATAACAACATCATAAATCCAAAGACGACAGTGTCTGATTCGTATCCCCTCTGAATCTTTTTACTGTCAAAACTGCATCAAAACCTCATCAGTTTTTTACACCCTAAGCAGGGTAAGAGCAATACATTTTTGCAGACTGCAACTTCACCAGTGAAGTAATTTGTGGTTTACCAACAAAACCAAAATAAACTGATGGTACATTTGATGGTACACCTGATTTGACATGACGTGAACATTTTCCAACATATGCGTTCTCTGATTTACATTATTACACCCGTATGCTTGTATATTTCAGTCGATATAACACAAGCAATTGCATAGGAAGTTTTTTTCGTGCATGCAGAGAAATTGTGCCCATGTGTGCATTTCTGCAAATATTGTTAACTTGATATTTGTGGACGGTTTTTGTATCCAGTTATTGTTTAAACAGTCGAATCAATATAAACGTTTAATTGATACGCTATTAAGACAGTGTGTTACGTTTGGTTTGATGCCCTTTTAATACTGGAAACTATCTAAATATATCACTTTACTAATAATTATTTTAACAGAACAACGTTTGACTGTCAATTGTTGAAGCTGAACGTTCGCTGCTAAGTGAAACATATAAACGTTTCGATTTTTTACCATTTAACGACGTCACCTCGTGTTAACGGTTTTCTTTCAATCGATTTAATTTGCATATTTTTCAAATATTTTGATCAAAACCATGAAATATGAAATGCTAAATTTATCTTTAAAAAGTATTGATTTTCAGCAGTTTGTGAAACGCAATTTATCAGCAAAGGAAAACTTCAGCCGCATTTGTCAATGAGACATGATCAAATTATTACCAGCGTGAGGTTTCTTTGAAAGCATTTTAAAACACACGTATTTTCCATAGCAACATAAAAATGAATAACACTATTGAAATATTCAGTTCAACATAGATGTTCCTCGAGCAATAAATTGCTGGTTATATTCATACATTAGTATACATAATACAATCTATGTTTTGACATTCGAGTGAACAAAAAACTATGTATGCATTCTTGCCAGCATCTCGTCTATATCTCAAAGGAAGGGCACAATAGAAAAGAATACTCATCATCAAGCTTGAAAGGCTTTTTTGCTGCAGTCGAACTATAATGCATACCATTTTTCTTAAATGTCTTTTATCCAGGCTTCAGAGTGGCAAACAATGCTCTAGAGTATAGTGTTTTTATGATGTTTTTTTTTTATTGCAAATACATGCATGAGCTTATGTGTGACTCAATATTTGCAAAACGTGTGAATAATGAATTTCATCTGATCACTTGACTCTGACCGTCAACATAACAGCGTGTCAACAGGTACAACAGATACCGAAAGCAGCGTTCTCCTGAGACACTAACGCTCTTCGTAAAATACCAACAAGTCCAAATATTCATGAACATCATCTCCCTTTATGCTAACCACATTGGTTAAAGCTATACACTATACATATGTTATCTATTCAGCAAAGGTACCACCCCACAAATAAAATTGTTATTAATTCAGTAAACACAGATAACAAGGGAGGGTTAAATGAATTATTAATCATAATAAAGTAAAACAACCATGCATGAAACAGCAATTCTTCATTAAACACACATGTGAGAGCTGATTAACAAGTAAATCATATTCAGCGTCTGCAGCTTAAAGGCAGCAGTTTTTAAAATGTATATATTCCTGTTCACAAGCAAGTGACGTTCTTATAGTACATGTAACTGAAAATATCTTAGGGAAACTAAGGGCTTTAAGAATATATTTATTATTTCTTGGATTGCACAATTATGGACATGAGCATCCTATGTAAGTGACATTTTAAGTAAATTGTACCCTACATGCCATTACTAATTCATCTTAACTACCGGATTTGTTGGATGTACACGTCATACATATAAAGCAAATGTGTTCACCTAAAATTACGTTTAATTGATTTATCATTAAATCGACTGCGTTCACCTGACAATAAATATGTTTTCTAATTATGAATAAGTAAAGTTAGGATTAATGGTCATGAACTCACAGTGCACACATTTGAAAATATTAAGGTTATGGCTCGCAACCTTTTAAATGAAAATACATATATAAAGTAGTTCACTTGCATTTCGATAAAGTTGAGTTGTACTTGTTACTTCTAAATCTTTATCGCATTTGATTGGAGTGAATTAAGAACAGCAATTCCATGCATTTGCATGTGAAACATAAGATGTGAACTCTGATAGGACCCTTATGATTTACTAGTTGAATAGTGATAAATGGTTATGTTTGGTATAAAGAAATTCAGGAATCATGTTTCTCATTAGTCGTTATTCCGTTTTAATCTCACCGTCTGTGTTCCCAGTTGATGCTATTTCACTCAACAGACAACAAAGTCAATTATAGCCAGACACAACCTTCGTGTCAATTACCAACATTTTCTGACTAAGATAAATAAATATTGTCTCCTATCCGTGCCTCATTTAACAAGAGTTTCCTTATCTCGACTCTATGTTGATTAAACTGATGTGGCTGTGTGTCTTAACTTTTTTTATGTTTTACTGTTTTATGTGTTAACGTATCAAATGCCTTATTTAAGGTAGAGAAACATTAAATAGTTCTGTATTTATGACCATTAATCATGATTGAAGTGTTTTAACAGAATCCAGAAGTAAGTGCAACAATCTTAAACTTGACATGAAATGAATAAGTTGAACGCTTATATTTAATTGACCTTATCCTTGACATGTTGATAGTGCTACTTCTTAAAACCATTTTATCTACTTATTTGCACGCGCAACTTAATGCTGATGAGACGAATGGCCGCCCGTCACCTTGACCCTACGGGGGTGTGGGCGCAGCGAGAGATCTCATTGGTTGCAAGATCACGTGTTTAATAACTGAAATATTGTTGAAAGCACGTTAAACCCAAACTCACTCCTAACTTTGCGTCAAACGAATGAGATCTCTCGCTGCGGCCACCCCCCGTAGGGTCAAGGTGACGGGCGGCCATTTGTCAGCATTCCGTTGGGCGTGGAAATCGTCTTTCGGCCGTCCTCACTTAAATAACCCCAAAGAATTTCTTATTTAAGTAAGTTGGAGTAGAAAGGCAAATCATTTGAGACCATGTCTGCATAAATTTTATATTGATTGCGTGCGTATTTATTGTAGAATTCGGTCAAGAAAGCGGGTGGGGGCGAATGGAGCGTCTGGCCTTTCCATATACTATTAACAGAGGTACAATTCGATTCAGGGGGTGTTCTCAAAAACATTTTTTAAATAATTTTTATTTTCAAAAATTGTTTTTAATGACCCGATGGGCCTTAAATATATAGTGATACGAGGCTTTTGGTCCGTAGGATATCAGTGTTTATGGAAGGAGCTCTGGGGGTTAAAATACGCTGATTAAGCAGGATGAAAGGAAGGTGACAACTTTGTTTATTTCGAAATGGTGTTGAAATTTAGGGAGGAACGAATTATTTTTCAGTACACTTTCTTTACAATAACAACAACGTTTATGGCCTAATGAATTAATCCGTGCTTACTCCAACAACAACCAAAATGCATTTAATCTGACAGCAGCATGTTGATTTTGACTCGTTCAAAGTTAAAGTGATTTTACTTGAGACCTTGTGTATATTTGTGGCAATCAATCTTTCCTATTAAGGCGAAACATATTATTCATTTTAATCCTCGTGATGCAAGTGTACTGAACTTAAACGGTCTCCTGGCTTTTTGAGGTCCAGTTTACAAAAAAAACGTGTGTAGAAGTGTTATTGAATTGTTTCATATACCTATAGATACCTGTAGATAATTGGTTTAATCATTTCAATAATTTGTTTAACTCAAATGACCCTGTTGAGAATTCATGCAATGTGTCTAATGATGAGGAAAATGTTTTGTTTGATGTAATTTTGGATTCACCTATAACCCAGGAGGAAATATTGAAGGGAATTACTGAGCTCAAGTGTGGTTTATCTGCAGGTTTGGATGGTATTATTCCAGAGTTTATTGTCTCAGCTAAAGATATTTTACTGCCTTACTTCGAGCTTTTGTTCAACATAATTTTTTATTCAGGTATTTTCCCAGTAGCCTGGTGTACTGGTATCATCATTCCGTTGTATAAGAAAGGTGATCCTAGTGTCCCTGATAATTTTAGAGGAATTGCTTTACTAAGTGTGGTTAGCAAGTTGTACACTTCCATATTAAATAATAGGCTTTCGTTTTGGTCAGATGCTAATAGTAAGATTGTTGAATCGCAGGGTTTCGGAAGGGTTATAGTACAGTTGACAATATGTATATTCTCCAATCTGTTATTCAACGCTATCTGTCTAAGAAGAGAGGTAAGGTGTATGCTTTGTTCGTGGACTTTAAAAAGGCTTTTGACCTTGTTGATAGATCTAAGTTATGGTATATTCTTTCACGTGAAGGTGTTTCTTCCAAATTCAGTAAGGCATTGCAATCTATTTATGACTGTGTCAAGGCATGTGTTCGTTCTGGTCACGCTTATTGACCATCGTTTGCTTGTCCTATGGGATTAAGGCAAGGTTGTGTTTTAAGTCCGTTTTTATTTTCAATGTTTATTAATGAACTTGCAAAGGAAATTGAGTCTAATTGTTTGTATGGTATTCAATTACATCCGGAACTAGTGGAATTATTTTTATTGTTATTTGCTGATGATGTCATTCTCATTTCAGATACGATTTTTGGACTTCAAAAACGGATAAATATTTTAAATTCTTTTTGTGAGGAATACAAATTGTCTGTTAATTTAAGTAAAACAAAGGTTGTTGTTTTTAAAAATGGCGGGATATTGTCTCATAATGAAAAGTGGTATTTTAATGGTATCAAATTGGAATGTGAAAATTCGTATAAATATCTTGGTCTGTTGTTTACAAGGTCACTTTCATGGCGGAAAAATGTACATAATGCAGCCCTTCAAGCTAAGAAAGTTTTATATGGTATTTTTGCCTCTTTACATAAATTAAGGCCTCTCTCGTTTAAGCTTTTCTTTAAAATATTTGATTGTCAAGTAACTCCTTTATTGTTGTATGGATCGGAAATTTGGGGATTGAATAACGACATCTGTTCGGAAATAGAAGTCATACATATGCAAGCTTGTAAACGGTTCCTTGGTGTTAAGTCTTCAACGTCTAACCATATTGTTAGAGGTGAATGTGGTCGCTACCCAATGTATATTTTTGCATATAAAAGAGTGATTTCATATTGGTGTAAAATCTTAGCTATGCCTAATTACAGATATGTTAGAAAATGTTACAATATGCAGTTGCAAGCTCTTAATAATGGTAAAGTCAATTGGGCCTCTAATGTAAGAGATATTTTACGTTCAAGTGGTTTTGGTTATGTTTGGGAACATCAGTGTATTAATAGTATATCAATGTTTGTTAATGAATGTTTCAATAGATTAAAAGCATGTTATGAACAAGAATGACATTCTGCTGTACAGGATAGTCCTAAGGCTTATTTATATTGTATGTATAAACATAATTTTTCAACAGAATTATATATTACCCTTTTAACATGTGACAAATTTAGATATGCACTAGCTCGCTTACGATGTTGCTCTAGTCATCTAAGAATTGAAACTGGTAGACATAATAAGGAACCTGGGAATGAAAGAACATGTAATGTATGTAAATGTAATTATATAGAAGATGAATATCACTTTATTTTAATATGCACTTATTATGATAATTTAAGGAATGAATTAATTCCAAAAAGATATTGGCATTTTCCAAGCAGACAAAAGTTTTATGCTCTACTGTCTTCATGCAACCCATATACAATTGAGCAGTTAGCCACTTTCATTGTTAGAGCAATGCAATTAAGAACATATTTTCTGTAACACATGTATTATATTCATTTGTATCATGGGCCTATGGCCTACATACTTTATGCAATTAAAAAAACAACGTAAACCTATTTTAAGTTTATGAATAATACTTTAAATGCCTTATTTCAAAACCGACAAAACTCCAATCAGTGCACCTTGAAAATGCATGCACTGTAATTATTAGATACATTTAAATCTGGAAATAGATTGAGTCACACTACTGACCAGAAATATACACATGGGTTTCAACCTTTAGCAAAACAGATATTGTGTGAGCTAGATTTTTGTGAGGGTTTTGGCCTTAAATTGCATGGCCTCTTTGACTGAAAATACCTTACAAAAGCTCTTGGAACACATATAATACATGTGGTGACCGTTCGCAGGTTAATCCAAAAACTGCAATATGACGACAAGTAACTTGGTCATGTTAGAAGGTTAAATATTATAAATCCATGCTAAGAGCAATATTTACTGTAAAGATCCAAACCATTTTAATGACTGAGGGCGAAGAGGACGAAGACCATTGTCCACAGGGGCCCACTGTAAGATATATATTAATATACGATATAATCGTTTCATTGATATGGCTTTTAATGGGGAGGGCCATGAAGAAAATGACCTCGTGTCGGGGAGTGTTACGTTTTTTATACAAACCTAAGAGAACTCCCCACCCTTCCCCCTCCCATGTAATAAATGAAACATATGGAACCTCAAGTTTAACTGTTAAAATAAAACTTTCACGAGTTACATGTACACAGATACCTTCTAAAATGTTGAGCAGAACATGATTTACAAAAACAAATAGCATTTTTCCTCAGGTAGTGACCTGAAAATGTCTCTTTTTTTGACAATTTCCTGTAATGATTTATCTAGATTTAACATCAGGAAATCCTTTGAACCAGAAAAAATAGTTTTATATTTTGAAAATAAGAGCTGTTTATATTCTTTAGATATAAAGGTTAAATCTTTTCCTGAGCTGAATGATTTTCATGATAAGATACTTCCTACAAGCTTCGTCATGAAAAACTTGTTCTGAAAATCTTTGGTAGAAAATCGTTTCATAAATGTGCAAAATAATAGCTATTAAGATCCTTCACTAATTGGGAATTGCATGTTCGTTTTTATTTTAAACTGTGACCTGACTTTTGTTATATTTCCCTTGCCAGATCCCGATAAAACTTCCCTTTACAAAAACACAAAACAACAGAGACAAGAATAACGTCGATATCCTTACCCGTAGCTAAGGACTGTAAAACCCACATAGTCCTTATAATGTAGATAACCGAGAAAGCGTGATTACAGCCAAGGAAGGAGATAACGGAGAAAGCGTGATTACAGCCAAAAGATTTATATATTTATTCTTTACAGGTTCTTAATCTATATTTGAGTAAAGAAAGTTTTAATATGGTATAGATTCCTATTATAATCCTGTCTAAAACAAGCAAAAAAGTTAGCGGGTATCCCAATTGAATTATTGGAAACTTGACATAGCTTGGACGTCCCTGCATTCAGACTACTAGAAGCACTACAAAAATGACTTGGTTTCCGGTGTACGGAAACCAACCAGAAACGACATGGAAACCAATATTTCCACTTGGTTTCCGGACTTGGTTTTCATAGTTTCAATCTGGTTTCCGTGAACTTGAAACTTCCTGAAAATTACCCAGATCCGACTGGTTTCCATCACGGAAACATTACACACTATCCAAGCGGGATCCAGTTGGTTTCCGTGATATTAGTTTATTGTTGGTTTCAACCTGGTTTCCATAGTTAGGTTTACTGTAAGTTTCAACTTGGTTTCCATATTCTTTTAGTTTATTGCAGGTTTCAACTTGGTTTCCGTGTTTTAGTTTATTGTAGGTTTCAACTTGGTTTCCATATTCTTTTAGTTTATTGTAGGTTTCAACTAGGTTTCCGTGTTTTAGTTTATTGTAGGTTTCAACTTGGTTTCCATATTCTTTTAGTTTATTGTAGGTTTCAACTTGGTTTCCGTGTTTTAGTTTATTGTAGGTTTCAACTAGGTTTCCGTGTTTTAGTTTATTGTAGGTTTCAACTAGGTTTCCATGTTCACTTTATTGTAGGTTTCAACTTGGTTTCTGTGTTCTTGTTTTATTGTAGGTTATAACTTGGTTTCAGTGTGTTAAGTGTATTTTATTAGTTACTCATCATTCGGTTAACGGGGGTATCCATAAATAGGGCATGTTATGTAATCCATTAAATTCATAATGACAAAGATCATAGAAACAACAAATGAGTAAATATATATAAGTAGAATAATTTATTTTCAACATTCATTGAAAACACATTTAATTCACTCATCAAAATATTCAACAATGCATGAATACATAGTCGACATTTATTAACTTATATGTTAAATAAGTGACATAACATCCTGTTTAACAAATACATTTTATCAAAGTCCTCAAAGAATCATAATCTATAATATGGTCGTTGTATTTTCTGGTCGTCCAGCTTTCTGTTATATATAGCCTAACAGCTTAGGACCTTCCTAGGAGAGGCAGATGGAAAACATTTCTCTCTTCCTAGACTACAGCAGGGGTACAAGTTGTTCTTAACTCTGGAAACTCTCTCTCTTTCTGTTCTCGGGTCATTTGAAGTGGCTTGGGCCTTATTACTGCTCTCCAGTTTCTGAAATATAGACAATAAAGAAATTTAACAATCCACAAATGATAAAATACCTGGCGCTAAAATCATCCTATATAACCATAATGAAATTTGGTTAGCTTTCCAAACGATCAGCTTTTTCAAATGATTGTCATCGATGGTAGATATCTAGATCATTTATTTGTTGAATTTATATTCCAAACGTTCATTGCCTAAAAATGATTGAACGCCGTGACAATAAACTAAGTGGCAGTCCAATGCCAAGAGTTACGTCATTATGACAGGAAATATATTCAGCCTGACGGGTACAAGGCGCGAAAATCCAATAGGTCTAATTAGAGACCATTAAATTAAGAATTGCGATTGCATTACATAATGGGCACCTGCTTCTCATAAAATTGAGAGTCCTTTACCCAGTCTGAGTGTTGTTAAAACATTGGGAAGACGGCGTAATTGATGTACACATGCTACGGGAAAATGCGTGTCGCATCGTATTAAAACACTTTCTTTCGCTTGGAACAATACAAATAACTTAAGGTACATTAAATAACAATTTATCGATGGTTACAGTTCTTTGGATAACCTTTTATGTTTAAACGGTTGTTAAAACAGCGAGTCTTTGTTATTCTTTTTTCAATTAGGAGGTTATAAGGGTAACTACAAGCATGTCACGTGGCAGGACATGCACACCTCAGTGACCACGGGCCCTTTCAGTTCTTCTCACTGATCCTAATTACCTGCATGGTGTTTCAAAAAAGCCGTACTAAAGTTGTTTATCGGCCGATTTCGAAAATTTATAATTAAGTCACTGGCAATTTTTTAAATACATTGTAATGAATCACGAAAGTTTCCATGAGTCATTTCAGTCGATCTTAAAGATTTGTTTACACATAAATAAAGTATTAATTTTGTATCTATAATGTGTTTATATTCATTATGTATTACGATACTGCATATGGGCTTGAGGTTTTTGTGATTTAAAAAAAGACTTGACTTCAATTATATGTTTGACTATTGGAAACGTTATATGTTTTTTTAATTAGTGTCCACTTTTCTATCAGAATTGATATCGTCAATTTTCACAAATTTCTTATTTTCAGTTCTCATAAAAAACCAAAACAACAATGGACATGATTATTATCTTAACTCTCCAGAAATATTGCAATTTCTTTTATCAAGGCAGTATAGTTTTACACATCAACATTATTTGAAATTTCAACATTGTTTGAAAAACTTTTTGCTTAATGCTGACTGCTGTTTTATTTACTTACATTTTTTTATTCTTTTGCGGACAACATGTGGGCCTTTAATTTAACACTCTTTTTTCTTCTCAGATAGTCCCTCTAGTTTATCCAAATTCTCCCCTCTGAAATGAAAATATGATCATGTAATGGTTGCAAGGGAAAAGACAATTTCACTTACAAGTATGCACATTTCAAGATATTTCATTATGATCTAGCTTTATTATTCAGGATTCACCACTTTGTTCAAATCCAAAGTGTTCATCAATTTCTTAATTCAAGTTAAATTGCATGGTTCATTAAAGCAGATGTGAATGAAAGGACTCTTTATTTGGATATCAAGCACCTGACTGTGGTTAGCTTATCATATTGTTTTGACATGTTGTACTGATTTTTTTAAGATGTCATACCTTCACATGTCCCAACTCCTGGTCATCTGCACCACTTTCTTCTTTCCTTCCTCATCATCTGCTGTTCTGCATTAGAGATAAAGGAAAAGTGCTACATTTTAACCAAGATTACAGTTATATCAAAAATATAAATGCAATATAAGACTTTTTGCAGATGACACTTCAATCTATGTCATAATTGATGATCCTGTTCAAGACGCTGCGCGCCTGAATAGAGATTTAGAGTTGATTTCTAGTTGGGCCCAGAAATGGCAGGTAAAATTTAATCCCTCGAAGACTGAAACTGTACACTTTAGTAGAAAACGCTCTTCAGGTCCTTTTCCAAAATTATATATGCAAAATTCTCCCATAAATGAAGTAACTGAACATAAACATCTAGGCCTCTGGTTTCAAAAAGACGCAAATTGGAATGTACAAATAGATTCTTTATCCGATAAAGTTTCACCTATGATAAATTGTTTAAGAAGTTTTAAATATCGATTATCAAGAAAGACGATAACAACTATGTATAAATCATTTATTATGCCATTATTTGATTATTGTAGTTATATTTGGGATAGTTGTACAGTAAATCAGGCAACAATGCTTGAAAATTTACAACTTGATGCACTTAGGACAATATGTGGGGCTACTAGGGGAACAAGTCATAATAAATTATATAAAGAAACTAATTTCTTACCGCTGGTAGAAAGAAGACGAATACAGAAATTGACTTTATTCTATAAAATGGTAAATAAAAGAACACCAGATTATTTAAACAGTCTTGTGCCAGAATCTGTTTCTGAAGGAAACCCCTATGCTCTAAGAAACTCACCAAATTTACAAAAAATACACGTAAGAACATCTTCTTACGCAAAATCATTCTTACCAAATTCTGTAGAACTTTGGAATTCTCTACCTGAAGATATAAGACAAATACAGTCGGTAAACGAATTCAAAAATAAAATTACACCTAATTATAAAACTCCTTTTGGGTTTGATATAAATACTGGAAACAGGTTTTGTCAAATTCTGCATTGCAGACTTAGATTAGAATGCAGTGACTTAAATGCACATAAAGTGAAAAGATTCATATCAGATGATCCATCATGCAGTTGTGGTGCTCCCTATGAAGACACCATTCATTATCTTTTTGTCTGTCCAAACTATACTACCATAAGAGGCACTTCATTTTATTTCAAATATGGTTATAACATGAATGATGCTATGTATGGGAACCTTAAACTATCAGAATCTGTAAATCTTAGCATTATCAACTCATGTACATGATTTTATTACCGCATCAAAACGATTTACTCTATTTTGAGTTTTAAGCTGTATATTCTTGTCCTTTATTGAACTAACTCACATTGGAATTAGAATGATTATATACATGCGCATATTGTGTTTTTGTGTCTGTTATTATACATATGTTTGCAAGACCCTATGTACGTCGCATATATTATGTTGTTATGGAGAGGCATTAATATAAGCCATTGGCTTGTTTGCCAATCCATTTTCTGTATATTTATAGAAATAAATATGTTTAAAACATATCAAAAATTCAATACTTCGATTAGACACTACAATGTAATATTTAGATCAGACGACAACTAGTGGTATAGTGTTGCCCATATGTTTAATAAAGTTGTGACGTCACAATATTAGCACCCCAAGCACAATGCCCACCATGGCAGATATTTACAGATTTCAAACAAAGATTGATAGTGTAGATATAGAAAATTTTTTAACAGTTGTTCATTGCTAAAATTTGTTAACATTATCATTTCATATGTGGCACAATTTAGCTTAAAATGTTATCTGATAATGTAAAGAATTCATTTAACCACACAACGCATATTTTGTAACATAAAACATTTAGGTCACTGAGTAGCATGCACTTATATGCACAAGATACCCTGTTCAACTTTTAGCGAAACATTGATCAGACCATGGCCATGATTAGAAATTGGGTTTCATTCGATCTATGAAAAGAAATGTTTCTTATTCTTATTCAAATCCTCTTTTCTTCTCGCGCAAATAACCGTAAAATTTTTTTAAATGCTGCAGTGTAATTTACTGTACCTGGTTTTGCTGCGCTGAACAAGTGTTTTCAACATCCCGAACTTGAGGTTCCAAAGCTTCTAGTGTGGTTTTCGCTGCCATTTCTTCGATCAAAACGAAACGATACAGGCTTGTTTCACTTAGTTTGGTTTTTACCATATGAGATTGTGTTAACGTGAAAGGAGTCGACCCTGTGTACTTTCAAAACAACTTCTCCGCTGGAAACGTGACAAAATGGCGGCGAGAGGGGCATTGTGGGTCAAAACAATTACCTAATCCTTTTTTAAATTGACAACTTTAAAGCAATAACCTGGACCAAAGTTGGTTGTGAATGCGAATAGTATTATAAAACGGTCCCTCTTGATTATATTGGCATTGTTTAGACAACATTTCACAACTTCGTGTGTCCCCGGATGACTGATTCGTTACTTCCGTCAAGCTTGTCAACACGGCGTACCGACGCAGGTAAGTCACGTGTGTTTTTACAGTTGCTTGAGTTTAGATTGGGTCCTGTTACGAGTGTGAATGCCGAAAGATAATGACTTGACACTAATTAATCGTTAACAACTTGAACTCAATGTCATGTCAGGCGAACTAATATTGATTTTGTTTCGAAACATTACTTACCAATACGAAGTGATACAAGAGGTACATTTATTCTCGTTGAAAGAAAGCGATTTTAGAAAATTCCAATGATGTAAGTAACCTGTTGATACAAAATAACCAACTCTGCCGTGATGGACTAAGACTGTAAATAGTATGTATAGCGAATCTTTCAACATTAAGGATATGAAGGAGATTTATAAATAAAATGGATACCACTTTATATGATACAGGTCCAGAAGATGAAAGTGTAACAGCCATGGTTGATAATAACAAAGAGGTCAGTTTGTGAAAACTTTATTGTAAAATAATCTGTTAATATAGTTTTGACTTGTGCTATTCAAAACGTAAATCGAGATGAAATGAACTAAACTGTAATACAATGTGAAAAAAACGAATTTACTGATTTCTATGTAACATACATATTGTGTCCTAATAAGATTTCACAGTGCTTTAACTTATTTGTGTGAAGATACATGTATTTCATTTTCAGAATCTTTTTAAGACTTTGTAGTTTTATATCTTCCCCCCACCTCTGTCAATGTTCAACCTATGTGATAACAGAAATATGTTTTATTCTAGTTTTATCAAAACTAGATACTTTCAATGTTGTATTATTATCAATATTGTTTAGCAATAACATTCTATCATTTTGTAACCATGTTAAATGTTATGTTATAGGATCTGGATGAGGTGTTCTGTCACCATTTTGACAAGTATGTCAGTCATACCAGTGAGACCACGAACAGGAGCCACTGGTCAAGAAGGTATGCAAGCTTGAGCTTAACTTCAGGTATGGACTTTAACTCATTTAGGAGATAATATAACTCATATATTGCTTTCTGTATTTTCTGTTTATCCTAAATAAAGTTTTTATGGCATATGAATATGTCATCAAATCATCTTTTGTCATCTTAACCAATTCTATATTAAATAGAATGTATCATTATGAGATTATCAGACATGTAACTACTGTACCTTTACAAATGATAAGCCATCAATTTGGCCCCTGATAATTTTGCCATTTGATAAAATGTACATAGAATATATATACATAAAATAAATCAAAGTATACAATAAATACCCCATAAAGCTAAGAACGTTGTCATGCTCTTAGATAAATCTTATGTTCTTATTCAATAACTAATATCAATAACATGTATTCAATTCACCAACTATAGAAACTTATATATGCTGTATGATATCAATCATCATTAAAGTAATATTAAAGTAATGTTTCCATGTACCTATGGCAGTATCATTACTTTTAATTACTACAACATTACTTATTAGTTAAGTGATTGTCATTTACAGATTCAGATTAGACGGATCTACAAGACATACCTACAGCTGATACCAACCTTGGATAGTTACAATCAATATCAGCCTGGCAAAACCTCATACCAAGTCAGAGAGTATAAACCAAGAAGAGGACTGGACATAAGCCATACATATATATAAAGTGTGACTTATTATGTAATGACATGTTAAATCCCTGATTATAAGGATAGAATAAACAATAATTTAAAGAAGCTCAATTTGTCTTTTATTTTCAAAGTGTTACATTAATAAGTAAAAGAAACCAACCGTGAAGAGTATCCTGATGATTGTTTTTGTTACATTGGTACCTTGTTATGTGAATAAAAGTCTAAAATAGGTTCTAGCAGCAAAGCAACCTACTTGAATAAAATCTGAGAGTACCAGAATACCAGGTCATTTAGTTTCCACTTAGTTTCCATGCACGGATATACATAACAGAAGAGATTCCAATATGGAAACCAACTGGATACCAAGTCATTTAGTTTCAACTTGGTTTCCATGCACGGATATACATATCATCGGAGATTACAAAATGGAAACCAACTGGATAACCAGTCTTTCAGTATCCACTTGGTTTCATGATACGGAAACACATAGATCAGAGAATCCAAAATGGAAACCAACTGGATACCAAGTCACTTAGTTTCAGTGAATGGATACAAGTTGGATACCCAAATTACACACTTTCCTGTTGGTTTCCAGAATTCAGGAAACCAAGTCATTTCTGTAGTGAAGATGTCTTTGATCCGTTAATTTGAATTTTATTAAAATATCAAAATCTAAAGCATATTAAAAGTTGACCCTAACTAAGAAAGCAATTACACTATCAGTTGTTTCTCCTTATATAAATATCCTAGCATAGAAAGCCTTTGCAATATTTGAAAAAAGCGTAGTATTTCTGGAAATGGTTCGACAGTTCTGATCTCAGAAAGAGAGTCATTACAAAACACAAAAAAACTTTTATAAAATATAAAACTATTCACAAAATAGCCTGAAAATGTGGCACTGCGTCACTCGAAATATATGATAGAAAACATGCGAAAATCATATGAAACACTCACGAAATTCATAAAAATGTCGGACGGAATCATTGATATTTCCATATGCCCATGACTGTTGGTCGCGCGGTTATAAAAGCATGAATACATAGAAGTTAACTATATTTGTTGTCTCACATTTGAGGTGGTGATGTAATGGTCTACATTACTTTACCCTGGTATACTAAAGGCAACATTACAAATTTAGGAATTTGTTAATTTCGTGTACTATCTGAATATTTACCAGATGAATTGCCAACCTGTTTTAACCGTAGAGGGAAATTCCAAACGTATAATGAAGGCAAGGTCAAATCAATTCCCCATGTCACGGCTACATTAGGAGTAATGGGCGATAGTGTCTGGTCCACATGCTCTTTACTCGTAAATATATACTAAATGTTATTCATTTGCTCCGTTCGTAGAAGACACTTCGAGTCAGACTTTGCAATTAAGTGACAAGAGTACTTCCATTAATGCATTCTGCAACTCTAGAGGTGTGGTAATATAATTCTGTTTCTGATTCTGATAAAGATCTGATCGAAACTGTGTTTTCACTTAAACAATCTACAGGATTTATCAATCTCATTGAAATCAGCCCGAAACTAATCGCTCGTACCTCACTGCGTTTCTTGATCTGACCACGGCTCCATAAGAGCCGCGTCAGACGGCCTTGACCGCCAGACTGTGCCAGCCAATCAGAATCGAGGCTGGAAAGACCTCGGCAACTGTTGAATTGACATTCAAAACATCACATGTAACCTTTGTATCTCGGGATTCGAGCTTTTCCTGAAAGGACCCGAGAAAAGCCGAGCTGGGATGAACGTAAAATGATCGTGGGTGTGTTGACTATCATGATGAATACGCTCATGTTTGGTCGGAAATTTAGATATGTCTTCAACCCGAGGAAGATAGTGATTAGGATGTATTATCGTGACAATATTTGCGTTTGATTTGGCAGCTTCTTTGTAGAAAAGACGTTTTCATAAAATTTAAAAGTTATAGTGAAGAAATTTACCAAAACAAAACTACGACACATCATTGATTAAAATTAGGTCGACAATCATTTTGTCAAAGGGTTTCGAGAAATTTACTTCAATTTTTAAATTTCAAATTAAGTATTTTTTCTGAACGGAGGCAGGTAAATAAATGGTTGATGATTCACCGGACCCCCGACCCTCTACCCCCGGGGATTATTGACAGTAAAATGGATGACCCAAAGGGTGCCCCCTCTCGCCCTTCCCTTTTACTCAAAATTACTGGATCCGCCACTGGTGTGTATCTCAAAAGTGGAATTATGTACGCGGACCCGTGATTGGTTAGAATAATTGGAGGTGAAAGGTCACGGTCAAGGCCGTCTGACATGGCTTTTATGGAGCCGTGGTCAGATCAAGAAACGCAGCGAGGTACGAGCGATTAGTTTCGGGCTGATTTCAATGAGATTGCATGATTTATTTAACTGAAGCTGATTTTCGAACATAGTATTCGCAATAGCTATTACAGACATACATCTTAATATTGATTTTTATTTGACTTGATCGGCATGATATAAGAATGAACAATTTCAGAAATATCTTAACGGCTATCGAATTAAACTATTCATTTGGTACCATAAGGGACCGGTCATTTATTACATGGGAGGGGGAGGGTGGGGAGTTCTCTTAGGTTTGTATAAAAAACGATAGATATTGAACTGGTTTTAGATTCCATCTAAATACATAGGCATTACCCACGTCATGTTCTTATATGAATTATGTTTGACCCGTGTTCTGAGGTTGGTGAAGCTTCCATTTGTATTTGGGAGATATGCCACGAACAAAAATGACATTCTCATCACTGTGTAAAATGTTCCATTGAAAATGATAAAATTCATAAATAAATAAACCATTGCAGAACAATGGTTGACAGTGTATCACTTTTGGTTGCTAGAATTTGTAGGTTGGGAGATAAACTCTCGACAACACGATTTCTCCAAAGTACAACAAAATAGTTTGAAATATACCAATATGTTAAGAGTTAATGCTCGAAGAATGCAAATTGTGAATCTTTACATCATAAGGATTTCATTTATATACAAAATTCAATTTAAACTGTTAGTGACTTAGATTGATATAATCAAAATCATCGTATTCATACAGTCAGTAGCCCAAAAGGAAAGTTACATATTAAATGTTAGATATTATTAAAAAAATTAGTGTTTAAACTTTGAGAGGAACAAAAAACATGATGTAAGGAAGCTTGACTATGAATATAGCAAACGTGCCCAAATTTTGAAATATTAACATCGGAATTTTATTCATTTAAATATGCATTTAGAACATTTTAAGTATGCCACTATGGTTATATTAAGAAATTTGCACAAATCAAGGCATTTAATAAAGTGTTAAGGTTTTAAAAATCTGTATCACTGAGAGAAAGATTAATATAATCATTCAAATATTCAAAATTTGACTTGCTGTTTTAACTGTATAAGTCTATTTAATGGCAAAAATGCACCTTTGTTGTATAAAAAATATAGGAAAAATATAAAATGTCAGTCCAGCAGATCTACTTTTTTACTTTTTGTTCTATAAATAACAATCAATAACTCATGAGAGAACTCATGGTGCATTTTTATATAAGCATCTGGTTTTTAAGAAAAGAAACCCAGTCTTTTTTCTATTTAAAAGGCTATATGATAATGTTTCCGCCCCTCTTTCAAGTCCTCAAGAAAGATAGTTTTATAACTGTCTATTTTAAAAAAGCCCCTCCCCAACCTTTTGTATTTGTTCGTGATCCTGCCATGTTGGCTGTATCACAATCGTAAAACAATAAGTACAAATTCATTCATCATAAAATGTAAACATATCACAACATACTTCATTACCACAATGCATTACGTATATCATTATTTAAATACAAATGATAATAAGGATACTTATGTTGCGCTAATCATCGTCACTGAGGGATATGCTCTGAGCGCAACCTGCATTAACCCCCTGGTCTAACCCGAGCTGCTAGTTACAGCACTCAAAGGTCACCGCCAACACAATCTACATCAGTACTGCTGAGTGAACAAAGGCACAATTTAAATAAAGTATTTTGCCTAAGGAGACATCACAAGTTTTTTACTTGTGTCACAGTAAGGGGCAGGGAATAACCCTTCAAACTCTCAGTTAATACAGCAATGATCGGGTAACCTACCCGTAGCGAGCCACGCCAGATGTTGGTGATCGTCACATATATATAGCAGTCAACTGAGCTACGCACAGGACCGCGTGCAAAGACATCATTAACTGTAATAATGCATTTATCATAGCCATACTTTTAGAAATATACACGTCATACATATTCCATAAAGAAATAATTACCAGTTAGTTATATATATTACCACGTAATCAGTTACATGGTATCATACAAACAATTACATACATCACAATAACTAAGTACATCTTTTATGCGTAAATGTGAAAAGCACTATAAAGCATTGCATACCCTGTGGGTGACACGGAAGTGTATCTATCGTATAGGCAGTCTACCCTCCGTATGTTTGGACAATAGTTAAACCTGAGCCAAGCAAATGATACACATGAAAATAAGTACAAAGTGAAGTATGACGGTAAATAGTTCAGTCATGATAATTGACTCGTATTATTACACTATTAACGCTTTCTTTAATGTGTGATCCAATCACACTTATGATCTAGACTAACTGATAAAATCAGCATTCGCACACACATTCTTATAAAAGATGATTCACACCATTACTAATTACGTAGTAAATAACGACCCGGTGCCGAGCGGTTATGGCAAATAAACTCGCAGGTCATTATTTGGCTTACACTCCCGCGGAACACTCCCAAACTAATATTAAACTAAATTATCTATAATTATGAATTTTCAAACGTTATACTTTTACACTTTCCGTGTTGATGTTTTCGGACAGAACGAATCCAAAAGAATATTTACAAAACACACCTGATTTAGATTTTAAAGCTAAAAACTAGATCCATTACATCAGAAATATACAAAAGCTATTACCTATAAGTATATACAGGAGGAAATCAGTGTAGACATGACACAACAAAAAGTATCACGTCTGACATGGATCCTCGTTAGCTTAAGTGGTAGAGGCGTTGCTAGTCAACGGAGAGGTCCAGGGTTCGAATCCCACTTATGCTCTTTAAAAATCTTATATTTCTAGCTTGTTGAAATTTCAGAAATTTTACAAGTCCATTTGTATGTTAAAAAAAACAATTTAAACCCCAACTCATCTACTCACTCGTAGAGATTTATATAGTACGTCGGATTCTGGCATTTTCATACATCCGTTTCAGTGTAATTTGATCTTAAGATTTTGGCATACAGGCCAGAATTTCATGAATTCAGAATACTTTAAGTAATAATAGTCTATTTATAAGGCTCGCCGCTAATGGCTGAAATATTGCCCAAGCGGCGTTAAGCAATAACTCACTCACTCACTCACTATTTATAAGGCGCTTTTCCATGCGCAGTACATGCTCAAAGCGCACACAGGGGGTATTTGAACTCATTCAGAAAATGCAAGTCTGTAGAAATATGTCTTTAGGTATATGCAGAAAGAAGAATAGTCGTTACAGAGCCGTATTTCTTCAGGAAGACTATTCCAGTCTGTTGCAGCAGAATGTTCGAATGATCTTTGTCCAAATTGTTTGTTGCAGACACGAGGGACAACAAGCAGTCTCTTGTTCTCAGATCTGAGGGATTTAGTTGGCTGGTAGACATGTAGGAGGCTGCTAAAGTATGCAGGAACCATTCCTGAAAGACATTTAAATAGTAATTCTGTACTCAATTGGGAGCCAGTGAAGTGATTGCAAAACTGGAGATATATGGTCATATTGTTATTTGTCTGTAACAATTATAGCAGCTGTGTTTTGTAGTCGTTGAAGTCTTGAAATTTGATTTTTCGTAAGACCGGCCAGTAGACTATTACAACAGTCTAGTCTACTCATCACTAGTGCAAGAACCAGGATTTTAGCAGAATCAATCGTCAAGTATTTATGGATGGTTCCGATGTTTCGTAGCTGTAGGAAACATATTAGAAACATGGTGATCTAGTGAGAGTTCCGAATCTAGTATCACTCCAAGTTTCTTGACTGTATCAGACAATGGTAAATAAGAAGATCCACATTTAAATTGGGTCACTCAACATTTTGATCTTCGAGATGATGTTCCGATCAGAAGACACTCACTCTTGTCATCGTTCAATTTCAAATAGTTCTCAAACATCCATGTCTTGATATCATGACAGCAGTATGATACTTGCTGTACTGCAGTGTTAGCTTCCTGGGGATGAGGAAAGAATGACTTGTGGAGCTGCATGTCATCAGCATATTGGTGACAGTGGACTTTATGATCATCTATAATCTCTCCAACAGCCTTCGCATACAAAGTAAAAAGTTGGGGTCCTATCACAGAGCTCTGTGGGGACCCCACAAGCATGACTATATTTGAGGAAAATGTATCAATATTGACAGAAAGATATCGAGAAGATAGATATGATCGAAAACAGGTCAACGCATTTTCGACAATACTAAACTTGATCTTCAGAGTATTCAGCAATTTGAAATGGTCAACCGTATCAAAGGGGGCGCTCAAATGAAGAAACACTAAACACGTCACCACGTTGTTATCAACGTTGAGTCGTAGGTCATTGAGAATCTAGATGAGGGCTGTTTCAGTACAGTGCTGAGTACGATATGCAGACTTGTAGATATCATGAAGATTGTTTTCTGAGAGATACCTTAGATAGAAAAGAAAGATCGGATACAGGGCGATAATTTTGCAGTTGATCTGAATCGAAAGATCATTTCTTAAAAGGGGTTTAACAATTGATGATTTGAAGGCTGTGGAACAGTTCCAGAGTTAAGGCTTCCATTAATCACGTATTTGATCACTGGTAGAAGAACGTCTATGCGTTCAAGGACAATTCGAGTTGGTATGGGGTCCAATGCACAAGATGTTGGTTTTGATTTTTTGATGATTTTTAACACATCTGAATCCGTGAGTTCATCAAAAGACTTGAATCTACAGGATACTTTTGGGTTACAATCCTCAGCAGGATTCTCTTCTCCTGCATCAGTTTGCATCATTGGGGCCTGGATGTAATCAACCTTGTCTGTGAAAAAAGTGAGAAACTGATCACTTAATGTACTTGCATTGTGATTAATTATGTAACAGACGAATTGGTCTATTTCAGAAACATTCTTGAAATATTGTTTTATGAAGTTGAGATGCAGTAAAGATCCTTTTATTTTCGATATGCATATGTTATACTCGACGGTTATTAATATCAGGTTTAAATTATATTTCGACTTTCAGGATATCTGAAACATATTGCGTTTGGAACAAAATAATAATGAATAAGTTATTACTCTATCCATTATTTTGCTCTATCCAAGATATCATCTATGAAGAATGGCAGGATGGAATTTAGTAACGTATCAGACAATTTACGGTTTTTATTATTTTTTATATGAGTAATCGATGGACAAAATCTGACCTTAGAAAAGGACTAAGGACAAAACACAAAAATCTGATCATGAAACTGCTTGAAATTTAGCATTGCTGTGCTCTTAATAGGCTAGAAGACATTTGAAATACAATTTGAATAAAATCAGATAAATAGTGTTTCTGAAATCGTTCAGACAAATTATTAACTTTGTAAATGACTAACTACAAAACATTGACATCTGTAAAATATTCATAAATTCATGAAATTGCTTGAAATTTAGCATTGCTGTGCTCTTAATAGGCTAGAAGACATTTGAAATACAATTTGAATAAAATCAGATAAATAGTGTTTCTGTAATCGTTCAGACAAATTATTAACTTAGTAAATGACTAACTACAAAACATTGACATCTGTAAAATATTCATAAATTCATGAAATTGTTTGAAATTGGGCATAATTGGATATAAAAAGTGAAAAATTTGAAAAGAATCCTTTGGAGTTTATTTGAATATCATTTGTGTTATAAAAGTATTCTGCGTTATCATTGGAAGTCATTTTTACTTAGACGATAAATAGCTGCGTTTGTAAAATTTCCGGGATTCATTGTTTTGCGTTGAATAACAATGAATCCCGGAAATTTTACAAACGCAACTATTTATCGATATTGTAACATGACCGTTAGTTATAAGAAGTTTAAAAGCGTACTTCTTTTTGTGTGGAAAGGACTTTGCGACTGTCACATTTCTGTAAGAGGTGTGTTAAGGTCAAACTAAAATGAATTCCCGGCATAATTTACATTAAAAACACCGTATTGATAATATCAAATAGTGGCATTCGTAACAGCGAAACCTTACAACATACTTGTTTAATTTGAGACCGAAATCAACAATTTTAAAGCTCATAGATAAATATCGTAAAACCCTTGGTACAAAAGTCTAAACTAGCCCAAGACCATTGTGACAGCGACGCAAACATTGTGACGTCAAAACGCTCGGCTTTCGTGACGTCATACTATGGGAACGGTATTCGAAAGAAGGCGGCCGCATGAAACTTTGGACTAAGTATGCCAATTGAACATATTTTCGTTCTTAAAAAATAAATCATATTAAAATTCATTTGTAATATCTACCGCTAGACATAATCTAAAGCATGACAAAGACAACTGTCAAACCTGAGTATGACACGAATTTTCTAAGAAACTGGAAAATTAAAACTTGAGTCGGGCCGGCACAAGTGAACATGTATCAATTCGCGGTGATTCGCCTTAGCTAATTTGCGGGTATTCATTGTCATTCAACATAGGGTAATTTCTCAAATCAACCAATCAAAATCGAGAATACAACGAAGTCGTGTAACAATAAGTATTGTACATGTTTAACCGCGTCACGTGTATATTGATTGAAAACTGTGGCAACCACGTTATTCTGAAATGGTTTCGACAAGGATACAATGCGTACCTGATATCGCTTGGCTGTTACATATGAAAAACAGCCGTCCTTAATTGACCAATTGACCGTTCCAATGAGACGTCGTATGGCTTCATCAAACTCTCAAGAAAGGTAAATAATAACATCATTTTCTCGTCATTCTTTGTAGGATGAAGCATGACCCAAAGACAATAGACATCCTTGAATAATACCATACGAGAGTATATTCTGATTATGTCTAATGACAGAGTTACATGCCTTTATTACAAATTCACGTTATTTGAAAAAAATCTAATATAAATAACATTTGTAAATGTCAATGAGAACTCTTCATTTTTGCATTTTTCATTTCATTATATGAAATGATTGATAACTTATTGGTGGTTATCAATAATCATTAAATGTAAAAACTAAATATCTAATGAACTATTCCAGTTCCAGTCAGTAGTTCCTGAGTAGTAAATAGCAGGACGTATTGCATTCATATCATAATGAGTTCATATTTTTGTCGTCAACCTATTCCTTTGCTTTTAACTCAGCTCTATAATTAGTTAACGTTTTTCTTGTTCTCAATTTCTGACTAACTGGTTATATGTCCTTAACTAGTGACCCATTTTGAATGTTATTAACCTACTTTTTCTTTACAACATGATTGAATTATATACTTCTTTACAAATGGGAAAACACACTTTTCCTACCATATTGACGATTTAGAAACTGTCGTTCTGCCATTCAACAAAATAAGTTACATAATCAATTGTTTATATTAAAACGCATGAAGTTTAACTAAGATTCATATCAAAAAGCCCATATGCATTTGAAAAAGTTAGACAATGTTCCACATGTATGTCCAAAAACAAGTACATGTAGCTATTCATATCACCAGAAGATTACTTTTTGACGGCAACTTGATCATCTTGTGGATATGCAAGCCAACATATAAATTAACTGACGCTTTGATCATTCCTGAAAAGGATTAAAAGGGTAGTTTAACATCTTAAAGGCAATAATCGTTGTCAGTTTTGTTAAAAAAACACTTTCGTCACCCAAATATAAATAATGCATCACATGCATCTAAAGTTAAAAATCCCAATCCTAGTTTTTAATGTCAAATACATACGTCAAATACCAGACAAGTTTATTTGACAAGAAACCATTTAAGAAACAAAGTCCTTGATCATTTATCCAATCTTTTTCCTTTGATATAGTTTATGTTTCAAACAAAAAGTTTCTAATTTAGCTTCAAAGTGTAATACAAAAATTATGAAACCGATGTGATGCTTTGATGTTCTTTGTTGAATCAGTTTAAGCGATATTGACACCTTAAAATATGCACACATAAGATGAAAAACAAGCATTCAACACACATTAATGTCAAAGATAGATTAATATGTCCAGTCTTGCCAATACTCTATCTTATCTCCACAAGGACACTATGATCCCTATTAGACGTGTTACATATGTTTACCATGATCGTTTTTATTTTTGATAGTTAGACCTAAGGAAACTAAAATCTGTTCTAATTAAAACTTCGGACTGCTTTCACAAAAATTCCACTTAAATGTGAGAATGTGAAAGTTGGAATATCGGAAAGTTTCTCTCCTCTACTACTATAGAGAAGACTGTACACTGTGCGTTAACCTTAATACGGTAAAACTGATTACTTCAATCAAAATGGGTTTAATGCATCCTGGTTGCGTTCCGCGTTTGTATTTTGATTTATTTTTTGATATTTCCACTTATCTTCTAGAACCAATAAGAGTCACGAACTCTCTAAAAATTATTTTCGCCTTCATCTCAAGAATCAACAGACCTGGAAAACGGAAATCTTGCATACAGGTTCCTTGATTAAAGAGGGTTATACTTTGTTAGATACTGTTATTCTGTGACGCCTAACAAATGTCTTAGGGGCCACGCCTTTCAACATTTTTTGTCTTTTTTAAGAAGGGAAAGGCCAAGAAAGGTGAAATGTTGAGTACGTTCATGGCTAATTGGAATTACGATTTCTAGATTTCTACCTTTCTGTCTTGACCCCGTTCAAGGCCACAGAGTTTCTGCATAACACTACAAAAACTATTTTACTATTTTGTTCAGGCGAAAAACGCTTAAAAAACTGAAATGTGTACTTACTCCTTAGCCATGTGTCATTATAATATATCCACCCCAGTCTAATGGTGACAAAACTCCATCCCGATGAGCTACAGCTTTTTTTTATTTTAATGTAATGATTTCGGATTCATGACGAGATCTATCAATGACAATAGACGGTGTCAATTTTCAGTAAAAATACAACGCAACATGTTATTAGTGTTACTGTTATGGAGGGCGGTGGGCTCAATCTTCAATCTGCTCAACGTCAACACAAGTAGAGTATCATCTATCATTCGTATAAATTTTCTGTTTTACTCTATGAATTATTAATATTTTTATCAGAAATGCTCTATAAAATATTAATATTTCATCCTATATGATCAGTTGTATTTACAGTAAACCATGATGTTTTGTTTGGCTATGACCGGCAAAAGAAATTCAAAATCTATTCAATTTGACCGCAAATATCTTGTTGATCTATTACAATATCCTATCTACGTGTTTTCTAAATAAATGAAGATACAGCACTGAAGGGACGTAAAATGACAAAATTAAGAACTTAGTACACAGTTTGCAATAATGAAAAATGAAATTTATTCCCAGGTTGTATTGTTTAACTTGTTGTGAGTAAGTAAGACTCATATCAGGCAACAGATAACTGATAGTATAAGTAAGAACGACAGTAAAAGACTCTTCACTATTGTTAAGTCCTTGACTGAATCCGAGTGTGTTGTGACATCCAGTAACTCAGCAGCCACATCTGAGAAGCGAACAAATGATATTGCCTGCTTTTTCGTGGATAAAGTAGATAAGATTGTCGAAAATTTCGTCAGTGTCCTCTGGTTGTGACCCCCTTGAATATGATGAAGCATTCAAAGGCCCCTTTTTGTTGAGTTTTGCACCAGTCACTGAACCATCTCTTTTCACAATGTTGCAGGCGGCACCCAATAAGACTTGTTCCAATGATCCTGTCCCAGCTGCAGAAAATCTTAAGCATGGGGGGTTCCACAAGGATCGGTGCTGGGACCAGTTCTATTCACCTGCTACATTCAGCCCCTGGGTCGCCTTATCAGGAATCACAGTCTAGATTTCCATGGCTACGCTTATGACCAGCAATTGTAAATTGCAGTGAAACCATCTTCTGTGGCTTCTGCCATAAATCAGATTGAAAACTGCATTGAGAATGTCCATACCTGGATGGCTTTTTAAAACTTAACGGTGACAAAACTGAATTCATGGTAATTGGCACTCAAAAGCAGGCTTGACAAAATGACTGATGTTAAACTTACAATTGACAAAGTTTGTGTGACTCCATCCACAAATATCAGAAATCTAGGTCTTACGATGAACAGAACAATGTCATGTAAACAACATGCTTTAAATACAGCAAAATCTACCAATTTCCACATATCCAACATAGGTCAAATCCGGAAGTACATTGACAATGATTCCTGCAAAACTCTTGTCCACTCTTACGTCACAGCCTGGCTTGACTATTGCAATTCCCTTATTTCGGATGTGGCCCAATCTCATATTTGCAGCGCATTCAGAACAAGGCTTGGTTACCCGAACACTACCAGATGTTCACATCACGCCAATCCTTCAGCAATTGCACTGGCTTCCAATCAAAGATATAGGATCACCTTCAAAATTCTTGTGTTGACCTTCTGTGCTCTCCGTGTCCACTCGGCTCCTCTGTACTTGAAAGAGCTGCTCTTCATATATCAGCCCTGCCGATCTCTAGGATCTTCTCAACAACTACAATTGCGTGTCCCATCAACCTCTACCAAACTTGGAGATCGTGCCTTCTCAGTTGCTGCTCCTGTCATATGGAACTCCCTCCCATATGACCTAAAAAAAACTGTGAATATTTAGACTGCTTCAAAAAAGACTGAAAAACCTATCTGTTCTCAATCCGCTGAATTCCTACATATCAATCACTCTGTACATAGTATCTTATCCTTTTCTTTCCCTCTCCAGCGCCGTTGAGCAGCTCTTGTTGGAAATGAGGCGCCATACAAGTTTATTATTATTATTATCATTATTATTGTGATAAAGAAAGAACACTAATTCTAAAAACTAAGATACCTAAGTCATAGTTCAACTAACTTCAATTAGTTTAAATGGCTAATTTTCATTTCGATACTTTAAAAAAACAAGCATTTCTTCGTGAAAGTAAAAGGAGGACAATGAGCAATACATTGTCAACCATAAAAATAAAAACGAATGTGAGAAATTTTAATTCCCTAAGATCATTGTTATAAATATCCTTGTCTTCACTATTTAAGCAAAGGATACATTACATTATCCTTCACATTTTTAAAAACGTTTAATAAATTAATAAACTCAACCATGATGATCCCGCTAGGGGCTAGGCAACTTTGTCTGCAGTAGAGAACTGTTCTACACGCAGTCAGGTTTGGGTGCAATGCTACACTGAAAATCAGCGCAGTACCACCCATGGTTCGCTAATTCCAGCCGATGCTCGCAGGTTTCATCGCAATGCATAGCCACTATAGTGTTGCGGGCTTTCTCCCTGCAATAATACTAGTACTAGCAGCCGCGATATATGTGAAATAATCTTGAAAGCGGCGTTAAACCCCAACTCACCTCACCTCAACCATGATGTATGTGATCTGATTGAAAAGGATGATGGAAAGAAGAGTCTGCTAAGTACGAGTTTGTAATTACAGAAATCAATTCTCTTAATGGATGTTTTAGGGAATTTTGTTGTTCTAATTGTTAGGAAGCCTGCCATCATTATTTGGAGGTATCTGATTAATCATGGCAATGCATCTTTTAAAAAACAATTTCAACCAATTTTTTCAAACCAATCAAACGGCGGATTAAGTAATACTTCATAGAAGAAAATCTGTACACTATTTATCGGTAAATCGTAACGCTTTATTGCTTTACTTGAATATAAGGATATGATTTTCCAGATAACTTAGTTCCTATATTTCTGTAAAGATACATGTAGAAGTATTTTCAACCATTCGGAACATGAATATCTTACAATATACCTAAGTAAACTTTGAAACTTCTGTGTTGTGACCCATGCCACATTCACCCTCTCTTTTCACAATTTTATTGAAATTATACACATTGACATTTTTGGAGAATAATGATTAAAAAATGGTTTCAATAGAGAAAACTTGTTTTCATCTATTCTTTGAGTATGTATCCTAACTCACAAAAGAAAAATCACACGATGGGAAAATGAATAGGAAAACAGCATTATTCAGGTAAACTCTTACCAGTACTAAAGATATTATGAACTAATAATCTATAATGATTTCGATTTCAGTCTAGAAAAGTTGCTAAAATCTAAATATGCAATTTTATAAGAGCAATTTACAAAAATGTCAATCAGTTATATATAAGTTTCCTTTCGCAATAAAAAGGATATTCCTTTACATGTTTTATTGATGTAATTATCGCCAGATTATGATCATACCTAAAGTTTGATTTGATTTTCCTCAGAAAATATGCACATCAAAGAAACAAAATGTTTTCTTGTGCCATTCTAGCCATTAGCTCATCTATAATTTCCAGAAAATTTCAGACGTGATATTTTAATAAATGTTAGGTAGGTCTTACCAAGTCCAACAAAGTTGTGAGTCCCGGCGGAAGAGACCATCCTGTTAAATTACAAATGAGATGAGCGTCTCCTTGACATGGTAATATTATCAGCAAATATTTAGACATGGCTAAATGTCAGTCAGCAAAATATGCTAGATTAATTAATTTTTTTACATTACTTTTTAAATTTTTGTTAAAACTTTTTAAAACTATGTCTACATCTTTTGGATTTTTGAACACGTTTTATTTTAGCTTATAGAAAATATCTGTTGTATTGCATAACAATATATCATTATTCTACTCTCTGCTTATTTATGTACAGGAGACATATATATAAATATATAAGATAGATCTTACTAAGTCCAACAAAGTTGTGAGTCTCGGCGGAAGAGACCCCGAGTGCTCTCTCACATCCTGACCATCGCGAACGTTGTACGAAGTAATTTGAGGTTATTTCCGGGCCACAGGTCAAAATACCTCAGTTTCAAGCTGGAGGCCCGAGATTTTATTAGTTATGTTAATGAGATTGCTGTTTTACTTGGTAAATGTACAAATGGTTATACCAGGAATAGTCATGAATTTGCCTTTAAATACGTATACGGTCACATTATATGCCACACATAAAATAATGTAACCATCTTCTCAGTATAAAAACATAATGATAAAGAAAGATGTAGTCAGTTCACATAATTCATTTCTTAACATATCACGTTTAGTTTTGATAAACGTAAATTTTGATGGCACCAAATGTAAGAATATAGATGGGATAGTACATGATTCACTAAATAATTAGTTGATATTTCATCATCGATAACGTATGAAGCTGAACAACACAGGAAACCATAACATAAATGCATCAATTCTGAATCAAAGAGGATATTGTAATGTATTTCGAAATGATTACATCTTACAACGGACCACCTCGTATTTCCAACATTGTCTTTCGATTTCCGAGAGCAAGATTCATAAAGCATTAAGAACAAATTTCGAAGATATCAATCATGAAATGTTAAGAATAGGGTATAAGCCATACCCAAGTAAAGGTTGCTATGTCCAAGAGCCGCATGATCAAAGGATCATCAGATGTCATTATATGTAATAGGAAATAAAAGAGACTGATAGCGATACAAATTATGTAACAGATTGGAATCAGAGAGATCAGCAATAATTAATTATTGTCAATCCTGTTAAATTACAAATGAGATGAGCGTCTCCTGACATGGTAATATTATCAGCAAATATTTAGACATGGCTAAATGTCAGTCAGCAAAATATGCTAGATTAATTAAATTGTTTTACTACGTGTTTAAACTTTATATATATATATATTCAAAGGATTATTAAAAGAATAACAACGTCGATTTCCTCCTACATGTTTCAACTTTGTCCTCAGGGAGGTTTACATTACAGTGCTTTACTTACTTGTTTTTTACAGTGTAATGTAAAAAAGGATAAAGTTGAAACATGTAGGAGGAAATCGACGTTGTTATTCTTTTAATAATCTTTTGAATATATGCTGACTATATATATATATTAGCCTCCTTAAGAAACACTCTTAAACCTCTTATCAGTTAAGGTATAAGCACAAAAAAGTGGCCTAATTTTAAAAGATTATATTTCTTTAGAATCGCCATATTTTCAATTTCTTGCTTTCCAACTGTGTAACTATGTTAAATTGGGCAATTGATGTATGATTACGCATTATGAAGACTGTGTCATATTCCTTGATAAAACAAAACTATTTCCTTTAGTCGTTAAAGCTGAATTACTGCATACATTGATTGATATATTACTTTCAATCTAAACAAAATACAAACAATTTCCAAAACAAACAAAAATACTCAATACAAGTACACATAAATTTTCATGTTTATGAGTAGATATACAAATAAAAATAAAACTTTCTTTTGTTATTTTCATACAGAGATGACATCTTGGTTGTTTGATATATGTGGCCTTACCTAAACTGTTAAAACATAGCGGTCACTCGGTCACTCAGTCAAACCTGGCTATGTCCTCTTAATTTCAAAGGCCAATTGTGTGATTTATTGTGATTATTTTAAAACGCTAAATATACTAGAAAGGTGGGGTTTTTTTTTCTGTATCGATAGGTAATTATTTAAAAGGGTAATTCTAAAAGGAAATATGAATAAGAAAATAGACATCAAACCATGGCCTGAATCCCGCCCTTTCAAAACTACAGAAGACCAATGCAGACATATGTTAGCAATTGATAACACTGGTCGAACTAAGGAGTGAATGTCTAAAACAATCATAAACATTCATCAAGTAATTATTGTACGTGAAGACGCATATATCAGACACATATGTTATTGGAATGAAATGTCTATTTCTATCCTTAATGGTTGTTCCTAAGTCTTGAATCTCCATTCTTCAAACAGCCTTCTGACAGCATAGGTCCATCAAAATCGTCCCCCGTCGAAGATTCACTAGACAGGGCTCGTTAATAAAATTACAAGAGCAATGCATCATGCTATCGTTTTCCTTTTTGTAGTCTTTTCATAGACTGAACTAACAATTTGAATCAGAAAATGTTTAATCACTTCCTTCTATTCAAATTGTATCATAATGTGTCCAAATCAAAGTCAGTTTGACATTGCTAAACTGTACTACTTGCCTTCGAAACTAATTTTGACATAATTGCATCTTTATGAATTTAAACACATCTTCTCCTGCTTTATATGTACATATTTAAATACACATGATATGCTTCATTGCAGGATATCAATTAATTTATTACAAAAGTACCACTCTCATGCTTAGCGCTATTTTCCCTTCAATATTTTACAGGCACTGTATTTTGTGATTGCAAGGATCCTAAATTGATTCATTTGCTTGTAATTGCTGTTAAATTGGATGGAGGTTTACGACTTTACATCATCTAAGTAGACACGTATAGACATAGATGGAGCTGGTATAAAATCTGTTAACCTCTCTGCACTAGAAAACACATATTCTGTTCAAGCGTTCATATCCATTTGGTTACTATCGGAATATTTATTAATTTACATTGTATGTCCCATTGAGATTGATATTTACTATGACACAGTATTTCAGGGGAAAACTTTCAGGTTTTCCACCCATGCTCTTTTAGCCTTGGTTTGAAGGAAATAGCTGATATCCTTTTCAAATTCAAACCCTGCCATATTTCGGAAGGCAACCTATGATATAGTTTTACAAAAAAAAACCGAGAGTTAATGACAATGGGATAAAAACAGAATGATACTTTAAAATCATGCATCATGTGAGTTCACATTACAGATTCCTAAAAAAGATCCATAAAATTACTACATGTACTTGGTGCTTTCTTAAAGCGTTAATGACAATTTGTTGTGACACATAATACTATGAACTGTAACTCCTGACATTAGTGCGAGCATTTTATTCGTGCTAACAATGTGGCTGTACCCGTCTCGCAGCATTGAAAGTACAAAATTTAGTTTGACAGTGGCTGAACTGGAAATTCGTAAAACGGCTGTACATTACCATAAGGTTACAATTCTTCAGAAGTCAGAATATTACAACAATCTAGGTGAGGTGAGTTGGTGTTTAACGCCCCTTTTAAGATTATTTCACTTATATCGCGGCTGCTAGTATTATTGCAGGGAGAAACCCGCAAGACCATTGTGGCTATGCATTGCGGTGAAACCTAAGAGCATCGGCTGGAACTAGCGAACCATGGGTGGTACTGCGCTGAAATTCAGCATTGTACCCAAACTTGACTGCGTGTAAAACAGTTCTCTACTGCAGACAAAGTTGCCGAGCCCCTGGCGGGATTCGAACCACGGACCTCTTGATCCGAAGCCGAACGCGCTAACCACTGCGCTATCCTGCCCAACAACAATCTAAGCACTGTGATATTATTTCATTGACATAACCAATGACTACTATAATAGTTACTGATATTCGTTAAACGACACAGAAGATAATTACCACAAGATAAAAAAAACACTAGTCATTGTTAAATGTTACTCGAGCCCGTCAACTGCACTGGACGTTCTCCAACCACGTAAGATTATCTCACGTTCTACTTACACGATTATATACTCTGAAATATGCAATATACTGCAATATGCTCATGTTTCGATCTTCAATCTTTGCGCATGTTACGATTGAGCAATTAGCATTGTTGCTTTTCTCTTAAGAGCTCTGAGAGACTACCTATATCATGACAGACAGACAGACAGATATTTTATTAAATTCTCACTTCTTTAAAAATACATATATATATATATAAATACAATATTAAAAACCCATAGTTAAGAGTCACCCATTTATACAATTACTATTAATACAATGTACGTGATAAATAAAGTCAATGATAAAAAAAGGATCATTAAATATTTAAACTTTTATATAGAACAGATATCATGTCTAGGATTGCATTTTGTTAAACATCTTCCGGAATGTAAATATGAAAACAATTCACACAATGTACATATTACGTAAAATATCACATGATAATACGAATAAGATCAGAATTATGCAACTTTTGTCTAGTTGCCACCTGGTGAAAAAATTGTGGCAGGGACATATTATAAACTCTTCAAAAAAAGAAACTTGACTTTCAAAGTTCAATATAAAGACCACAGATGCAAGTTAAACATTGAAATGAAAACTAAAACGCTGTTTGAAGATCTCTGTTCAGTAAATTCTATTCAGAATAAGCATGATCTTGAAATGCACAGGTGCACAAGTGTTTCAACATCACAGTGGTGCACACATGTCAGTATCGGGTATGGCCACCATTGGCATAGATTATTGCTTGGCACCGACGACCCCTAGATGCAATCAAGTTGTCAATCACAACCTATGGAATGTTCTGCCATTCGTACTGAAGTGCTGCAAGAAGTCCTGGAAGTGTTTGGGGTGGTGGATTCCTACTGCGCACGCGTCCATACAGTTCGTCTCAAAGATGCTCAATTGGTAACAAATCTGGTGACCTGGCTGGCCATGGCAATGTCTGGACATTGTTATGCTGTAAAAAGTCTTGACAAACACGTGCAACATGTGGTCGAGCATTGTCCTACTGAAAGAGACCACCATGGACGTTGACGTGAGGAATAACGTAAGGACGTAGGATCAAGTCCCTATACCGTACTCCTGTGAGGTTACCCACAACATCCACAAGGGGTGTCTTAAAGAGGAGAAGTAACGCATGAATTTGATTATTACAAATTAGTATCTGTATTCGCTTCACTTATATCAATCAATAGAGCCAAAAAATTTGAAAATATACGCTTTAATTCGACTACTAGGAGACCTTTAATACCCCTGTTTTGGATAGCCGCCTAATGAGACTGGCGAACGCTTACACAAAATCACCGAAGCATGACTCGAAGCCACGCCCAGTGTGTGACGTGCTAGTGGGCAGCTGAAAGCCCAGCCCTTTGATTTTCTCTGTATTTTTAAGCTAATTCAACAGCAAAATAGAGGCAATAGCATGACCGAAAGAATTCCAAAATACGATATATAACGGCTTCATGATATCAACTTTCCCTCTCAGTCGTCAAATCCATCTTAATTAGACTGTGACAATCCTTGGACGCAGTTTTCTTGGGTGGGTTTATATCAAAAAGGTAAAGAACTTGGTCGGTGAGAGATCCAATTACAATGGGATATCACGTAGTGTTACAACATGTATTTATCGATATGAAGTCATAAATTGTCTCGAAAAAATGAAGATTTTTGTAAAAAACGGGAGACAAATGTGGAAACTTTTTTTATGACTATAGAACAAATAATTTTGTTTCACTTCACTTTCATGACAACTTAGTACTTATTGGAATATTCGTTTGTATTTAACTAACACATATCATATTCTTATCTAGTATAACATCTCACACCGTGTTGCAATATCTCTGTCTTTGAATTTAACATTAAATGACATGAAAACATACCTGACGCAAGCGTTAGAAACATCCTATGTAATCCTAAAGAATGTTGGGTCCCGTTATTCACGATGTACTTTTTAAAATGTGTGTCATCGTCCTTAGAGGTGCATGAGCCAAATCTCCTTCTCTTAATTTATTGGTTGAATATATATTCTACAAGTTCATTGGTTCAAAATGACTGGACGCCGTGACAATAAACTAAGTACCAGTCGAATGCCAAGAGTTACGCCATTATGACAGGACATATATTCCGCTTGGCGGATCCGAGGCGTTAAAATTCAAAAGGTATAATTAGAGACCATTGAATCAAGAATTGAAATTGAATGCGATAGGATTACATAACGGCCACCTGTGTGTCATAAAAACAAACAAACTAGTTAAACCAATTTGATTGTTGTGAAAAAACATTTGGCAGACGTCGTAATTGATGAACAACTTAAATTCAAGGTTAACCTTAGTGACTTAAGGCTACCTTAGAGTTTTGTGCAACGGGACCCAGGAAATTATCTTTGGATGTACATTTATGATGTATGACCTACAAATGTGATAGGATTTGACTTCCACTTAGCTATTCTTACGACGATATCAACAATAATGTCTCACTCATCATACACTACATGCCTACATTACATTTAGAAAATTGTGTGAACGCCAAAATACATAAAAATATGGATATAAACGGAAATACAAAACGGTGAAATCACATCCACCATGGTACACAGAAGATGTCCAAAAGGCAAAGATGGTTCGTCGTTCAGCTGAGAGACATTGGAGAAAGACACGGTTGGAAATTCACCGCCAAATCTTCAATGAATGTAGATGCAATGTAAATACTCTGATCTACAAAGCCAAGGCCACTTACTTCACTGACCTTATATCAACTCAGACAAACAATCCAAGAGCCCTTTACGATACTATGGCTACTCTATTGGGGAAAAATTCTGAAGTTGTTCTTCCATCATCAGATGAAAACTTTGAAAAGCTTGCAAACATTTTTGGACAATATTTCTCTGATAAAGTTACCAATATCAGAAATTCGTTTGATGCAGCTCCACAGAGAAGAGATAGCCATGAATCAACTGTTGTACTATCTACCTGTGCCCCCTTTAGTGAAGCCGAAGTGTGTAAGCTGATCATGTCCTCCAAACCAACATCTTGCCCCCTTGATCCCATCCCTACCACTTTGTTGATCAAAGTTATCACAACCTTGCTTCCGGTAATCACCAAGATCATCAATGTGAGTCTGGAAAGTGGAACAGTTCCTACAGTTTGGAAACAAGCAATCATAAAGCCACTGATCAAGAAACCTTCTCTGGACAAAGACAATTTGAAGAATTATAGGCCGGTGTCCAACCTGCCTTTCCTGTCAAAGGTGTTGGAGAAGGCAGTGAAGATTAGACTATTCACACATCTAGAAAACCACAAACTTATTGACAAGTACCAGTCAGCCTACAGAGTTGCGCACAGTACCGAGACTGCTCTGAATTATGTTCTCGATAAATTGCGAACAAGTGTTGATGAAGGCGGTGTCGCTATGTTGACTTTGCTCGACTTATCATCGGCATTTGATACGATTGACCATATGACCCTGATCCACCGTCTCAAATCCCTGTTTGGAATTGATGGTATGCTCCTCAAGTGGTTCCAGTCTTATCTTCATGAGAGGCAACAGTGCGTCAACATCAAGAGTTTCAGATCTACAAATCAAACCTTGATCTGTGGCGTACCCCAAGGATCAGTCCTAGGACCTGTTCTGTTTACCCTGTTCACAACACCTCTAGGCAAAATCATTGAACCCCATGACCTGCATCACCATATGTATGCTGATGACACACAGCTTGCCAACAGTTTCCAGACCAATACATCATCTCAACAATCTGCCATCGACAACATGGAACAGTGTCTTGACCAAGTTAAATCATGGATGGGTGAAAACTGTCTTAAACTCAACGATGACAAGACAGAGGCTATGATCATCGGCCCCCCTCAACGTCTTCAAAAGGTAAATGTAGATCACCTGAAGATAGACGATGCTCATATTCCATTCTCTCCTGCTGTGAAGTATCTGGGAGTGCTACTGGACTCATCACTGAGCATGGATAGACAAGTCAGTGAAATCATCAAGAAATGTTACTGCCATATCAGATCCATTGGAAGAATCCGACATCTGATAACAGACACAGCTGCAGCAACGCTTGTCAGATCACTAATCCTGAGTCGCCTGGATTACTGCAACAGCGTCTTGATTGGAATACCAGCTGAGAACATCAAACGTCTGCAGAAAGTACAGAACACTGCAGCCAGGATTGTTGTGAAGGCCAAAAGGGATTCCCACGTGTCACCTATCCTACATGAACTTCACTGCTTACCCGTCAATCTCAGGATTGATTTCAAAGTCCTTGTACTGGTCCACAACTGCGTGTATGAAAGAGCACCAGAATACCTGCAGGACCTGATCACACTGTACACACCCTCAAGGCTCCTGCGCTCCAGTTCCAAATTTCAACTTGACGTCAAGCAACCAAGGATGAAGACATTTGGTTATAGGACATTTCACTATGCAGCAGCCAAACTGTGGAATCAGCTTCCCGTTGATCTGCGATTAATAGAGAGCAGCGAACTTTTCAAGAAAAAACTGAAAACCCATCTTTTTAGTCAATTTCTTGGACATTGTTAGCGCTTTGAGCATGCATGCATGGAACCCAGCGCTATAGAAGCAGATATATTATTATTATATCATATTCAAATAATCCATGGTCAATAATACATTAAATTTTATTTTTATTATTTCTGTTGACTGAAAAAATATATAAATATAATGGAGAATTGTTTTTTAAAATAATCAGTCCAATGCAATTTAGCATTAATAGTAAATTCTGAGTTTTGTTGTAATAGCATAAAAATTAAATTGAAAATGCAAAAAGAAATTAAAACCAGTCGATGTTGTTCAATCTGTCTCGGTTTTGATTGCTTGTCGTCTCTTCTGTTTCTGAGCCACTCGAACTGTCATTTGGCTCATATAAGTAAGGAAAAGTATCGTCCTCGTCAATTGAAATTAGCGTTTCTGAACATGATGAGACACATTCCATAAATAATGATATCTCGCTTTCTGAATAGCTGTGGACATTATGCGTTAATACTTAATAAAGGTTATATTTTTATGGGAATAAGGATGCCGGTGCATCCCTCAATATAATGTCCAATAGTCCAAGTGAGCATAGTTCATGTAAGAAATACTTCCGGGATCTCACGCGTTAGCGCAATCTTATAACTATGACAACATGGCGCAGGGTCGTGACTTTGAAAAACATTCCGTAGGAAAGTGCACACAGCATCGTATTTAATCAGGGTCTTGCGCTTGCAAAAATAGAAATATCCAGACAATGAATTAAACAATAGATTCCTTTAAGGTTTGAGTTGTTTGGATAACGTTTAGTAGGTAAAACCGACAGTTAAACTGTGAGATTTACTATCGGCTAGTGTTGTTTTACATAACGAGCGAATGATGATATGCCAACTAGCACGTCACGAAAGATTAACGCTTCAGTGACCACGGGGCCTTTCAGGTTCTGCTCGCCGGTCGTGATTAGGCAATTAAATTACAAAGCCGTAATTATGTTGTTTAGCGGCCGATTTCAGAAATTTAAAGTTGAGTCCACGTCAAATTGTAATCCCTTTTAACGAATTCCGAAATCGACCATAGGGCCGTGACCGTGACGAATCTCGGCCCACACAATGACACTCCCACCTCCAAATGGGACAACCTCCTGAACACAGTTGGCAGCATAACGTTCTCCACTACGTCGGTATATACGTGCTCGTCAATCACTTCGTCGAAGCAGAAAACGGGACTCATCAGTGAAGAGAACTGTTCTCCACCTTGCACGTGCCCATCTCATCCTCTGTTGACACCACTGGAGACGTTCCGCCAGATGACGTTGCGTTAAAACCAGCCTCTCTCAGCCTGTTGCGTACCGTTTGGTCGGAAATTCGACGCAGGCCTGGTATCTGCGTTGTTGTTGACGTTGCTGTCCTGGTGCGTTCCCTAAGGTGGAGCAGTCGGATGTACCGATCTTGGGCTCGAGTAGTCACCCTTGGTCTGCCTGACCTTGGCCTATCATCAACGCTGTTTCGGGTGTTGAAACGGGTCCACAATGAAGAGATGGTCTGTCTGGACACGCCAAAGAGTGTTGCAACATCTCGCTGCGTCGCTCCTGATTGCAGTCTGCCAATAGCGTTGTTGTGTTGTGCTCTGTTCTGTCTTGGCATTCTTTAGGTCGCTGTACCGATGTTGTGTAGTCTGAATAAACAGCGGCTGATATGGCTTTTTATACCCCTAAAGCAGACGTGTCTGCATGTAAACCTTCATGATCCCATGCTGCACGTGCTTTGGCAGCAAATGTATTTGGACGAATCGCTCGATTTCGTCCCTGAACACAACGTAAACTTTTGGGGCCATTGTTTTTGGTAAATTTACACTTTTGAGGAAGCCTTTCTTTAAATTACAGGTATGTATCATGAAAAAAATTGACCCGTTTCGAAAAAATCAATTTCGCATGAATGTCAAGTTTCGTTTTTTTGAAGAGTTTATATGACTCTGTGTATTGAAATTAGTTAGTGCTAATTAGATTTTAAGAATTGTATATAATCATTTTATTCTCTACCTTTATTTCAGCATTTTAGAGGCGCTAAAATAAACATGCAAATATATCTTTTACTATATTAATTCATTTCACATCTATTCCGCATGCTTTTTCTATGCACGAGCACTGCTCACCTTGGCACGTCGCAAAGTCACCAGAGAAGACGGACGCGGTAAGATTTTCAAAGTTAATCTAATTATAAAATCAGCTTAGAAAATTAAATATCTTAAATAATTTTTTTGTATCTCATATAACAATTAATAACGCAAATAACTAATCATAATTACACAACAATATTAATTATCTCTTTGATGTATGTATCATAACTATCTTTTTATCAACTCATCTCATATTTTAGAGATGATATTTACACCGTACACACCTGTTCTTGTCATGTAGTTATGGACCGATGGCCTTTACTTCAGTAATAAAAGATTTGATTTGATTTGATATTAAGCATTAGAGGCACTGTAACTACATGTATGCTTTGGGTGTGAATGTGATTTAGCTTTATTTCCACACAAGATTTAAGGTAAATATTGTTTTATGTGCGGCGCTTGTCATTAATATCTTATATGGTGTTATATAGTCATGTAAGGAGTTGTCGTCTCTGAACATGGTGAATTTACTTTTGTACATCTTATTATTGTGTAATGTTTGGATGCAAAGTGAATGTTTTGCATTGTAATGCTTTAAAATAAATGTTAATGTACTGTGTCTATACTATAAGATGCATTTCATTTGCATGTTTGAAAGTTGTTATTATATTGATTTGATATTGTTTAAATAATTGTGTCAGGGTTTTTGTCATGTACCTGAAGTGAATTCCTACCACTTTGAATAAAGAACCCTGAACTCACATCGGGTTGTCTTTGTGACTCTGCCACAAACTGAAGCCCCCAGTGATTTGTGAACACAAGAAGTATTCAGCGAGCCACTGCCTAGCGTAGGTGCGCTACTCTCGGATCTGCGTCACGTGATGTCCTTACCCGTCAGGATTCGGCACCTGTGATTTTGCGCTATCGGATATATGGTCCATATGTTCTTAATACCTCCTGAAGATTTGGTCGTCCAAATAGATGAGACAAATCTTAAACTTGCTAGGTATTCCTCCACTAGACCTTGGTACGTTGCTGGCGCATTACAGAGTCCAAAGAACATACGGTTGTAAAAATCATGAACCGGACACAATTTGTAACGGACAGTCGGGCGGTGCCCATTACAATACCCCCGTAACTTCGTTGTTGTGGGGGATAAAAAAGCAGTAAAATCCATAAAATGACGTTTTTTTTTTATATAACTCAAGTCAGTAACTAGTAATTAGCTTAGTTAATAATAATATTATTATTATTTAGGCTTTGCAGCATGAAGGCAGCAGTCTTTTATAATTTATACTAATCCCCGCCACCGTATGATGATTTCATGGTACACGTAAATGAGGACATTTGGAGGAGATAAAACAAATGTATTGAGCTCTCCAGAGTATTCACAGGAGCGCTTTTTGTGAATGATACATTGAATGTCTAGCTTGAAGCCAAAATGTCAGTAGCATTGTTGATTAAGTACAGAGAAATATCAACGCATACGCATGAATCCCGAAGAACACACATTTATCTTTCCTTTAAGCAAATACGTAGTTATCAATTATATGCAAGCAAATCCCTAGTTGCTGAACACTTGGTTAATTGAAGATGCCTAAATTGAAACATACTTTCATTAGTTTTAGTCTGACGCATTTTTGTTGTAGATGAGGGTATGAGTTGGGATTTAAGTGTGTTCGACAAAATTTCAGTAAGGTGGATGAAACTCATCCAAACGAGTGTTGACACATCGCGGAGAAAGGGAATCAGAAGGATGAGGGGGAAAACGTATACATAGACATAATGAGGGAAAGGCAGTAGGTTTTAAAGCCAAATTTGGACTCGCTTCTTCCCGTCGACCTGTCCAGCTTGGAGCATGTAAGCTCCGGCTGGCATCGCTCTCAGGGTCTCTGAAGCATGCCTAAAAACCACCACTTTTTTGTGTACAAAGTCAGCATACAAAGAGATATCGACACATGAAAATTAGTAATACATATGTTAGGTGATCTTCCAGTAGAGCAGCATTATAAAAACAACTAGCTGATTACACAAGTCAACATACAAGGACATTTCGCAAATGGAATATTGATAATACACAAACATTTATAAATTCGAAAGTGTACAGCGTATCAGGCATGAATCATCTTAGTTATATTCACTGAAAAGCATATGACATAAAGACCAAAATTGGAAAAAGCGTGTTAAGCTATAATTCATGCTGGCGTTGTATTTATCTAAGATGTATGAATTTTCGATATCATTTTTGATATAGGAGATGTGTGGCTGTTTCTTTGCTAATCTCGATTTGAAAATATTGTATTTTGTGATGATGATGATACGATTTAACACATCGTTTCTTTTTTCTGGGTATCCAAATAATATTTTCTTCTTATCAAAGTGGAGGAGAGTGCCCGTTTTATGTTGAATCCAATTAGTCAATTTATTCCAGATTAATTTGACAATTTCACACTCATAA
This sequence comes from Phorcus lineatus, assembly GCA_921293015.1. Lineage (NCBI taxonomy): Eukaryota > Metazoa > Mollusca > Gastropoda > Trochida > Trochidae > Phorcus > Phorcus lineatus. The sequence goes on along the minus strand of OV121090.1, from coordinate 37,010,599 downwards.
AATAATGCGTTATGGTTTCGACTTTATTTTTACAGAAAGTGCAATCATTTGATGCAATCAAGTCCATTTTCAAATGCATATCATTAGTTGCTAGGCACCTATGAATAATACTACATTGAAACCATTGGTGTTTTGCATTAGCGAGCGCCCTGAATGGGATTTTATGAATATAGCTCCAATCACTTTCTGTTATTATCTCGTTTAATTCTAAGTTCCATTTGTCTTTATATTTGATGTTACGACTTTGGTTTTCAGTTGTCTGTAATGTATCATAGAATAGTCTGCAACCTCTGTTTGATTTTATTACATTCTGTAAAAAGAAAGGAATGAAAGGCGTGACAGTTCAAAAGATAGGAAGTTTCCATTTCCATCAAACAAATCGTTTACAGTGTGTACTCCAGACTTTTCATAGTGTCTATAGTGTATTGGCTTATGTTCAATGTGGAAGTTGCCATTATGCCAAACTGGTTGTTTAAGAATATCGTCTTCTTCCTTAATGTTTTGACTTTTTCTGTTGATGTACTGTCCCCAAGCTAATAAAACATCCTTCCAAAAATCATTTGTACGCATAGTCAGTATATTTTCTTTGATATGTTGTTCGCAGGTTGATAGGAATTGCATATCAGTTGTGTTGACGTTGTTATAAAATAATGTTTTCATTTTTGTATAATTTTTTAATAATCTCCTAATCCAAGTAATTTTTGGGGATTTGATAGTATTTTCTAGGTTTGGTACCCTTAATCCACCATTTTCGGTTGACTTAGTAAGAATTTTCCGACTTATTTTATCCGTTTGTTTTGCCAAATAAACTTAAAAATTTCGGAATTTAATTATTTTATCAATGTTTTACTTGGATTTGGAAGTGATGAAAATAAATGGTTAAGTTTTGGTAATATAAGACTATTCAAAACTGTATTTCTGCCTATTGGGGTGAGGGCTCTTGATGACCATTTCTTCATTGTTAGCCGTATTTGTTTTAGTTTATCCTTGTAGTTTCTTTCTACCATTTCTGGCAAATTATGGAAAAAGACAATGCCAAAGAGGGTAAATTCAGTTTTATTCCACTTTAATTTCCATTTTTTACACATAATGTCTTCATCAAACTTTAATGATCCTATTTTTACAATTTGTGTTTTGCTTGTACTAATTTTTAAACCCGAAAATGATGCATATTGTCTTAAGATTTGTAAGGTGGTTTTTGTTCCATCTAATATCAATGTTGTGTCATCTGCAAATTGGGATACAAGATCTTCTGTACTTCCGATGGTGAATCCTTTTACTTTAGGGCTAATCCTTAGCATGTCATCACCAAAGTGTGATATCAAATTGTAAAAAAAAACTTTATACTCTGTGAGTATCATGCCCTTTGAATCTTAAAATATGATCGCCATGATCTTGCTAACAGATGACGGAGGTCTGAACTTATTGGGTGCAGCAGAGTGCTTATGCTTCCGTTGCATGGATATTTGCTTGGTGTCATGATCCAGGTGATAAATCCATGTTTCATCCCCTGTAACAGGCATGAAAGTTTTTAAGATCAGCGTAGTAGATATCCAAGAGCTCACCACTGGATTCAACTTTCATGTCGTTCTTTTGCATTTAAGAATTGTAGCACCCATCTTGCAGACGCCTTGGACATGTGCTAGTGCTCATGAATTATGTTGCAAACATTTCCTTGAGCAATGCCCCTTTTACTCTACGATCGGACATGATTAAGCCCTGGACTCGTGCAACCGTATCATTTGTAAAGGGTCTAAGGAGCTGCGACACCCCTTAAATTCAATTGACCACTACACAATAGTAGAGTACGTAGTGCTTCATTCCCGTACACATTGGATATACATTTATGAATTTTGGTGGCATTCAACCCTTCATTCATGAGAAATTTGATAACCGCACGATGCTTAGTTTTAGAGCTTTCCATTAATACAGGGGAGTATCAGTGCTCGACAGGCTGTAACTCTCACGTAAATGGTCGGGAAGGGTTGTTCAAGTCAGTAGACTGCCTTTCTCAATAATGCCATAAAGCTGATGTCTTCAGGGGTGTATCATTACTCATTTCTATGAACTTATTGACTTCCCCCGTATGTACCCATCGGAATCTTGTTTGTTAGATTTAATTCGTGATACCAAGCCCAAGTTTCTGTAAGGTTCTATGAAGTTGAGGGATCAAATTTCCTCATTTTCCCTCATGTTTAATTCAATCTTACCAGAACACCGCCTGTCTGCCGTGTTAAAGCTATGTCTAGATCTCACACGAGACAACTCAACAAATCCCTAAAGTATCTACTGAACATGATCCTCGTGTCATATACCAACATTTTCTGATTAAGAGAAATTAAAACTTGTCTGAATTGATGCCTGTCTGTTTCTCATTTAATGGGATAGTTCCTTACTAGTCTCTGTTGAATTACCTGATATGTCTGCGTGATATACTAGACTTTGTTTGTTTGTAAACCGTTTTTAGACATTAAATGAAATGTAACTCTATCTATTGAACATGACAGTTTAGCAACCCGAAGACCGAAGAGCTCCCAATCTTTTCTTCTATTCTTTATATTTAGCGATCAGTATTCATTACAAGCTAATCACAATGTGGTGTCAAACACATTGTCTAGAATATTTTTATTTCAAATAAGGAAATATAATAACTCAGCAAATTACTTATTTCATAATGTTGAGAGGAATATAATATATAGTTGAAACATAATCCTTACATGGCATAAAACGTATATTGCATTTCAATCTTACTTCACATAATCGAGCATTTTTTATCACAAGATATCGAAAAGCTAATGCACATTGTGCTTAAAAACCATATTGTTTGTTAATGTGAGACTGCAATGACAACAACTCACGACCGATTATAAGCACCGATGAAAGTTTGCAGCAACTTGAACCCTGGAAGAAAGGTGACACATATATGACAGAGTTGATAGAGCAGATACACAGACAATTCTCATGACATTAAACTTTGAACACATTAACAGGGCCATCAATGACTGGTCGACTTAGTGGATGTTGTCAGGCTCGCACTCTGCTGTACATACATACACTCCTAGACTACCAGATCCAATATAACCTGCAACCACTTATGTACTTTAGATCCTGCATCTTCACAGGGTCATAGGAGCTGAAACCCGATCATGATTAAACGATGAAATTGTTAAAGTGGAATTTACTTCTTGTGAAGTACATAATTTCTATTTATTACGTTACATCACTTTTAACATTTTTTGATGTCGTTAACTATGATGTTTTAAGATTTTATTAAAGAACATATGACATACGAGAGGCATATTATGCTATGCTAAATTTTTGATAGTTGACTCCTGTCGACAAACCACGAACATCGAACATTTCAAATGTTCACCAAATTGACATTTTAGTAGGATCATATTGCAAGCAGATATTCTAAAAGGCTCAGAAAAATTAAATAAATTACCATGGTTTTATACGTTTGATTACACATCAAAACAAATAGTTCTTAGAATATCTGAAACATTCGATGTCAACTCAGTTTGACCTAAAGCGGGCTCAACAGGAGCCATTACAAATATATAACGGCTATTAGTGACAAGTTATGTTAAAATCATTCCCTATTTCATGGCTATATTAGGAGTAGTTTACAGTTACAGTTTACAGTTACAGTGTCTGGTCCATATGTTCTTTTCTTGCAGATGTACTCTAAATGTCATGCATTCGATCCTCCAGATGAGCACTCCCGTCTCGTATAGCGACAATTAGAGTGGGACTGAGCGTCTTGATGACATGGGTTCTCACATTTATACAGATGCAACTGAAGAGATTAGGTTATGTGATCTTCTTTCACATCATAATAAGGGGGTGCAAGCTGTAATTATAAAAGGAATAGTATACCATTTTATAAAGGGTTTCCAAAATTACTTTTTTTGATCTGACGTGAACAAAGTTAACTACTGCCCAATGTTGATCTAAAGTCTGACAGAGACATAGTTTTAGTTGGAGAAGTGTAAATAACAAATCTGCTATTTGCAGTGGGAGTGTTGTTTTTACATATACAACCAACGTGTTACGTAAGATTCGTTAAAACTGGTTTTATATATCAAGAGATAAATGTAGATATTGAACACTCATGAATTGCACTGACTGAAAGACCCCTCATGCACAATACCATATAGATCAGAGAAGACTTAATGTTGATACATTTAACCCTTTATATTCTTTTAATTATAAAAGTTGTTAAATATCCAAATGGAAGCCATAGAAAATGATCAATGCAATGCTATGACTTTTTCAGTAATCATTGCATCATTGCAGTACAATGAAATGATCCTAATTGAAGAGCAATGAATACACGTCACGATTATCAATGACCTACATGTAGCTAACGACTAACAGTTCTTTCAGTGATTAAAGGTCATGCATGTAAGTTAAATTAAATGACGGAAAACCCAACGTAATACTTAATTAATGTTGTTTAGATTTACATGAATAATTTACGAAATCGAAGGTTGGAAATTTCAACACTAACAGCATTTTAAGCTTTATGCAACATCAATTAACCGAAAGTGCAAAATATTCAGGTCTTTTGAATAAAAACATTAACTTTGTAAGAGCATCATCAACAGATTATCGTAGAAGACAATGTATTTGATATTGAGATTTGTCTTCTTGTAGTTTCCAATTTTCATTTCCAATGGATGAACGTCTAATTTCTTGATGTTCAAAAGATTAACTATCAAACATGGCAAACAGAACCTGACAAAGCATTAAGGTGGTCGTTAATATCTTATGTTACCAACATGTTATGTTAAAAAATTCGAGAGAGAGTTAAATAAAGAAAGGGTTATTATTTTAACGGGCCACATGGGCATTTGCATGAAAGTACTTATGGTATCAGATCTAGAAGTTAATGCTATCACATGTAATATAGTCGTAGACAGAGCCCCAGATAGAGATAAACTCTTTGTCTTGTAGATTGAAATAAGACATTTGAGAGCCCAATCCATCAATGCGTGTAATGTCAGCATATTTCACGACCAAACGAGACTGCCCTTGCGTTAGTATGAAAATTTTGTTAAGACAAATGTATCGTGAGTTCTTATTGTGTCACCAATCCGTATCAAGTTATTTGAACCATTTCATTTGTAAGTGATTGATTCGTATCAGCCCAAAGGTGACGTAAATACTTATCACATGCACAAAATAATTGAATTTCAAATTGCATTCAATGATACTCGTATGCTATATATCACTAAAAGACACGGACTCTATGGCTTATCAGACCAACTATAATTTATTATATAAATGGTCAACGGATCACCACGAGAGCTGCAACAGGATCATATCCTAGTTAAAATATTCATTTTGAGGAGTATGTACACAAGATTTAAGCTGTCTGGGCCTTTTGTTTTTGTGAAAAGGAGACAAAATGTTTTAGATTTTGTCCTTTGTGGTGTTCACACATGACCAAAACTATAAAAAGGAGATGAAAATAGTTTTTAGGGCATGGCCCGTTTGGCCGTTATTTAGATTTGTATTTGTTCATCAGATATTAATTTATCGATCACGAAGACTTAAATCATATGCCCGTAAACTGCCTATGACTATCTCAGAATTTATGAATCACACTTTCTTTTTCTTTCATAATTTCATTTGCAAACTTTAATTACCTGATTGAATAAGGTTAAGTGTGTTGTGCTTGTTAATATTTTTAAAATCATCTTTCGAACAAGAATATTTAATTCTTTCTTTTTAACAGTGCATACGAGAAAAATTCACCATGTCTGTAAAATTCAAATTCTTACTGGTCGAGGAGTCTTAACACACTATTTCTACTTTCTAGGTCTTTTGCTTCTGGGGATGATGAAAATAGGTTTATTAGGCGTGGCCCTTATTTGAGTGAACAAGGCCACCAAATCCTCAATAGTCAAGGAGTCTGTACACAACATTGCAACTTTTTACACGTGCTGCTTTTTGAGAAGAAGATGAAAAAAACGTTTTATAAGGCCTGTCGTCCCTGGTCCTAAAGCTAAAAATATTAAAATCAATGTCATAGATAGCGTTTAATCAGATAAATATAAATACCTCATGACAAAGCACATGTTTACTTGCGAAATAGTTCATTTTGAAACAGTGCGAGTTATCTAAACATCTAGATATGAATTTGTGACACTACGCTCATATGAAAACTTTCAATTTGCTTTTATCAATCATTAATGCTTCTCCCGTCAACAAAAGCTGATTTTTTAATACCACATACTAACTGAAAGCTGATGAATGTAAAATTATCAGATTGAAAAGCTTAATATTTGTTTTTGAAAAACATGCTTTCTCTATTTACAGATTCCCCCATATTGCCCAGTGCATTTATGGATCACATGTTCTTTTACAGTTCTGTTGCAGTTCTCTTATGAATATTTATTCATATTCTCCAGATGTATTCCAGCGTACATAGACATTTATTTTCATAGACAACACGACGTACGAGTAGATGCATTTTTTGCCTGTTGACAACAACGTTAATCAAAGTAAATCAACTCTCACATTTCAGATGATCTCAGTGAACATTAAACACATTTAAATGTTTTCTGGGTATCGTGTAGTTTTAAATGCAACAAAATGTAAAATGGCAAACGTTGACATTAATATTATAAACGTTAGCATTTACAGTTTTATGACAGATTCATTCAGATAAGTGCATTGATATACTTTTAAGTAATATGGAATAATGCGAGTGTGGCCATCACTTGATTCTTATCTCAGGACGAAACTGATTTCGCAATATACCAACACTCTTGGTATGTATGTTGTTTGCTAATTTTGGCATTGATTTAGAAGATTGGTCAGTTATAGTTGGGCAGTTATATGTAAAGGAACACACATTTAAATGTTATTAGGAAGTCGTGAAAATGACAAATCATGCAAGACACCTGTTCTGTCCAACGATGTAGAGTTTTGTAACAAACGCTGACATTTTTGTACATTCACAAGGGAATGTATCTAACCATTCGACCAAGACAAGATAATTTCCAGGTTAAAATCTTACACTGACCTTGAATACATGTGCAATAACGAGACATACATTCTCAAATAGCAAATCTATATCAATAAAGCAACGATGTTAAAACTTTTCATTCTATTTTCCAAAATAATCCTGTATAACTGAGTCGTCCAAATGGTCATAGACGTGGCTTGTTATTAAAATGAAATAGCAAGATTCACGAATCGATATTCTTCCTTTGAATAGTTTATATACAGCTACTGGTTTTAAGATAACCAATTGGCAGTTTTTCATTACAAATATAGACTATTGCCTTAATGGTTGCTAGTGACATTTAAAAAAGGAGAAAAACAAGATGACATAACAAATGTTTTTCACGAGAGAGGCCTGCGTCACCATGTGGTCACTAATTGTTAGCCGTGTGTATAGAAACGTGACTGACACCAGAGATCCTTATTTTTACACTGTCTGTCCCGGTACACTGTGACCGGATGACATGAGATCCCCTTGACATCGCAACTAAACTACTGAGAGAAATACTAGGCAATAACAATTTGTACTTTTCTTCTACACTACAACTGATTATAGCTAAAGGTTCTATAGATATTCTTGTTATATTCGACATTTATTATTATTTTAATGCGAGACAATGATGCATCCATGTCTTATGTTAATGTAACATTTACTTCTACTCTTACTTATTCCTTTAAACAATACCTGTAACTTCAGAATAAAACACATACTTAAAGATATTCAAAGTTCGTCACGTGAGGTCACATTTCACGTTAAAGATAACCAATTTGGAAAATTTGAAATACGAAAGTAAAAGTACTACATTTGTGTGATAATACATTGTTGGGGCTTATAATATTTTGCTGATTGAGTGAGTATTTGGGTCTTGTTCATTAACAATAACCATTGAGGTTAATAATAATAATAATAATAATAATAATAATGACTATATTTCTTGTTTCTATGGTTTCAGTAATCAGTCAAAGTAAGTCTTTATAAAACGTGACACTGCCCCTTTAAATGCGAAGATAAGGAATGAATTCATTGCAAGTCCTTAATATCGGGATTCTATAGTCTGATTCGTGTCCTCATTGGGAACAACATGAATAGTTGTCACAGACAATTGTTCTGAACTCTGAATGACTTCAATTTGTTTTTTCTTAAAAACCTGCCGTTCGAAAAAGCTAAATCGTTGTCCTTTTATGTCCACCTCCTTATCAATATCATACTTGTTGCAATTAGTTTTCCTTTTCATATTTTAAATGTATACACATACATACCTGGTGCAATCCTGTAACGTTTTGCGTTATGCACAGGTTACATTTAGGAAACGACATGGATCAGAGTATCAATGAACCACACTTCTTAATCCCACGTAATATGTTCATAAAATTTGATAAGTCCATGCGAAGAATATTTTATCCCAAATCAATGAGGTGCGTAATATTTTCAGATATAAAATGTTGGAAAACAATTAAGTTTAAAAGGAGTAATCTGCCACGGTGTTTTCCATTGACTTAATGGACAAAAATCTTCACTACATTAGACGTTACCAGGAGACAGTAAATATCATTTAGGCATCTGAGCTGAAAATACTTAAGGTTATTGAAGATGACGAGAAGGTACCTCATGTATGTAATAGGACAAATAAAGAGATGCTATGTCTTTCACGAATTCTAAAAATCTAATTTTTTGTCAGTTTTGAAAACTACTCGTTCTTGATAGGTTTTTTATTAGTAACATGCAACAATAAATTAGTTTTGAGTAGTTCATAATTTTATATCATAATAAACAAGGGATTCCTTTTGAATAGTGACTACATAAAGGCAGGATGAAAGAAGTTGTTTCATTAGCTGAAATTAGTATTTTGTTGCAAAATTGTGGTGCTACAAAAATCGAGAAAATGGGCTGTTTATCGAAACAACATATGGAATCACGTGTTTGTAGAAGATAGAAAATGACTCACACAGAAAACAGCAACTACATGAGACAGCCAAGACAGAAATTCTAAAGTCCACATTACTTAATTGCGCCAGCTAGCTTTAGTAAAGAAAGAAAATATACAAAGCCAAAAACTATCTTTCAAGTCGAGATAATCAATTTAAAGTAAAACGGTCTCTTTCACTTATTTAACAAATGGTAATGTAGTGAAACTTGATTTCCTTTTTGTTATACAGTATTAAGAGGCAAGACTGTTGTCTAAATACTCGTTCACTGAACGTACTTAAGAATTCTATCACAGCACTAAAGAAGACATATCATCAGGTAAATCTGTCAACTGGAAATTGCATTTGCTGCTGTTGGATCCAATTGTCCTTTACTCGTAACAAATAGGTTAGTCCCATGACGCTCCTAGATCTTCTGAACGTTTACCTCATCAATTTCTTCTGTTTTCATAAAGACTTTAGTAAGAAAACATCATGGGAAAATGAGAAGCGTGCATGTCTTCCCGGAGTTATCGTCCATGTTCCGTTTGTTTCTCTGATTTAGGGTATTTAAGACAATGTGAGCTACACCGAGACCCCACTTGGCGATGGATGTTGATGATTATGAAGTCTTGTTAGATCTGAAAATAAAAGAAGCATGATATGTGAAGAATGACATAATATTGTTTTACAGTTATTCTTTTTAATATTTATGAATGATCAATGTGACGTTATGTGTTATCAATATCTGTATAGATAACAGCTTGATAACAAGAATTTCGATGAAACAAATAACAATGTTACAAACTAAAGTGAGACTAGACAGCAAATAGCCCGAAAGTAAACGTGACAAAATGCTGAACCTTGATGAAAACAGTTGAAAATTAATTTATGTCCAATTGCATAATTGATGCCAGTTATGTCCACGCCAAGTATTCAGTGGTTAGATAAATTTGTTAAAATGGGAAATTTATAGTCATCATTCATATTTTACAAATAAATGTGATAATCTTGATGTCAGAATTATTGTCATTGAAAACTTATGTTCACTCTGACTGGTTGGAATCATGTCTGCTCCGATTTAGATGACTCTGATTTAATGACAAAAACTCAGACAACGTGTATAGATAAAGTTCAAGAAGAGAAATTCAAATTGACATGTAAAATATCTTTATTTTATTTTGTCCTATCTGTTTTAAATATCTCCTATCAGCTTATTAAGCAAATATAGTAGTTAGCATTTAAGTCACTATATCCAATCGCTTGTAGACGCAATGGAGAAAAACAACTTATGACCTTAAAAACCTGAAACCAATTAAATATCAATGAAATATCAAGTGTTATTCTATTAACTTTGTATGAATTGAATACAAATATCAACTCGTTGTTGACATAAAGAATCATGTTTGGAATGTGAACACACTTTGAATGTGCTATTTCAGGCTGTTGACTTTCTCTCCTAACAGAGGTAGCTCCGTCATAAATTCCTATACATACTCTGTCTGTGTACGAAAATTTCGTGGTCCAGAAATTTAGAACGTTGATTGGATGCAAAAGCTAAACTTTATTCGAATATGCACCTTGCACTTTGAGTCGTCTTTACAGTACACAAACGTCTCATTTTGCGACGGTATCTCGACAGGCCTGTGTGACAAATATGTTATTCATGCATTCGTTGTCTTCATTAATTGAAATATTGCCAGGTACTTTAAGTTTCAATATTGTGCCCCTAGGGGAAACTGCCGGAAGCCCGAGAAACCTTCGTATTAAGACAGAGGTTGTATATGAATTTATGACTTTGGGAGAGAATGGTCTATAGAATGAAATACTTTATCTAATTTTACAGATGACTTCACCCTGCTGAATCATCGTAATTGTATCCGCGTATCACCTACGATATCCTGATTTTCTACCACCCTGCTGCATCAGCGTAATTGTATCCGCGTAGCACCTACGATATACTTATTTCTACCGAGTCAAACGACTTGTTATAGGATAAATGAAACCTGCCAGTGAAAGTCTTCACCTCGAGCTACAGAGAAATATCTGGATGACAGGACCTTGAGTGTTTGAGTGAGATATTTCTGTTAAGGTAATTTCACAACACATCACACATAATTTGAAGATCCTGCTACTAACAGAGCCACTCCATGATTTTCATAACATATTATTTACCTTTGATACGAATCTAAATGTCATATGTGGTGATATAAAACATCAAAACATCTTAACCTTTCATGTCCAAAAGACATATATATGACATATACTGGTTTTCCATGAAAATCTAAAATCAGCCTTATAAAATGCACAGAGGTGTAGATATCACGTCCAATATACATGGATACTAGATCTATTACCTAACAAACACTATCAACTCCAAACTGCCCTCCTGGCTGTTTTAGATAAGTCTCCAAAATTACGTTTGACGATTTGACGCGCGCCACTGTCCGGTTTTCGATCTTAATTGCGACGTTCTACCTTCATATTGTCACTGTAGAAAACCAACAAGCTTTAAAATGTGCCTTTTAGTAACAGTCGATACTCCGCGATCAAATGACACCATTGATTAAGTTTAGCATATATGACACAAGCAACTTACGGAGTGGCTCTTTAAGCGTATTCAGATCCAACGAACCACTGATATCTAGGAAGTAAAAATCATTGCATCGTCCGTACGTCCCGACTCATATTGCCTTTCTGGATATTAAGCCCTTGTCTTTGAGCGGTCGAGTTTCCAATTTCAAAAATCACCTCTGCTCAAATAATTTTGTAATCAAGATTTTGAAGCTTCACATGCTTTGGATGCATGCATATTCAGTGATTCGCATACCACAATTTCCCCATGATCCCATGGATGTTGCTTGTGTTAATATTAAAACGATATCGTATTTTTCAATTATTATGTTGACCTTATGTTCATTTGTACTGCCCAAAAACGTCAACCTCCAATAAAGAACATTCCTGTGCCATCATCTTCTTAATGGGTTTTTAAAATGACAAAGAGTATCTTCATTGATTTCCGTTTGGTTAAAATCAAATCACGTTGCCTAAATAAAATATAATGCTTGAAACATTATCAATGAACTGTAAACTGTAGCACAATTGTAACGCAATGACGTTATTTTGCTTTATATGCTACTGTTGTACCACACTCTAAAATGTATTGAAACAAAACAAAATGATAGAGCTTTCGAACTTGTTAATCTTATAGTAATTATTTCATAACATATCTGGCTAATCAATATACTTTAACTCTTCGTTGTGATGAAAGTCTACAAACCTCCTACTGATTCATGAACCGACTACTTAACATATACTTTAACTTTATTTTTCCGATGCAATGTTAGTTATCATACGTTCATTATCGAAAAGTGTACTGCTTTCATGACAACGTATTGGGAAAAATAAGACCATTCAATAGTTGTTACTGGTCCAGGAAAATTAGAACAGGTGCTTTAGGTGCTTTTTTAAAACGGATATGTCTGTTATTTTTATTGATAAATGAACATAAGACTGCAGTAAGTAAGTACGCATCGCTACAATAGTATTGAGAATGTACATCTAATGATCAATTTTAACTTAATAATTCGTTTGAAATAGTGAAACTGAGATTATATGTTAAATGTTAATTATGTTTCGTTTCGATTTATTCATATATGCAAATAACAAAGGCTTTACAACGACCATTGAAAATGTAGTATAATATCCCATTTTATACAGTAATATTTTCAATTGAAGTAAGTGTAATACAAGTAAGATGATAAGTGGTAAGTTTGTGTCATTAGTCTGAGATATATAAAAAAGTAGTTTTTGCCTTGTTTTCCCCCCTTTATCATCATTTATGTCTAACCTTCATCTATGTCATAAAGGTTATGTTTTTCTTCAAGACTTTAAAAACCTGTAGAAGAACACAAATGACGTCTTGTACAATTGTCATTTCAAAATATTTTGTCCTACATTGAATCGTCGTTATAATCAGATCCATCATTTAAGCTAGAAATAAGAAGGTAAGTTCGTAGCAAAGGTATTTTTTTTGCTGATTTAATAGATACAACTCTTCATTGATATTGCATGTTGTCAGGCTATGCACACTAATACGATTTAAGCATCTAAACTAAGCACCAAATGTTATTTACGATGACCAGAAGAGAGACGAGGAAAGGAAAATGAATGAAAAGATAATACAGGTTTGCATGCATTCAATCAATGAGTAACTGATCCATTCTTTTCGAATTTCTTATGCGATATTTAATTGAACCTTTCAGATCTCTTTCAGGAGTAACAATATGAAAGTGTTGATATTTTTTATATGTAACAAACAGATTTTCAAAGGTATATTACACGAGGTGTCGCTAGTGTGAATCCATACAATCAATCAAGTACATGACTGATATGATATATTCATACAGCTACGTCAGGCACAGAAACATTTATAAGACCTCACAGTACCTTCTTTTTCAGAGGAAATAAATGTTTACTTGTCTAAAGTATGTTTGCATAGACATGTACTAAAGAGTGTTGCTTTCACTTGAGTTGCTTTTTTCTGCAATGAATTCACAATGGATGTTTCTGTTCATGAGAATATAGACCTCATTATACACCTCGTCATTGTACACATTTGCATTACTGATATTCTACACCTCGTCATTATACACATTTGCATTACTGATATCATATTACACTTTGTCATTGTATACAATTGCTTTACTGATATAATTTTTCACCTAATTATTTTACACATTTGCATTACTGACATAATTGTGCATCTCGTCATTGTACACTTTGCTTTACTGATCTCATTGTACATCTCGTCACACATTAGCCCCGCCAACATTTTATCAGAAAATATTGTCAACCTTATGCACATTGTAAAATGTTATTTGATTGCGATCTCTAAGGGGAAATGCTTCCACTCATCAAATGCTCCTTCCAGATAACCTGGTTTTCTTCAAGCAAAATACCTTGTATCACTGTCAGCTCGAAGTTTTGGGCTGTAGTCATAATGTAAATTTTCATCAAAAATGTCGTCATGCAACAAGCTTGAAGCTTATGTCTCGAACTCAACACATTTTTCATCCGCGCCTAGCAATTGTCACTATTTCAAGACGTCAGTCGTTTCATTCGCTGGTTATACAGATGTTGGCAAAGAGGAAAACATTGAGGAGATAAGGGTATTTTGAAGAAGCACTGCGGATTCAAATACCATGACGAAGAAGGATGGCCATTTGAATTCCTTTCATGTTTCGAAAAGAATATATTTTATCTGACGCATCATACTTTGCAATGTATCTAAATCTGAATGTGCTACAATCCGATTTATAAAAAAGCTGTAATAATTATATCTTCGCAAACTTATAAATATCTACAAACATTAGATTACATATTCTTTGCAAACTAATATACAGCACATGTACAATGTACAACCATGAGGGCACACATAAAACGTACGATTATCAAAGCCATCATGCTTATCAAAGGTACATTTTGGATGCCATATTATACATAAGGAAAAAAGTTAAGCACCCCCAAGTTTTTCACCAGTAAGGTTTGTCTAAGAATAAAGAGGACCACATTGCAATAAAAGTAAGTGTATGATATGATAGAATCATAATTTTGCAATTTAAGAACGTAATTTCATTAAGATATCGTTTCGGATATTTTGAATAATTGCAGTTATACAAAAATGGTAATTTTGAGATCAAAAGGTGAATATGTTCAGAAAGTCAATATTTTTTGTTTTAATGTGTATTATTCCATTATTACTATTCCATTGATCAAACTTCATTATGGATCTCTTAAGCAAAAGTTACAGCAGTATGGACCTCCAAAATCTCATTTTTTGGAAAATGACCCATTCATAAAAAGGTACTAAATGGGGCAGTTTTAACCGTAACAACGACTACAAAGCAAAATGAAGTATAGGGTTACTGAATCAAAGTTAAAGAAGACCAACTTTATTCCAAAATCGTCTGGTTATGGCCATTTTCTAAAAATTATGGAAAATTCTTATCAAATTTCAAAACCCAATAATGTCCTTATTGTGAAGGATACATGATTTTTTAAAGTGTAAAATAGTACCTGTTAACAAAATTGTTGTTCATGACAACTAACATCAGAATCCATCGCATACTTTTGACAAACGGACGATAGTTATTTTTGGTGAAAAATCAGTACCATAACGTTTTTTATCTTAAGTTCTCAAAATGTCATCATGTATGGTGATTTTATAAATACGAGGTCACGAAAAACTTTAGTTTCTATGTCAAGGGGATCCATTTAGTCATATTGTCGTATTTTTCTCCACAGATGCATTTTGCAATTTTGAAAATAGGGGGGTGCTTAACTTTGTTCTCTATGTATATATTCAAATTACATTTCTATCTTACATCATGAAAATCTTTCCATATAAAATTTCCATATTAATGTTTCTAAATACATGGAGTGCGTCTCTAAAATCAAATTGAAAAGCCCATATGACAAAAGCAAAGCACGTAATCAGATGATGAAAAACCTAAATAAATACGTTATTACCTTTGTATTTAAGAAATAGAGTAGCCTCAACCATCATGTGTTTTGCAATAAAGTAAATTTTTGCCCTGAACTATTATAGTTAAAGTACGAGGCCGAAGGCCGAGTGGTTTGACGTTGATAATAGTTCAGGGCAAAACTATACTTTATTGCAAAACACATGATGGTTGAGGCTACTCTATTTCTTTTCTAGCATGTCGATTTTAACTCGTGTAAATTATATTTCAGCCAAAATAAACTTAAATGAAATTAATCGAATTTGGCAGTGACTTGAGCATGCTCGACTGGGGCCGTAACTAGTGACGTCATAACGTTATTGTTGTTGACGTCATAGATCATTGTTTCGTGACGTCATTCAAAAACTATACTTTATTGCCGAATAAAGGATAGGCGGCGCCTTTGATCTTTACCGAAACAATGCTAGAAATTCAAATCAATGAAATGGTTGGAAATTTTAACACTCACACCAGTTTAAGATTTATGCAACGTCAGTAAACCGACAGTGTAAAATATTCAGGTCTTTTGAATGAAAAGATTTACCTTTAAAGAACGTCATCAATAGATTATCCTAGAATTAAAGTTAGTTGATATGGAGGGTTGTCTTCTTGTAGTTTCTGTCCATTTCCAAATGGATGAACTTCTCATCCTTGCTTAATGTACAAAACATTAAGTGTCAAACCTAGCGAACAGAAACTCACAATGCATTAAGATGGTCGTTAATTTCTAAAGTTTCCAAAGTGTAATGTTAAAAACTTGACACGGGTTAAACAAATTGTGGTTTTCTTTTTTTAAATGAGCCTTTGGGCATTTACGTGAAAGAACGTTGTGTCGTTGTATCGAAAAGTAATGCTATTAAATTAGATGAAATCGTAGACAAAAGAGCCCCTACTAGAGATTAACGCTCTGGCTGGTAGACTGAGATCGGAAATATGAGAGCACAGTCCATCATTGAATATAATGTCAACATTTTCACACATAAGGTATAACTTCTTCTTGATAAACCTTCCTCTTATCATGAAAGAGTGGAGGAACCGTTCGCCACTGCAGTAAAAAGCTTTGGTAAAATTGTTTAAGACCATGTTCATATTTCATGCAAAAACCATTTATCTAAATGTTAATATTAGATATGACCATGCATTGGACCTTCTAAAGGGTGTTTCACATACTTTTTATAAATTGCTCAGACAAATTGTGAAAGTTTAATTTCCCTTGTACAATTTTTGCAAAATATTTTGTACTTGTAGTATGACAAGAGCATTAATTAAGTGGTTGTATGAATATCATATCGTGTTTAAACATACTCTGGTTCTTCATAGGGTATTATTTCGTTCACGAAATTGTGACACTGAACTCTGAACTACGATATAGTTTGGTTCATATCAACTTTTTTCATATAAAATGTATTGCTTTACGAAATCATGCGATATGTAAAATCGATTGGAGCTAGTTCCAAATTGAATTTTGGAACATCCTTCCCCAAAGTCTGATTATTCCACTCTGAAAAAAATTCGTAAACGAAAATTAGCACAAGACATTTATCTTGTTTTAACGTTTAAAATAGTACTTTGTATTTCTGTAAAGCCTCCCATCGACCTCTACTTATGGAATACCGTGTCTTATTCAAGTATTGAAAAATTCTTGAAAATTACATCTGCCCTCAATTAAAAACGACTATAATGATATCAAGAGATTTATATGATCGTTTTATTAACTGTGCGATTTAAAAGCATTTTTTATAAGGAGCCAAATATAAACTGAGCAATATGTGGATGATGCATCCCTACCTGAGTGAGAAAACATTGACAACAATATGATATATTTCTACAAATTCGATGTAATTAGCTTCTGTAAGGGATTGCAGACTCGAATATAGAGTGTATAGAGATGTTTTTGGAATAGACAAATTTTATAAGTGGATTCATTGTAATAAAGTGTTATTACTGTTATCAAATACATTAACATTTTTCATGGAAGAATCATGAGATGAGAGAAGTGAAATATGTCGTTCATAATGAAAGGTTATGAACCCATTGTCCTAATTTTACGCGAAATTTAAAGAACGGCGTCTTCCTTCCTACATGGACAAAATAAATTTCATACATCTATGTAATGGGAGAAAATCCTAGAGTTTCCTCCCTTGGCCCCCAGGCGGCGCACGCGTAGAAGCTGCTACCTTGATACTTTCCACCATAATATTTCATCTAGTGCTAAACATCTAGACATAATTTGATTTTCAAAATAGTCATGTTTCTCCCTGCAAGATGAGTTGTGCTGAAATGAAAAAACGTGTGTCCTATATAATCGATGTTTCTATTGGTAAAGACGGCACTTTTGTTGAATGTGAATGTGCTGCAAGGCAAGGAGCAACTGGACAAAAATAAGGCAACTGATATGACATTAGGCACTAGTGACTTCAATGTTATTTTCGAGCCAAGACCTTAAAATTATGACGTGAAGCATGTATACCTATATATTTGCTATGTTGTAAAAGCTCCACACTGTAACAATTCAATGTGCGACACATCCAGTCATCATTAAACATGTTAAAATGATACCTACAGCAAGTGTCGTCTGAAGTATTTTATTTTCTCTTTTACTCTTGAAGTCAACAGGACAGAAATAACACACAAAATCTCTTTCTCGCCAAGTCATTTATTCATTCAATTCAATGTTCTTCGCATAAGGTTTACCCAGGTAATCCAAATGTTATGGACTGGTTTCTGTGACAAATCAAACAAATGCCTATGTTCAAAATTGGTCTTATGTTGATGCTATTTAATGAGAGTGACAAGAAAGTTGTTTTCAACACTTATTGTCATGCTGTGAACTGTACTATACGAGTAATTAAGGTGATGGACACAGGGACTAACAAATACAAAACTCTAGTCATAATAACTCACTAAGCCTGTATAAATTATAAAACAGAATTGCTGGAGGATTAAACACGATGCTCTCAATGGAAAAGTGATGAATGAGTAGTAGAATTTATGTGTTCATACTCAGTTGTTACTGTAGTGATAGATTTATTTGTCACATAATTTTGTCCATCTGACTGAGAATAAATTATTTCTTCCCTTGCTACATGATCAACATCCATGTCACATTTACTCTCAGACGGTTCTGATATCTTTATTTCTCGCCCTTCCTGCCTACGTTTCCTCTTCAGTTTCTAATCAGTCCCATCAGAGTTTGTCCAGGGAAATTTGGAGGGTACAGTGCTTTGATTTTTCTGTCTTCTTTTTGGTGTGCCACCTATAAAAAGACATTTATATCAGGGTTTTTTTTTAAGGTATTTACAATGGGAATAAAAGCTCTGTAGCTCATCAGGCTGTAAAATTTATCGTCATTAAGCTGGGGCCATAGTATGAGTAAGGAATCAGGAGTATAGCACATTTCAGCATCGAAAGCTTTTTCCTTCTAATCTTGTATAAATAGGTACAGAAATAGAAACTACTAAACAACCTTCCAGTGTGACATTATGACTTCACAACTACACACTATTGTGACGTCATACACACAGCGGTATTACAGCTGCAACTTTAATACTGCCGTAAAAGTTTACACTGCAGTATCTTACACGAGTGACTCTGTACACAAAATTTCAGATCTCAAATAATTAATACATGTGAAGGAAATAACACCTTTTATATTTACACATTTCAGATTGATAACTCTATAACTGTTCACAAACAACAGTATTAACCAAATGAATGACATATTTGAAAAATAATTTTTGCAAAGAGGCAAACACGGAAAACTTTCTAAATTGAAAATAAAAGCTTAAACACAGAAAATGTAAAGTAATATAATTTAATACGAAATAATAGATGGATATGAATATTATTGATTTTTTACTAGATACTAAAATTGTCTTGCAAGGATGAAAGGTTACTGACATGCCATGATGATTTTGAAAGTCCTTAAAGTCTTGCGATGAGAAAATGTCTCCCTCCTTGTAACTCAAGTCAGTCAGAACCATATCTCATGCTAAAACAAAACCAAAAAAAAAAAAAAAAAATTAATATAATGAGTACAACAACAAACAAAAGTATAAAACAATGCTAAATTTGAATATTTTTTTTATTTAAGGTCTATTAAGATACAACTACGAATTTTAAAAGGGTAAATAGAGAAGTAGAAAATATAGCTGCGCCACTCGTGAAAATATAAATACTTCACTCGATGAGATAGATACATGATCTTCGACGAGAAATGTCAAATATCCTCTAGTCACATTGGTCGTCTGAATATTATAATTTAAATAATGTACTTCACAATGAGATGATTTCAAATAAATCCGGAAAGTTTGACAAAGATATAAAAAATAGTTCATCTCATTACAATTATTCATGCTGCACGAAAATAACATGTAACTCTAAGGGAATATAAATATGACATACTAATCATATCACTACGTGTAATTCCAGGTTGCCAACACTGTTTACATTTTGTAAAACTTTAATTGGTTTACAAGATATTGCAACAATGATTCGAACTATAAAAAATCAAATAATGCGATTTTTATGACTTATGTTCCCTCACCATAACTTGTAACTGAAGTGAAATCCGATGATTTGAAACGACTCGACGGCTGCCATACCTTGCTCGGATTTATCGTCATCGTTTCGTCAAATAGCGATCATTCATTTTTTTTTCTTGAGAGGAGGGTCACTGAGGAATGTCAGTCGTCCACGGTTGGAGCCCAGACACGCAACAACAATATGTCAGCATGTTTTTAAAATGTGTCTAGAAAATTGATGTAGAAATCACCATTAATGATTCAAGTACTTCCGGATTGTTGGACCGTAGTGAGTGTCGCCCCCAAGTGGGCTAGTTATAAGGGACGTAACTGGGGAATGTTGCCCATTGTTCAAGCCAAATAAATTAAAATTATATTCTATCAGAAAAAGGTAATAGTTGAGCATTCTGAAAGGAAAAATGGAGTTAGGATAGGAAAATAAACATTTCTGCGTTTTTCAGCTCGTCTACCTTTATTCGTCCAAGGCGCTGTTACGTATACCTCGCTTAAACTTCGCTGACCATTTCAATTTGCAACATTAGAATATTTAGGTGATTTTTCCCATACGAATTGGTCATACGTTTATCTATTTCGGTCGCATTCACCCTTTCCACCATGAGATACTTGATAACTGCACGATGCCCAGTTTTAGAACTTACCAGGAATGTACCTGTGTTTAAAAGGCTGTGAATCTCATGTAAATGATCGGGAGGGGTTGTTTTTATCTGTAAACTGGCGAAAGATGCAAACTGATCTCAATAGTGAACACAACGATGATGTCATCAGTGTATCTCTTCTATGAACTTATTGATTTACGTTTTAAATTTCGATTTCATGATTATTCCCCATTCGCAAATCGACAGTTTTGGTGATTTTGGTGAGTTAAATTGTTGTCTCGGAATTAATAAACTTATTTCAAAGAAGATATACAGAGTAAAAAATATGAATAATAACTAGTCGACTTAATTTCTTGTGTGTTATGTTTTTGTTTTTAAAATCCTTGATTTTCACGAAATTCAAATCTGAACTCTTCAAGACACAAGTATTGCCGCGTACCTTTAATATTAGTTGATATCTGACTTAACCCTGTTATGATCGCTTGTGACCTTTCTGTGAATTACTATTACTATTATCAGCAGCATCGGATCTCACCCCTCAGCAGATATCTGTTCAGTTACATGTGCTTGTATAGTCAGATTTAGTTACAAATAGGAGTCCAATTCTCATTCATTTGAAACAGTTACAGGGAATGGCTAAAGTTGAACGTGCTGTCAGCAATAAGTCAACCATTTAACACGTGGATGTTGCCACCCAAAATGCAAACCAGCAAAGCGGGGAAAAAGTAAAGAAAAAGGCGGGGAAAATATTACGTGAGAGAAAGCACTTTTGTAAACAGTAATAGAAATAATGTCAAAAGGTAATTGGTGACAGTCCATAAACTTTTGGCGGTTCTTTAATCTTAACTTGATCGATATACCAACCGGAAGCATATTGAATTAATGTAGCATATTGAATTAAGATGGCAGGTTCACATGTTAAAGAGTTCTAGCAATGTTTGGGTTTTTTTTCATTGAAAAGCAAATTTAACAGAGACAGTTTCTAAATGAAAATAAACTATTTACATTTTTAACAAACTACGATCGAAAATGGAGAGACTAATTCCAAACCTTTAGAAATATTGTAAATGTTTGTATTATTCATCACAAAATGAAATGAGGAGACGCACTGTATCAAATCATTGCCTTCTTGGCATACAAGGAGGGAAACGAGAAAACAGACTTTGAAAAGTGACAGGAGAAGAAACATCTACATCTATGTTTTACAATCATTCGTTCGTTCCTTTCCACTTTGGCGAAAAAGAAAAGAATAGATGCTCACAATAAACTGAAAAACTCTCTTCTGTTGATATTTTTATTTCTACTTTAGGTAAAAGGCTATAAAGGAAGCATTTTAATCATAAATCATTTCATAAAAACCATATCACCATCAGTTTTACTTTCAAGTCATCCAAATGTATTTGGTAATTTAATGCATCTATCAACACCCTGTAATTGAGAACTTGACTTTTGCTGTTTTGCATGAGCTTTTGCACCTCACAATGGCATAGCATATAGCAGGCCCTGTTCGAGACGCCAACCATGCGAGTTTAGTTCCAAACACTACACAAAGACAATAAGTTGAGAGATACATGCAGAAACAAGCCCGGCCTTTTTACAAAAGCACTAAATCAAATTACATAAACTCTCTCTTTCATTTCAGATGATCCCAATGAGCATAAAACACTTTGCTACAAAACATTTATGGGTATCGTATTGTTGAAAATGCAACATAATGTGAAAGGGGAAACGTTGACATTTACATCATGTCTTAAATTTATATATTTTAATATCATACCGTTGCTTTATAACACATTTAGATCTCAAATAATAACCGACTTCGCACTAAACCAACGTGTTTTTGTTTATAATAAGACAATTGCGTTTAGTCAACCAGCCAATTCTGATGTTGTCCGTATTTCGTTTGTGGGGATGTAGCTGTGACTCGGGTTCATCAACGGTTACAACATCAAGGATAACAAGAGTCCGTGTTTCTCTCAATCATGTATTTTGCTCACAATTACACAGTCACACGCCCGGTGTGAAGAGTCCATGCCCGAGTCCCGGCTTGGGGGCCCGCACAGGGTATTTAACAGAAAAAACTTAATTATTCAAACACGTGACCATGGTATAACTACTAATGAAGACTAAATATCTTATTAGTACTACCCTACATGGCCATGTATGTGGATCCTCCACTGTCATTGGATGATCCACAACATCATCCTCCAAAATTCCAAGAATCACCCCAGAAAATTAATATTCATAATCTTTGTAGTCATTTACCGAGTTCTTTTAGCTTCTAGAAGTTAACCCATTTTATTCTTTCATTTGTATAATTTACTTTTCCATGATGAGAGATTTTTCTCTATAAACTATTGCCATATTAACTAAACACTCACAGTTATCTAACTTTGTCACAACAATAATTTTTACTTCCAACTTTATAAACTTCAATATCAATGCTAATCGCATCCGACAGTTAAGGGGTTACACTCGTGGTCATTTACATCTTTGACCAACAAAAACTTTCCACGATGAGCCTGGACAGGACCCCGGGCAATCGATAACGTCCCGTTGCATGAACGTGAGGGACCCTTCTATGTTTACTGTAAGAACCCCTGCTCTGTCTCTCTCCTCTCTCCTCTCTGACTCATACAGTTACTAATTATCATAACTGTACTTTAGGACTGCGATAGCATTTCTGACTATTTTTTACTAGATTATCACCATATGATATCCCCTGCCCCTCAGAAAAGCTTTGCTCCGTCAAAGCGACGGGATGGTGCATAGATCTAACATATGCGAATATGTCCGGGGGCAAGCTGGAAGAGATTTGGTGAATAAACATTAAAACATATATAAGACACAACAAAGAGACATCATTAGGTATTAATTTCCAACATGATGTTGTACACAACGATCATTAATATATATAAGTGATAATTGGTGTTCTGCTCGTATGCAGACTTATTAGCAAACAACACATCGTAAATAGATAGTAGGGGTGGTTATAAATGTTCTTATTGAGGTTGAAGGAAATTGGTATGTCAACGACCATCAAAGAAAATGTTCAATGTACATGGCACATCCTATTCGACGTCCACACTAATGAGCGTTCATAAGGAAACACACACGTCACATCAATGAAGGTTCACTGGCACAATTTAGTCACTACTAATAAAGTGGAAGTCACACTGGACAGTCAGGATCGTGAAAAGAGTGCGTATCGATCCAAGACTGAGTGAGTCAATTGATGTTGTACAGGACATCCACGAAAAGTTAGCATCCGTGATAATAAGTACCCCGCATCTCCACCATCTGATGTTGTCCGTATTTCGTTTGTGGGGATGTAGCTGTGACTCGGGTTCATCAACGGTTACAACATCAAGGATAACAAGAGTCCGTGTTTCTCTCAATCATGTATTTTGCTCACAATTACACAGTCACACGCCCGGTGTGAAGAGTCCATGCCCGAGTCCCGGCTTGGGGGCCCGCACAGGGTATTTAACAGAAAAAACTTAATTATTCAAACACGTGACCATGGTATAACTACTAATGAAGACTAAATATCTTATTAGTACTACCCTACATGGCCATGTATGTGGATCCTCCACTGTCATTGGATGATCCACAACATCATCCTCCAAAATTCCAAGAATCACCCCAGAAAATTAATATTCATAATCTTTGTAGTCATTTACCGAGTTCTTTTAGCTTCTAGAAGTTAACCCATTTTATTCTTTCATTTGTATAATTTACTTTTCCATGATGAGAGATTTTTCTCTATAAACTATTGCCATATTAACTAAACACTCACAGTTATCTAACTTTGTCACAACAATAATTTTTACTTCCAACTTTATAAACTTCAATATCAATGCTAATCGCATCCGACAGTTAAGGGGTTACACTCGTGGTCATTTACATCTTTGACCAACAAAAACTTTCCACGATGAGCCTGGACAGGACCCCGGGCAATCGATAACGTCCCGTTGCATGAACGTGAGGGACCCTTCTATGTTTACTGTAAGAACCCCTGCTCTGTCTCTCTCCTCTCTCCTCTCTGACTCATACAGTTACTAATTATCATAACTGTACTTTAGGACTGCGATAGCATTTCTGACTATTTTTTACTAGATTATCACCATATGATACAATACTTACCCTTGAAAATTCATTTAATTCTTATTCCTATTGGACACATGCTGGATTTGAGTACAATTTCCATATGTTTAGTTCTCTACATACCCGGGATATCGATTCATACACAGTTTGGTTTGTTGCACTTCATTCAGTTTGTAATTATATAAAAAGGTAACTTTAAGGACAATTATCATTGAATCATGCAAGGTATTCCTGTCTTTTCCGACAGAAAACAATGCACAGATATTTAACACACGATGACATTATATTTCATCAAACACTTATTATTTATTATTTTGAGTTACATGAGAGTTACAGTAATAATATACACTGCTATATAGTTGCCGGAAACATTATTTGAGAGCAATAGTGCTCTGAGGTCATACATGTACCAACCCGGGACTCAGTACATCCTTGATGCACAATGGATCCTCTAAATAAACATGGATTTTAGGATCATAATCAACAATCACCTAAACTAGCATATATCGTAATCTCAATCAACATTATGATCTATACATCATTGATTCAAAACATAACTTTTATCTGAAATATCTTTCACAATCATATGAGGACAGGCCCTATCATTATGAATATTATAAAGTCATGCGTTTAAAGTTCAGGGCCACGGGTATAGAAAAGATTCAGTGAGTCATTCCACATTTTTTTGGTATAGAATTTGAATACAATCAAGCTGTCTTAATAATTTGGCAAAGGATTTTTTTTTTCTTTTTGTTTTCCCTGGAAAATAAACATTGAAAAGATATTGATACAAGTAGTTCACAAACCATTATCTCAACCATAGGGATCATAACTTTTGTTAAAGTGGTCAGTTTCGTCCGCTTCTCTGGCGATTATGTTAAAGTTACCAAATGAAAAACGTGTAATATTTTTATTGCAAAAGTAATAATCCATGTACTATGTTCTATAATGTTCTTTGTGCACGAAGCAGCCGTTTAAAAAAAACTCTCTCAATGCCCTTTACTGATCATCTGAAAACATTCAAGCTTAAAAAAAATAGAATACACATCACATTTTTAAATTTCAATAGTTTAATTCATACACTTATATACCTAGTGCAATCCCGTGACGTTTTGTGTAATTCGCAGGTCACAATGACAAAACAACATTGATCAGAGTATCAAGGAACTACACAATTCTCAATCCCATGTGATATCATCATCAAATTTGATAAATCCATGGATAGAATATTTTATCCCAAATCAATGGAGTGCATAATATTTTCAGATATAAAATGTAGAAAAGCAATAGGGTTATAAAGGGCTAATCTGCCACGGTGTTTTTTATTGACTTAATGGACAAAACACTTCACCATATTAAACGTTGCTAGGAGACCCGAATATCATTTAGGCATCTGAGCTGAAAACACTTAATGTTATTTAAGAGGACGAGAAGATAACTCATTATGTAATAGGACAAATAAAGATATACTTCATTCTTGCATGAATTCCATTCTTGTTGTTGGTCACCTTTAAAAACCATATTTTCGTTATAGTTTGTTATTCATAGCTGGCAAAGATAATTTAGTTATGCGTACTGGATAAGTTGATAGTGCAACAAGCCGAGTCGGCTGTATCCCCCGCAAAGTGTCACAATAGGAGAAATAAATTGAACACCACTACACATAAAATTGTCCCATATAGCAAGTTTGAATAAGCTAGGCCTTTAAGTGCTGGTCCTATTTAAAAAAAATTTTGGTTGATTTAAAATGGAAAGGACCAAAAAATAATTTAATAGTAAAAAAAGTCGAAACCCCTAAAAACGCTTCATTTCTCATGATGATTGCTCCAAATATCAAGTTTCAATGACAGTTTCTGGTCCAGAAAAGAACGGTGATAGTTTCTATATCTCCGAAAATTACGTTTGAAGGGGGATAATAAACAAGCATATTTCCTTGAAAGCATACTGTCATATAACACGGTAACATAAAATGGTGACTGCATGACGGCATAAGGATCGGTGGCAGCAAGCAAGCCATCGATGGAAGAAGTGGTTTCATTGACTGAATTTTGTATACTTATGATTATGAAAGTGTTGGAAATACAACAGAGGATGGCATATCCAAGGAATTATCTCTACGGAGACAATGGCAGTCAGTGTCAAAACAACATATAAAAGCACGGAAGAAGGTAAACTCTTTTAGTTTTATTCTAGAACTTGATGTGGAAATAAAGTGCAAGATTTTATGGATATTTTTATTCTTCAATTAACAGATTACCGACGTTTCAGTATAGCTCGGTAATCTGTTTATTGAAGAAGAAGTTGAATATGAGAAGGGAGAAGAAGAAGAAGAAGAAGAAGAAGAAGAAGAAGAATAGTTTATTTCAAAATGTGTCACACCCTGAAACAGGCCCCGGCCTACACAGGCCTATGAGACACTAATAAGCATTGATAAAAATTCCTTAAAATAAATAAAATACCATACAGTAAACCATAACAATACATATATACAAACATACGAGCCTACAGGCATACATACATACATACATACAAGTACATACATACATACATACATACATACATACATACATACATACATACATACATTAATACATACATTAATACACGCATAGAGTACATACATACACACACCCAAACATTAGTACGTTAGCACATGCTTACAGTACATACATACACACACCCATACGTTAGTAAACTAGTACATACATGTATACATTACATACATATGCGCACATGCCACTACATTAGTACATTAGTGCATTAGTACATGCCTACACTACATACATTCACATACCCATACGTAATTAGAACATTAGTATATACATACGTGTATACACTATACACATATACGCACGCATCCACACGTTAGCACATTATCTATCAATCAACATACAGACATACAAAACTGCAGACATACCTACATGCTTACATACATCCATACATATAATCTCATACAAAACTACATACCGAAATACATACCTACATACTTATATACATACATAATAACATACATACATACATAAACTCATCAAACCTACATACATACCCAAAATGATATACATCACTAAAAATTCCTGACACATCAAGCTCCCTTTCATCCATACTAGATATATCAAAGTAAAATACTAGTAATTATATATACATGAGTGGTTATTTATGAGCAAGTCTTCTTTTCATGATATTGGATAGAGTTGCTCCCAAGAGAGGCTGCAAGTTGTCTGAATATAATAATATTTTAAGTTTATCTGCACTTTTCAAGTGGGAGTAGTCATATTGTCCTGAGGCTGCTTTAAAGAGTTGGGATGTAAGATCAGTGTAATGTTTACAGTCAATTAAAAATTGAGTTTCATCTTCAATGGCACTAACACCATCTTTTAAACAGAAATTACACAGTCTATTTTGTAGAGGGGTGGGTGGCTTGGCATACCGGCCTGTCTCTATGGCAAGGGGTAGGCTCCAACATCTAAATTTGGCTGAAACAGTGCGGTGTTGTCTATTCCCCATACTGAGTAGATATGGAGCAGTGGATAGATTGTCCTTATTCCCATTAGTTACATTGTTACTATCATTCCACAACCCTCTCATCCATTTCACATTATCCTCATGAACCATTATTTCTTTTATCATTTCTAATTTCTTCTTTATGCTCCAGACATCATATGTATAAAACCGTGTACTTAACTGACGAAGATAGATGAGCACAGACAAAAAAACCATACAATAATCTTAGATTGGATACTTTGATAGAAATAATAAAGTTCTCATGCCTTAATTGCGTAAGCGGTATATGACTTTGAGTGAAGAGAGAAATTATGCAAAGCCAATAAACGTATTTTAAGTCAAGTAATCTTTACTAAAAGAACTTTCTCTTTGAATTTTGAAATAAAGTTAATTTAGTAAATCTTAATTTTCAGAATTTATAGGCCAGAGTGTTTTGTGGAGTGAAGATCTTTGTAAAGTGCAAATATTTCAAAATGTTATTACATTATGTGCTTAATAGCAAAAAACGTGAATTTTTATATGTAGGTTTTTTGTTAAATGTGATCTTTACGTATTTCTGTAAGAACTACTTAAAATACATAATTTCATATCCATTTTCCGCACCTAACCTTCACAAGACATCAGATGAAGCGCCAGTGTAGCTTTCAGTAGGATAAAGGGGTTAACGAATTGTGTACGCAAAATTTCGACATTAAATGTAATTACTAGTATGTAGTGTTATGTAATGACCAAAATTATCATTTGGTAAGCCACTCAATTATATTTTCAAGTTCAGTAGGTGTTACCTTTGGTAGAGTGTCCTTAGAAAATAGTTTAGCCAATGTAGATTTAATTTATTACTATGTGAAAAAGACTATGTTAAAACATGCTCATGGGATATTCAAAAACAAAAGAGATCAAGGTAAGCATTTTTTCTGTATCTATGGAATTACAAGGTTTCATCCTGGTTGTATACATAAATGTTACATGTAATGTTGTTGAGCGTTTTGACAACTTGTCCTCAATCCGATTAACTTGTGAAGAATATTATGTTTAAATGAGAGAAAGGAGAAGGAGAAGAAAATAACTATTTAGCCCAGAGTTATTGGCCTTGTTCGTTTCTTTGACTCTGATCGAGGGTATCTTTAAGGGGAAAAATTTTCTCAGAATGTATTTAAGAAAGGGCACAGTAAACAAATTTGCGGTGTGGCTTCTTGGTACCAATGCATTGATTGTGTTCGAAAACGAAAAGCATGCATTCCACCCATTTGTTCCTCATGTTCCACTTTTTACACTGATTTAAGGCATTAAAGAAAATGTAATCTATAAGGAGAACTAATGTGGCGAGTGATGTTGATGATGATGACTTCCTGTTTCAGTAGAAAATATAATAATGGCCTTCGGGAAATTGGAAAATTTCTTTTTAAGATACCCATTTTAATGTTAATTAATGAAAAAGAAAAAAATATATCTGTGTTGATAACCACTGAATTGCCAGAATTAAAAGTTTTATTTCTATGACATAAGCCTAAGAAAGACATATTTAATTGAAGTAAGGAACAGTTCCTTAATAAGTTTTTACAAAATATAACTTTGTAATTACACAGGAAATTGTCTAAATAAATGACTTTCAGAAAACATGCTGAACTTTGATGGACACGGTTGAAAATAACCTAATGTCCTGTTGAATAATTGATGCCAGTTAATTTCAGTTAGATAGTTTCGGTTAGATAACTCCTTTCTAACTGTTTTATCATTTACCCAAAGTCTTCTGATTAGGTACGGGAAATCGATTGTGATTGTTCATGTTTTAGAAATAGATGTAGTTATCTATGTAATGATAAGGAGTTATGATTATTTTATGAGTCCTGCCCCGAATCCAGATTACATCTGATCTAAATACGATAGAACATTCATGGTTGAAGAGGAGAAATTCAAAATCAGCATTAAATTATATTCGTCGACTTGACATATCATTACATTTGATGCTGGTTTTCAAAGCTCTACTCCAAAAATGGTGTATGGTGATCTTGGTTGACTGCAAATGTACTTGAAAGTATAGAAACGATTTTTCATTCTGTTACAAAGAGACTAACACTGTAAATTTTCTTTATTGCTGAATAATTTCATCTATGTTAGTAATTTTGAATTTTTTTGCGGAGGTCATGTTTCAAAAGCTTCAAAATTATCACACGCCACCAGTAGTGGTAAAGATACAAACTCAGCTTTATAAACATCAGGGTGTATACCTATTTAATCATAATCTTGGCGTCGTTGGTCCGTCCTGAAAAAGCGACTCATATCGCATTAGATTGGTAGAATGTATGTTATTGTTTTGGATTTGTTGCCATCGTCTTTCATAATGACAGTACTTGCCTCCACGCATCTTATAATGAAACTAGTTACATGTATGTGTACACTATGCATTTTCAGCATATTACAGTGAATATTTATAGTGTAATGGTCTAGACGTAAAACATATGACTTTCCAATTTGAGTCTTTCGTAAAATATATTTTTTTAAAAATCCATTAGAGATGCGATTATTATTAATTCCTCTAAATAATTTCCTACCATGCCTTATCACCAATCTCTCTGAAGCACCGAGTATGTTATGGACCTACACATACATCATTGATGGTCAAAGTAAATACTGATTTAAATTTCAAGGGTAGTGTTCTCAGCATCTTTGCATCTTAACTTTCTCCTTTCAGACTATGGTTGAGCTTTCTGCTATAGTTTAATTTGTCAATGATAAGCCCTTAATACTTTATGTATGTACACTATATGTTAAGGCCATTAAAGTAACATCGAATTATTAAACATTTTGTGCCATCATACTCTTCATGGGATTTTTGAAAGGTCGAAGAGTGATGTGGAAACATTTCAAAGTAA